>CM068320.1:26591480-26631480 GCA_034766995.1 Acanthacorydalis orientalis
AATAGACTCCTATTATAAATAATTTATAATTTCTGATAGAATTAACAAAATTAGAAAGAACTGAACCAAAACTATATATTTGTTTTCCTTTCAATCCTTTATTAAACTATATTTTTTGATATATATATATATATATATATATATATATATATATACATATAATACATATATAAATATATACATAACTATAAACTAAAATGTAGAAGTATTTTATTACTCAATATATACATACATATATATATATATATATACACACACACATGTATCCTTATTAAAATTGTATGTCTGCAGTATGTTTTTTTTTCTATATCCAAGAAACGAATGACTATAAACATTATAAATGCTAGATTAAGTGAACATGTTTCGTGTTTCCGAACAAAAAAAGCTATGGTTCAAACAGTAAGCTTATCAGCTCCGGCCATTTTCAAGGTCATGTCCTTTGTTCAGACGGTCATTTTTAAAAAGCATGACTCAAGGTTAAGAGGCTATACACCTCCCTTCATCATCTTGAACAATAACAGTTGACAAATACAAACTATTCGTATTTATTACTCATGTGATATCAGAAAAGATAAAAACTATCTATAATTAGATATCGATATAAAATAATTAAGTGACCATGTTAATTGTTTTCCATTTCAATGTAATTACGGCATGTCTACTTTTCAATTATTATTTTTTATTAAACTATAAATGATATTTATTTTTAAAACTTGTCTCTACACAACATATATATATATATATATATATATATATATAATATGAAAAAACGTTACATTATTCAAAATTCTAACCTCAATTAAACTGAAAAATGTCTTCTTTGATATGTTTATATTTTTTTTACAAAAAAATCGGATAATCTCTGAAATTTTCTATAAAATTAAATATTAATCGAATTTAACTATTGTAAATTTTTATATTCACAGCATAAATTACATAAAAAAAACACAATACATATGAGTAAATCATTCATTGTATCTCAGATTTCATGAATTATTTTTTAATTACCTTTTTGCCACTTTCTTCGAATTTCAATATTTAATTTTTAAATTACAATTATCTCAATCAATAACTAGTTTAATAGAGTTGAAAGACGAACTAATTACTTTCATAAATTAAATTCAGTCTAACAATAAATTACATATAATTTCAGTTTTATAGAAGACAAACATTTTCTTATTTATTTTCAATTTGAATTTTCATTATTATTGTAATTATTGGTTTATTTTTACAATAAAATAAGAAACAAAAATTATTAGACGATATATTAAATTAATCAATTTTTGTACATATGTTTTTTTTAAATATGATTTTAATTTTTGTATCTCTATCGAAGGCATAATAAGTACATATTATTTATTAGTTTCTAAGTTTATTTTATATTTTGTATAAGTTGTTATTTTTATCCACGTATATATAATAGTTTTAAAAAAGTTTACAAATAAAAATGTGTAGTAAATTAAAATATTTATTATTAATGCATTTTTTTATTGTTATTAATGCATAGTTTTTTCCCGTTAACTAAATATATATATATATATACAGATGATTCAATTTTGGATTCCACACGAAAATATTAAAAAAAAACGTAAAAATTAAAAAAAAAACATTATCACCCATTTAATATTTTAGTTCAATGTATTTTAGTGTTTAATTGAACTAAAATACTAAATACAAAATAACATAACTTTTCTCAAACCCTAGACCTCCTCTGAATACTTCTATCTGAAAGCTTAAATTGAATCACCCTATATTATATATATGTAATGTTGTTTAATTAATAGCAGTTTAATTGATACTTATCTCAAATTGTAATTTGAAAACTTATACAGTCATCTTACTTGAATTTCATCGCATGTCTTCCAATTAGAATACAAATAATCATTAATTACGAAATAGTAACCTGCACCGCCACCATATTTCTGTACGATATTATAGAAACATGTATCAAACATTTTTTTTCTTCATTGCCCTATTATATACATAATTTCCTCTACGAAATCCTTACGATAAATTTCATAATTAGAGAATTCGGATATTTACCAACATTACAATTTGAAAATAATGCAAGATATATCCTTTGAAGTTTTCCCTAATTTGTTTTTAACTACTAAGCGAAACTTTAATAATGTAAATCATTACTCAGATTTATAGTAATATGCAGTTACAAGGTTAATTAGCTATTTCGTATTTGTAGTTTTCGGGCTATTACGAAATAACCTTGTTTGTACATTTGAACAACAAAACCTTGAAATAAATTGTAAGAATTATAGTGTATACAAAATGTCCTATTTTATCTAATATTTTACTTCAAATATATATATATATATATATATATATATATATATATATATATATATAATATATGTATATATATATATAATATATGTATATATATATATATATACTCTATTTACTCTATAATACTATTTTTATACTATTTTGAATACTATTCCTTTTATAATTTGTGCTAAACTAACAATAGTCATAAGTTTTTTTAATATAATCGAATTATCTCTACATCTATCTTCTGTTATTAACTTTAAAAAAGCATTTTTTAAAAATGCTATGAACTGTATTCTTTAATTGGTAACATATTTTATATAAAGGACTCTATAATTTCCCATTAAACTGTAATCGTACACGAAGAGATTTCTATACATTTTAATGAAAAAAATTTAGTGCAGTCTTTCTTTATTATGTCATTCAAACAGATGCACATCATTCTGTTAATATTGAAACTTTTAATATCTTTTTTTTTAAAAAAATCGAATAATTTAATTATGAAAATTAAAATACAGAAACATGAAATGTTTGTGTATTTAAATAATATAATTATAGTGTATATATCAAGAAATGACGTGAAAAAATTATTCAGATCTAATCTGTTCCAAGAAAAATTCAAAATTTGACTGAAAAAATGAAATTCATATTCAATTTATTTGAAAAAACTAATACATATTGATTAAAAAGAACGCCAACATTTATAAGAATAATAAAAACAAATTGTTTATATTTTTTTCATACATATTCATATGTATACATATACATATATATATATATATATATATATATATATATATATATAAGGTAAGATGATTTTAAATATAAAAAAAATTTGGAGAATGTAAGATACATGTATACGAATGTATTCAAGATATTTCACACACTCAATATACAAAATATATCAATATTTTGTAGTGTATATATATATATATATATATATGTACAAAATTTACATATTTGCGTGCATATATGCTATAAAGTTATTGAAAATCTAATAATTAATTTGCTATTATTTTAAAATATCAATCATTAAAGCATTTACGCATAGAAGTGTGTGTGTGTGTGTATATATATATTAGACGTAAAAATTAATTCGGTACCCTTGAATTGAATCAAGCACAACTCTGTTTTAAATGAAAATATTTTCTCGTCGTTTTAGGATTTCGAAGTTCCAACCTTAACATTTAAAAATATTTTATATCTTAGTCGAGCAGTTGGCATAACTTCACAAAATATTAGTGAAAACAATGGTACCCAAAAATTAGTATATTAGGTATTGATACTTTTGGCATTGCAATTAAAAAAATGCTGCAGAAGCTTCAGGAATGATTTGTTCAGCTTTGGGGGATGTTGTGTTGCATAAAACATACAAATAATGCTAAAATAGTAAAAGAAGTCCGAAAATGTGTTACGATTTCATCGACTCAAATTCATAACATTTTTTTCGGTAAGGGATCTATTAGTTACCTGAAAGATAGAGGAAAGCTATATAAAATAATGGAGAATATTTTGATGATTTAAATGTATTCCATTTTTTCGTAAACATTCATTTTCTATAAGAAGACACCAAATTAATTTATATATATATATATATATATAACAAATACACTGGAATTTATAAATTTTCACTGAAATTTATAGACATAATGAAAAGTCAACTATATTTAGTGCAATAAAAAACAAGCTTATTTGTAAAATATCAGAAATTCTTATCAAAAAACAATATGAAAACATTATAATTAAATTAATGTTATTAATAAATGTAGTGATTCCATTGATGAGAAAAATTAATTCAAACCATTTAGGAAGTTTCTGGTAGCAGTAAATCAGATTTTTAAGAGTATATATCAAAATTTTAGATTAATTTAATACTTTCTTATAAAATTAAATTTAATTATTATAGTTAAACTCAAAAAAAGATACAAGTAAAAGGATGATTAAATGTAATTTGTTGCTGATCTTGAAATACCAAACAAAAAAATGACTAACAATTATAACATGTTTTTTTAATATTATTCTTTTATATGTATTCTTACATTAAGATTCTCATGTTTTCTGAACAATAAAAAATTACAATTTATCAAATTGATTATAAACAATTTACGTTTAAATTATTTATGTTAGCTACTACATACAATAAATCAATCATCAATTGAAAGTAAGCAGGTAAATAAGAATTATTCTCTGAAAAATAGCCATGAAACCACTAAACAAATAATAATACTGGCGGTAATACCGGTGATAACATATACATTTATGTTAAAAATGTATCAAATTTTCATAAAAAAAATTCTAAACGAATAAAATCAATATTAATAGAAGTATTGATCTATAATCGTTATTAATAATAAATAAGAAATGTGTTCGTACACAAAAGCTTTTTAAATTAAATTTATTCACAATAAAATCTTTCCCTTCAATTGAAAATAAATAAATATCACAATAAATAATTAATCGTTATATATCTCGGAATACACAAATATTTTTAATATATTATAATTATTACTGTAGTTAACGTTATTTATAAAATAAAAATTAATGCAAATGTACATCATATCAATTATATACTATTTAGAATTATTCAATAGCAAACATAACCATACACACACACACATATATATATATATTATATAATACACATATATATACAAATATATATATATATATATATATATATATATATATACACATATATATGGATGTATGATTTTATAAGTACTATTGAAAACTTAACATTTAATGCAATATAACCTTTAGTTAATTGACAATTCATCTAGTCAATTGGCGGTCAATTGAAATGCATCTTTTATTTATAGTAATAGAATATAGAATGATAAATACCGTCTGACATTTAGTAAAATCGTGAAGAGAGTATTTTGTCACTTTAACCGCAACTTCTCATAATGTTATTTCGTACATGTAGATCATTTTCAAAAATCATTTATTTAATAACAATATCCAACTACAACATACATTTTATTCATATTCTGATATATTTTTAGAATGTTCACATTTTAATACAAGTTTCACAAATCAATTAATTAATCTTGAAGTAAAATTCAGATTACAATTTTTTATAGCTAGGAGAAAATTAAAGAAATAAATATTTAAATGTGTTTTTTTTATTCGGTGTACATTTCATATTATTAATTGTTTTGCGTCGTTATTATTATTTTTAGATTTGTTGCGAATCCAACAAATAAAATCTAGATATGTCCGTATTTGATATAAATGTTTATGTGCTGGATTAATGATAGTAATCTGTACCCCTCACAGTGCTTTGTCTACCCCTAACACTGCAATAGCGTGCTAAAATACAGTCAAGCTCTGACAAGCATACTACGTTTATATGTATATATATATATAGTATATTGTAAATGTAACGTAGTATAAATGTATAAGTAAACATAGCAAATAAAAGTCATTATATAGTCCGACACTATAACCCCGCTAGTGACCAATATGCTATAGTGCGTTTCTATTCTATTGAGAATTTATGATAATTTTATTTCAATTTCGATATACTTACAAATATATTTTTTTAATGTGTTTGGGTTAAGATTCACAATATTTTTCATTTTGTAAACGTAAATAGTACGAAATAAAATAAATTTAATCAAATTCATAATTAAAAACACTTATTATAAAATATCTATTTCATGTTTCAGAACATTAAAACAAAAATATGTAATCATGTTTCACGCCAAAAAGTACATCTAAATTATTTATCTTATATATGAATATATCATTCTGAACATTTTTTTTTTGCAAAGATACTATAACTAATTACTAAAGATACTATTACATTAATTATAATACATAGATATTTTGGTAACTTGGAGCTTTGAGATGATGGCGTCGCCATCAAAATGCGCATAAACGACAATCCAAGTTAATAAATAGTAATTTTTATTAATATTTTTGATCGAAAAATATGAGATGAAAAAAGAATCAATCTGCAAAACTGAATTTAGCCATATTATCAGAACTGTTTTTCTGATACACTATATTTTAATAGTTACAAAATAAATTCTAAAAAATAATAAGCCCTTATTGATAGACTATACATTTTTATACTATACTTTATACTTTTTTTTATTAAAGGTTAAAATGATTTAAAAGTAAAAAATATATATAATTTGAATTATATTTAATATACAAAATAAATCAAAGATAAAAAATATAACTAGTATATTTTATATAAAATATGTACTTATATAGAAAATGTACTGCAAAAAAACACAAACGGTTTTTTTCAATCTGAATTCAATGTCACGCAAATTTAGCCATTTGTTGCATATTTTATGTATATATATATATATATATATATATATATATATATATATATATATATATATATATATATATATATGTGTGTGTGTGTGTGTGTGTAAGTGTATAATGCGTATTTAAAATACTTACAAATGAACATATTTATAAATAATTTATAAGAATATATATAGCAGATCAAAAAGTGCTGTCGTAAGAACGTGTGGATAAATATAATTATATATATATATATATATATATATATATATATATATATATATATATATAAAACTTTCAAATGATTTTATTTGTGTATTTACTAAATACAAATTATATCATCTCAAATGTATATTACCATTCATTTAACAAACATTTATTATTATGTTGGTAGAAAAATAATTACGGTTTATGACCTTCAAATTCATATAATTTTTTTAATTGAAAAAAAAAACTGTTCGACGATTAACACATAAATTTTGTGCAAGCGCTCGAATTTTTGTGGATAGTTCTGATTCAACTAATGCCTTCAACTGGTCGTTACGAACTGAAGAAGAGCGTTCGCTGTCTTTTACGTTTGAAAGCTCTCGTCCCCAGCACGAAATTTTTAGAACCACCATTACACCGTACGTACCTTAACAGTATCCAGACCAAAAGTATCGTTTAGTTTACGAACAGTTTCTGCTTCTTTAGTACCCGTTTTGAACTCTTAAAAAATTGCTCTTATTTGCTTCTTTTCCATCTTTAGTTCAATAACCCAATTTGAAGAAAAATTGAAAATGAAATCAAAATCAATGTTACTGAAATACAGACCGAAAAATCCACTTTAAAATGATATTAATATGAAGAAGAAGATGAAGTGACACTTTCATTGAAAAAAAGTTAAGATTAAAATTCAGAAAACAAAAACCGCAATTATTTTCCAACCAACATAATATTTACACGAATGTTGTTTAAAAATAAATTATTTTCTTTTAAAATTAATAAACCAAAATATTCCGAAAATATAAATGAAATTTCTGTTACCAAAATAAACTATTAATATGAAAGATTTTAATTTTTGAATATATTTTTCATGTTTACAGAAAAAAACTTACTGGTAACACACTTTTTATTACAATAATAATATTTCATTATCATTATAAAATAGAAGACTATGCTATATTTCTTAGCTTAGAAAAAGTTACACTGCTTTTACAAAACCCACGACAAAATGTATATAAATATATTGATAATTTTTTTTTAAAAAATAGTAGATTAGAAGAACTGCTCATACACAATTGTAAAAAATTAAAATGTTTTGAAAATTAAAATGATACCTTTAAATATTCTAAAGTTCTATTTTTTTTCATTAATTTTATTAAATTAAAAAAATTGATACACATTATTAGATTAAGAAAATATTTAACTCATTTTTGTTATTTTTTTGTATTATATATATATATATATATATATATATATATATATATATAATCTACAATAAAAAATATACAAAATTTTTATGCTTTTAATTCAACAGAAAACGTTTTTGTTATTCTTTTATTTTTTTAATAATAAAATATACATTAATAAATAAAAGCGTTTATTGCTTATTTACAGATACTTAATTTATGTATATATATATGTATATATTTATATATATATATATATGTATATATTATAAAATTAACTATGTCCTATTTCCAATTTATTCAAAAAGAATTAAATGATTGTAAGTAAAATTGTTATATAAAAAAATAATTGAGAACTCATAAACGGAAGTATGAAAAGCGAATTCGCTGAAATGCATTAGACGTGTTAATCAACAGATGACATCATTACTAAACGCAACACTAAACAATCGTAATTTAAACTTTTCATAATTCAAATGTAATGTCAGTCAATATTGAAACACACTATAGAACATATTCTTCGACCCCCGATGACGTCGAAGAGGTACAAACTCGACCGCACTGACCACCGGCTGACCAGTCATGTCACGGACGCCCGGGCGTCAATACCGAGTGTTGTATTAAACAACGCTGGCGTCGTAGTTACCCTATCTTTACCTACCACTATAGTCAGAACAAGTGTATATTGTATTCTGTGGTAAAAATAGGTTAGAATATAATAGCATTGTTGTGGTGTGAAAAGAACTTGCTTATACACAGTGCGGGCAGCTTTTTAATTTCCTTCAGACTTATCGATTTATCGATTTTGTTAATATTTTGACGTTTAGTTAAACTATTGTAAACGAAATAATTGGTAGCTAGATTTATAATTAATATTTTTGCAAAATTGTGATAAAATAGCTTCTCGAGTAGATTTAATCATTCTTAAACTAGATATAATAGGTAAGAAAATTCTAAAATAAGAAATTTAAGTACAGAAAAATGCATAGAGAATAAGTTAGCTATGAATGTAGTTCATGTATACTTAACTGATTTAAAATACAAGTCTAATCTCAATAAATTAAAAAATACTTATTAAAGCATGTTAAAGAATAATTAAAAAAATTGAACTAGTATATTCATCATCAAAACAGATAACAAAAACAATCACTAATTTTTATGAGTATATATATTAAGAATTTAAATTCATTTATATGAATATATACCTATATATATATATGTATGTATGTATTATTTGAAAATCACAGATCTTAAAGAATACAAAGTATAAAAGTATGGAATGACCAATCAAAATACAACTTTAACAAAAATTTTTGTAACAACATACTGCAACTATTAAATAGATATTATGAATTCGTAAAAATATCCCAAATTAGGGACGAATATTTAAATCACAATTAATATAATACATTCATTTTACCAAAACTATACATTTATTAAGAGCAATAGTAAAACAATAAGTGTACGTGTATATATATATATGCATGGTTGCAAATATTTCAAATTTTTAATTTTATTTTGCGGGCAAATAAAGTAAAAAAATGTAATTAAATAACATTTGTATTTATGTTATGATTAAATTTCAATTAACTTGTTTGCTTTTGAAAACAAGCTAAAAAAGAGTGTAGCTTACAAATATTTGTAATTACCTCCTTTTCATTCATCTCTCTCTCTCTCTCTATATATATATATATACATATATATATATATATATATATATATATATATATATATATATACACACACGAATGTCTGCCTTTATCTTTATCACCCAAATACTATTAATATTTGTTTTAATGGAAATACAAACAAATCCATTAAACTTTATGTTTAATTACACAGTATTTAATGTTTTTAGCCTTGTTTTCTTTTTGAAAATCATTGAATATGAAAATATACACCAAAATCATTGGACATATTTTAATAAAACATTAATTTATGATTATATATCTATATTGTAAGTGTGATACTTTTCACTAATGTAAAGAAAGTGAAAACCTAACAAGTTATATTTTTTGAAACACATTATTTTAATATTGATTATTGTTTTTTAAATGAACCTCATACATTCGACATTCTTTTTATATACATGTGCACGTTACTTTACAATATCCATCTAAATATGATTGGATATTGGCATTATCTGGCCATAAATTATTTATTCATGCGACCTAACTGTTTTTCTCTATCAATATACATACATGTCCACACACACACATATATATATATATATATGTGTGTGTATATTAAATATAAAATGCATTATTACTGAATAATTTTAATTACTTCTCTATATAAATTTATTATAAAATTACAAATTTTTATTACTACCAAATTATAAATAAATGTTATTAAAAGAAATAATGCGGTCGTTATAATATACACAATATAATAATATACACAAATATATATATATATATAGTATGTAAAGATCAATACAAATGTCCGTCACTTCAATTAGTCTAGCATTAAAGTTTTAAAATAAATATGGAATAGTTTGCTGAACTCTAGACGATTCGATGAATATTTAATTAACCATCCTTCAATTTTTAACCGTATCGATAAACCATATTCAATATACAACTTTTCCACTATTGAAAATGTTAGCAGCAGCTAATATTACTTGTTTAATTTTTAACTAGTTTTCCTTTTCATGCATAAACCGCTACCACCCTAGAAATAGAATCGTCTAAGAGAGCTAAATGAGGAACTTAAACATTGTGTATGTTTAAACACAATTCATAGTCATAGTCACGGAAACAACTCGCTACAAGTTATTTTTTTTCTTTAAGTGAAAAAATAGAAATATTTCTGTTTTTCTAATTTTTCAAAAATCAATATTTACACCTAAATAGTTTACCGCATAATAACTACTATTTATTAATATGCATATAATTATTTATATACGTATTTTTAGTTAATTATTTACATAAGTTTATGTATTCAAATTATGAAATACAATTTCCTTTTTATTTATTATATATATATATATATATATATATATGTATTGACAAAAATTTATTCAATACTTGCGACTACATCTGTTCAAAAAATGTGTCATATGTATACAAACATCCTTAGTTATATGCAATCTTATGAGTTTTTGCTATAACACGATTTCAAAAATAAAACTCCACTTAACGACCTTAATCCCCCTGCACGCATGTTAAGACTATGGCCGCCATTCATCCTTGAATCTGTCTTTTCCAGCTAAGTCCATCGTGAATTAGAAGCTTATTATTGTGTTCTCTTTAAATTGTTTTTTTTTTGAAATTGATCTGGTCACCTCTTAAATATTTTTTATATTAATCAAAGTATTAGTATTTATATTCTACCATCAAATACGATGCTCTTTGTCTACTATGAAGTGATCCCAGTCGTACCGCAACACATCTAGAGCCCTGTTGAGGTACGATAGGTACGATTTGTAGAATAGAAACACCCATTTAAATCGCTCCGACGTTCTTTATTCAGTACCCATTAATTACAATCAACTAGATAGAGTAAGAGCGCAGAAAGGGGAGAGATATCGTTGCACTACCGCAGTTTACTGTACGATAGTGATCATTGTATCTATCTTTGGAGGGCACATTACTTAAATATTTAAAGTACAAAATCAACCATAGAAAATTTTTGGAAAACTAAAATATCAAAAAAAGCGATTAAAAACTACCTATATATATATATATATATATATATATATAAGCACCAAATCATTTAATTCAGATTTTTATTTTATTTTTTATTCAGAAATTTTGAAAACAAACCTAACCTAATTTTATCAAATCTCATGACTTTCCGCTCAAAGTTCAGCTTTCCGTTCCAACACGCGCCAATGATAACACTGAATCATAACATAGTTCAGACTAATGAAAATTAATTACTTTGATGCCACACAGAAGATCACTACAAAGAGAATTTTTTGAACTGGAGTAAATATTTAAACGAAAAATTTATAATCGCTCAGTTCAAACTGTTAATAATGTTTCTAATAGAGAGAAAAGAATTAAAGTCTCGCAGGTAATCTATACTGTAATTTATTATAAAGAAAATCTCTACAGGGAAAAATGCTGTTCATCGACTTTTCCTTTACAATTTCTTCCTGACGGTTGAAAGTCGTCAGTCTAACAATCCAAAATTATAAAAAAAAGAAATGAAAGTCGAGATCCACTATGTAGGCCGATTTATTTTATATTAAATTAGTTAAAACATCAAAGTATTGTTTTAAAAAATAAACTAAAACATTTATTTCTATAATTTAAATAATTAATTTACATTTTCTAACATACAAGTATTTCTACTTTATTCACATACAAGTTAATTCACTTCCCGATGATTTCTCTGAACTAATCAAGAGCCCAATACGAAGGTACTTTTTCTCTCTCCCCCACATTTCTCTTTCTCGCTCTCTCACACTATATATATATACACACATGTGTGAGTGTGTGTATGTTTCTGTGCATATATGTTTATGTATATACCTATAAGAACGCGTGTACAATATAGATGCGTGCAGGTGCATTTTCATGTTTCCTGTATATTTGAGCGATTAATAATATATTTGATTTCTAAAGAAAACGACATTAATGTAAAAATGACAGATATATGAAAGTATTATACACAACAATGTTTTTTGTCTCTTGAAACAAATGTTTCTAACTTTTTATGAATTTACTTTGACCTAATTCCGTATACGTATCATTATTGTAATCGAAACTATTTTATATTTGAGAAACTTGACCGAAACTTAATAAAGTATTTAGTTAATAATATTATTTTATGAACAATCAATTTATTGTTATAATCCGTATTTCAGTAAGTTCTGTATTAATATAAAAAAATAATAATTGACTTCCATTTCTGAAACAGTAATTTTATTTCCAAAAAAGTTAATTTTTGATTTCTTAAGACAAGTACTTATTAAGTACTCATCGTTAGTGATAAATTTTCACTGATATTAATTTAATATGAAAAAGTAACGTACGATAATTGTTATTGTTTTAATATATACATTTTTCTAAACAGTGTTTTTAGTTTTTTAATTTTAAACTAAGAAATTATTAGCATAATCCATATATCTGGGTCGTTTGATATGTATGGTAAAAAAAAGCAAGTTAAACATTTTTTTAGAAAAATCGACTTTATTTCTCAACATAATCTCCATTGGGAGCTATATAATCGATCCAGCGAACCTACAAAATACTCATTGATGACTGCAATAATATCCTCATTCCACGAGAATTTCTTCCCACCGAGCCAAATTTTCAAGTTTAAGAAGAAGTAGTCACACGAAGCCAAATCCGGAGAATAGGATGGATGATAAATTACTTCAAAGCCTACTTCGTGTAATTTTTCCATTACTACGATTGATTTGTAGGACGGCACTTTATCCTAATGAAAGAGCATCTTTTTGTAGATGATTCCTTGGAAATACCAAAAAACAGTGGCTATTAATTTCCCACAAAACTGTCTTCCCCTTCTTCTGTACATTTTCACCAGTCGTTGTCCACTACTTTGACTGATGCCTCGACTCAAGTGTGCAGTAGGGTGTTCTATGTTTCAACCACAGTGACGAATCGATGCAAAAGGCCCGCTCGTGTTTTTCCGTTTTTATGGCAACTACTGCAATGCTCGCTTCAAACATTAGTAGAACGTGAACAACGCTTCGCTTCTGACTGAAATTTCGCCTATGCTTGTTTCAATAGTGACATATAGTCGTGACGTCGCCAAATGAATGGTGGCGCCACATCACAGAAACTTACTAAACTTATCAAACGACCCTCGCATTTCCAGTTAATATAATCAAATCTATATAGAAAAATTTATGTATATAAATATATAATGTTTATATATAAAAAGTAAGAAAATTATCTACACTAGTAATAATTATTACTAGCTAATTTTACAACTGTCTCTCTTTAGGTTTTCTTTTTTACATCTCACTAGTATCAAATTCTGAACATTTTTTCACAAATGTTGACCAAAGAAAATTGATTATGTTTTTAAGTTTACTTTTTCTTATCTTAAAATACGTTAAATATCTAAATTTTCCTTTAATATCCGTTAACGTTCAATTTTTTACATATATATGTATATACATATAAATAATATATATATATATATATATAGATAGATAATAATTTTTAGCCTTTCATAGTTCACTGCTGAATCAAAATCTTTTCAAAAATATTCTAATTTAAGTAATCATTTCTTCTACGCACTTATTAAAATGTTCTATCGACCACTTCATGTGTACCTTTCTGAACATTTTCACACATCTTAATACTTAAACAATAATTTATATTATTCATCAATTGTTTTTTCTTCTTACTCTACGATGCAACTTCTATTTTGTTTCAATATTCTATAAATTATTTACATATCGATATTCTATACAAATTTTTAGGAATCTCTAATTGATTGTGATCTGTTTAGAAGAATATTTAAAAACATTTTATTATTCAACCTGTTATTTACTTGAAAAACGTACGAATATGTTTTTGAAATTCGTAATAGAAACATTATAAAATATCAAAGAAAAAAATATTATTGTATTTAAATTATTTATCTATTCGTAAGTACATTTCAATTAGAAAATATAACACGTAACAATTTTTAGAAGTTTTATTAAATATTATACATTTTATCGTTTTAAAGAACATTCTGGTGTTTTTCGAAATTGTCCTCCGTATTGACCTAATGTATTAATCAATTATACCTGTACGACAAAAATAAATCTCCTAGTTAATATTTGATTTATCCATTAAATCAAACCTTGGCCCGTTGGCTATATCACGCATTATTTACATATCTGTATATAAGATCTTAAATTGTTAATTTTTTTAATATGAACAAAACATAAAATTTAACATTAACTTTTTTTGTCAGAGAAAACTCATTGACGCATAATTGATGCTTAATTATTAACGACTTTTTAATATAAGCTTCCCCTAATTTCTTTTTAGAATCTTTGTGTTGTGTAACAGTATTAATATTTAAGTACGTATTTTTTATGTAACTCAATTAACTTTCTAATAATTCATCATGTTTGTACATAATTACGAAACTACAAACGTACATGTATGTAAATAATGGAAACACGCCAAAATACATGATGTTTGTATTTTCACATCTGAAACATTCGTGACAAATTCTAAAACTGACACGGCTTCCCTTCATATCTATATAGATAGTGAATAAATTAAGAAAATGATCTTGTGTTTAATTGGTAGACACTTGAATACGATAATTAAGTTGAATTTACTATTGTAATCGATAAATTTTAAATTAATTTACAATTACATTTATTATCATTATATAACTATCACATTTTATCTGAAAAATTAAACCATTTCGGACAGACAATTTCTAAAAAACCTTGTAATATATATATATATATATATATATATATATATATATATATATATATATATATATATGCATATATATATATATAATATATATTATATATATATATATATATATTAGGTGTAAAAATAAATTCAGTACTTTTGTATAGAAAAGGGATTTTTGTTTATCAGAAAAATGGAATAAATTTCAATCCTCAAAATATTCCTTATTATATTTTATAATTTTGTTCTATCTATCGGATAAGTGACAAATCTTTTCTTGAAAAAAAAATGGTGCTTTTGAGTCGATCAATGCATTTTCGGACCTCTCCCTCTAGTTTAAAATGGGTGTCAGACAGGACATGCTGGAGCGACCAGAATAGGTGATAATCTGACGGGGTTAGGCACAGTGAAGAGAAAAAAACTTCCCAGCCAGTGAGTAAATAACATCTTTGGTTCCTTTCACAAAATAAAGATGAATTTCGTTTTTTTCCATGAGTTCCAACGGCCGAGCGTTGTCTTGTTGCAAAATTACTTGGATCATTCCCTCGCCAGTGAATAGTTTTGGTAATGGTCTTTTTCTCTTCAATCCATCACTCAAACGAATAATCTATTGTTGATAACGCTTTGAATTTAACGTCTGACCAGATTCGAGTAACTCATACTACACCACACCCTTAATATCCCATCAAATACTCAATAATACTTTTTTGGAATAAATATTCGGTTTCGGAGTCAATGGTCACAGGGCGTAACTCATGATTTTCGACGTTTATGATTGTCGTACAAAATTTTCATCCTTGCTTATGATTTTATGCAAAAAAATCATTCTTTTTGAACCTCGTGATCAAAAACATAGCCGTATCTCATTTTCTTATTTTATATTGGGGGTTGAGCTCATAAGAAATCCATTGGCCTAGCATATGATTTTTTTTCACTCGATGTAGACGATAGGAAATTACTTGCTGGGTAACTTCGAGTTATTTAGTGACTTCCTGTACAATCTGAACGCAGTTTTCACTTAACAGTTACTCAAGTTTCACGTCTTCAATATTTTTCGGTTTTCCAGGGCCGTCTCGATCGAAAAAATCAAAATCACCATTCCGAAACCTTTGAAACCACTTTCTGCATGTTTTATGCATCACAAAACCTTTCCCCAAAGCTGAACGAATCATTTCCCGCGGCTTTGGCTGCATTTTTATCAACTGGAATACAAAAAGTGTACTATGCCTCATGTGCTACTCTCCGGACCCCATCGTGTTCACTACTGTTTTGTGAGGTTTTCCCAACTGCTTGACAAAGATATATTGTTTTTTTTAAAAAAATATTAAGGTTATAGTAGTTGGAAAATCCTAAAACGGCAAGAAAATATTTCAATTTAAGGCTAAGTTATTATTGATTCAACTGAAAGGCACCGAATTAATTTGTATATATATATTATATACATATATTGAAAAATATATTCTTGATCTATATAAACTTATTTTTCGTACAAATAAAATATTTTATCATTGTATAGACCTTATATTAATTTATTGAATATATGTTAAATATATTTGGATTAGACTTGTATTTATAAACGATACTAAGTTTTATTAATGAAACAAAACCGTCAAAATATTAACACATACGTATTATGTTTGCACAGTATTAAAGAATTAAAAATTTACAAACATATTTTTTATACAAAAACAATATATGAATTCCTTAATAGAAATATTTTAAAAATTATGTACTTTTGAAACTGACAACTTTCTCTCAATACTTTTAATTTGATAAATTAAATAAATAAACAATATATTTAATGAATAAACATGTTTAAAACATAAAAATATTAAAAATGCCACCTGTAACTACAGTACCATCCGACGAAACCGATGACACAGATGTCAATGTCGCAACAGCATTTACAATTATAAACGACGATACATTAAAACCTTTAGAACCATATAACGCTACCATCAAACCTCTTTTAACAAAAGATCAGCAAATCAATCGAACAAAACCGAACGTAATCGTTTACCCCACGCGAAGAGTAATCAATCAGAATGGTTCCCATGCAACAAATTACGAAGAACCGAAACAAAGAATTATTTCAAAGGCAAACGGTTTTATTTACAATACTCAGCCAAAAAACGCGCTTAACTTAAAAAAAGATTTTACATATTCACAAGGGAATTTAAACAACAATGGAGTTTCATTTATAAGAAATAAACGTGGATGTATATCGGAAGAAAATATTTCCAATCTGGAGTTTACAAAATCGCTTGACGCAAAACTGAGAAAGTTGCAATATCAGGAAGAAATACGGTCGAGGAATAGTTCGAATTCTAGATTAAATGCAAAAGAAGATAACCGAAAACCGTTTGTGACGGTCGTTAAAAAGGGAAGATTTCTGAATCCGCCCGCACAAGTTGCGTCTAAACTCGGACTTGAACCAGAACCGGAAGACAATGAACGAACGGAAAGAGTTTACATTGCTAAGCGCATGTACGCTTATGCTAGCAAACCGAAAGTTCTCAGGGGCGGTGCAGGTGATAAGTCTGTAAGTATACTCGAATATTTATACATTTTGAACGACTTCACAGATGTTATTTAACGTTTATATTGCCAAAAACTAACTATCTCTAATATCATTTCTTTCATCAAATTTTGAAGCTATTTTATTTTGTTATAAAAATCTTCCATACACCTTTTAATCATGTCATTAATCAACTTCCATGAAGAATACAAATTTAAAATTCACTTTTATAATAACTGAAACATACATTTTAAACTTATAATCTATTGTAACCATTTTTATGTCGAATAAGGTCTTTTATTTATTTATTATGCTTTTATTTGTGATTTCAAATAATTAAATTTAAAAACAAATCGTTACTATTTAAATAAATTATTTTTCAAATTTATATTTCTAATATTTTAATGTTTTTTACATTTTAATAGTAGCATCCAAACATTAAATTTAAAAATATTTTTTTATTATTCTCTTTCAATTTTACATTTACTATTTTATGGCTTTCTTGTTGGAATTATATTCATTTAAATTAAAAAGTGTGTCTCTCATTATATACTTCATTACATTTTTCAAAAATACTCTTTAAAAATATGAGTATTTTGTCATTATTTACTATATTCAAAAAGTTATATATGGTGTATTTTTTTATATTCCTTAAATACACTTAAATAAATATTAAAATTGATTTTCAATTACTGTTAAGAATAATTTAATGTTTATTTTTTTCATTTCAAATCTATTTCATGTTCCTTTATTATATACTTTTTACTGTATTAATTAAAACATATATTTACCGCCTTATTAATCAATCTTGTGTTCCTTTGGTTTAAAAGTATCAACATAATCATCTTATATATTTGTTTTATTATTTCAATTCTATTGTTAAATGTATAATTAAAAATTATATACTTTTTCAAAGAAACTATTTTCTCTTACTCATACCCATGCACGCACTAACATAAAATACAAATACCAAAAAAATACAGAAAAAAAAAACACTACTTAAGATCAATCAATCAACAATGATTCATAGACGTAGAAAATTTATCACCCGTGAGTCATACTTGGTTCATGAAACTGTCAAAATTTTAACCTTGGCCCAAATATAAATATAATAACACAAGAGTTACTTTATTTTTTTGAAAAAAAACTATTTTATTAAAATTCTGTCACAGTTATTTGAGACATTTTATTAATCATTTCGTTCGTATTTTCATTTATCTTAAATTATAATTTTTAATAATACTCCTTATTATTAACATTGGAACTAGTTGTAATGTTCTAAACACATTTAGTACTATCTGTGAAGTTTTTCAAATAATGTAACAATTTCGAGTATAATTATATTAATTAAAATCATAATTGAGGGCGGGTCAGCTGCAAATGCTCCAAATGGTATTTCGGGACGTATAAGCTCGAGAACAAACCGAATTTTGCCATCAAATCGTAATGACTTAGTAGTGACATCCGATGCACATCGAGCTCGTTGCGAAGCGGCTGCAACCGCAGCTGCAAGTATTGCTTCTGGAGTTGCTGGAATGATGCGCTTTAAACGTGATACAAGTGGTTCTTGGAATATTCAAAAGTAAGTATAACTTGAAATATGAAAATTATGTTTTCAAATACGAAAATTACATGATTCTTTTCCAAAAAAAATTGATTCACGATTTTTAAATATATATATATATATATATATATATATATATATATATATATATATATATTTGTATATATATATATATATATATATATATATATATGTACATACATATATACAATTTTATCTAAAGATATAATTGATGTTGAAAAAAATGTATAATTTTAAGTTTTTAAATGTATTGAATTATTATTTAAAGATATTTATATAGTCTATAAGATAAAAATAGAAAAAAAAACTGTAAAGTCTTTATTATAATGCAAAAAAGAAAACTAAATTAAATCGATTTTTTTACAAAGAAAATATTCAGAAATTTATCCCTCACAGTCAACTCACGAAACGGACATAGCGTGCCGACCGAATTCCGGTCATTGTAAAACCGAGTGATTTGTGAAAGCGGTTTTCCACAAACCGCGCGGTTACTGGCCAAATGGTTCGAACGTAGGGTCAATTTTTCGAAGCGGCAGAGGACGTAGTGAGGTCATTGTCTTTCTTGTGAATAATGAAATTATATTTTATTACATTTTATATGTACATCGAAGTTTTTTTATAACTAGAATTTAAATTACATGAAAAGAAAGTTGAATTACGTTAAAAGACAGCACCACAAACGTTTTTATTGATTTTATATTTAATGTTACCAAGAAGTACTGAATTTTAAAATATATCAGTTAACATATAGTTAAAAGAATAATTCAAACGAAACAATTACATGTTTATTGCATCACGTATATTTATTCGTATCAGGGTTTTTTTTAATCCGAACTATTAACAAAATTTCCATCTCGCATATAGTTAAAAATTGATGTTTATTTAACTAACCAGAGAGCAATATTCATATGTTTAATATTAAATGCATTTTAGGAAGGTAAATATACAACCATGAAAGTATTAAACGGTATAATGAGTTAAATAAACACATTACATATTGATTTTCGTTGCATTAATATTTACACTTCAATCATTTCAATGCGACACAAAGTTAACGGCTACTGTGTTTCAATTTTTTATAAAACATGAAACATAAATATAGAATTCGGTTTTCCAAGAAAATAAATTAAAAATTTCGTGAAATTTAAATATTCATGGTATATTTTAAACACGAAATGAGAGTGATTAGAAAAACAATATTGCCTAACTTTACAGTTAATTGATATTTTTATAAATACTTGATTTAATATAATTGACAATTTAAATTTTTAAAAACGTCTGAAGAAAGTATTGGTGTTTAGTCTCTATTATAGTCTAGAAAAAGATATAGCCTCTCATAACTGTATGTGTATGTTATTATAAAATATATCAAATAATTATTTTACCTACGATTTGTACAATTATAAAATAAAAGGAAGTCTCACAATATATTAGTAATGTGATACATATATATATATATATATATATATATATATATATATATATATATATATATACAGTGTTTTCAATTACTTTTTTCACACTAAAAACGAAGAAAAAATCAATATTTAATAGTAAATCAAGTACTAAATATATTTCAATAAAATAGTTATTATATTTTATTCAAATTTTTCTATATCAAATAGTCTTGCATGTACAACAATTATAAACCAAGCAAATAATAATTAGATAAAAACTTTAAGAAATAGAAATGAATAATAAAAAAAACAATATTATATTTGCTTGTAGGAATAACTATTAAAAAAATGTGTATCTCATATATATATATATATATATATATATATATTCCTCTAAAATATATAAAACTTATAATAAATAGGCATGAAGTCTACTTAAATATAACAATAAATATGACAATAAATATAAGGACAATACTCATTTATGGAAATACGCAATACTTGTAAAGACATTACATACATATATATATATATATATATATATATATATATATATATATAATGTATATATATATATATGTATATAACAGCTTATTGCCTAGGAGATATACATTCAAAACATTAGTAACACATTTGCGTTCTAAAACATTTATTTCTTTTATGTACCTATATATATTTATATATATATATATATATATATATATATATATATATGTATGTGTGTGTGTATTTGAAAATTACAAACTAATATCTAAACAAAAAAAAATACACTTATATTAGGTACAGAAATTAATGAATGCTTTTTTTATGGAAAAGTAATGTTTACGGGAAAAAGAAATGCAGTTGAATCGTCAAATTTCCGCTTTTATTTTGTTTAACTTTGCTCCATCTGTCCGTTAATTGACGAATCGCTTGTCGAAAAAAAGATGGCGGATTTAAGTCGTTGAAACCGTAATGCATTTTCGGTCCTCTACTACTCTTTCCGCATTTCTTCCTGTTTTATGAGACAACACCTTCCCCTAAACTTAAACAAATCATTCCTGTAACTTCGGAAAATTTTATTCAACTGTAATGCGAAACGTATGCAATATCTAATATAGTGTTTTTCGGACACCATCGTATCGACAACTGCTTTGTGAGGTTATGCTAACTGTCTGGCCAAGATATGCGTGTTTAAATGTAAAGATTGGCACTTCAAAATTCTAAAACGACAAGAAAATATTTAAGTTTAAAACACAGTTATGACGGATTCAATTTAAAGGCACTGAATTAATTTTTACACCTAATATTTTTTTAATGACTGTTTTTATATGCATTATTTATCGTATTGTATAAGGTTTTTTACTATTTTTAAAAGGTTTAAAAAATATTTTATCAAAAATGTATTTCCAAAAAATAAATTAAGCATACAGATTTAACTATTAATAGAATACGTCATATAGCCAGAAAATATTAATTAGTATTTCTCAATAGACATCTTTCTTACAAACAAAACGTTTTAATAGAACTCAGTTTCTGAATGTATTAACCATTTTGTTAATTTCATTCAAATATGAATTATATATATATATATATATATATAAATTAGTATATATATATATATATATATATATATATATAAATTATATATAAATATATGAATTATATATATATATATATATAAATTCAAAAAATCTAATAATTATTTTCAGTTTTATTTAAGTTTTCATTTATATATATATATTATTGTTGAGCAATTTTCAATGTTATTTTAATTGAATTCATACGCTGTATTACATATTCTAATGTTTTCAGTTAATAAATACCTTCTACATCTTATTTTAATTTAAAACTAGTCTTATGCTAATCGGTTAAATAAATGTACGTTTTCACTTAATAAAGAAAGAATTATTGATTTAAAACGAAGCAGTAAAAAGAAACACAAACTGTATAAATTATAAATCATAATTACAATAAAGAAAATAGTACAGTCATGAAAACCACCACATGTTCAACAAAAATGAAATCACTTGTTTGCTAGTGTTTTTTTTCAATATTTCAAAGCCATATTGAAAAAAAAGACTTAAGATATAAACGTTTGATTAATTATTTTTTTTCTTTTTTTACAGTGAAGTCCAACCTCAATATGCCAATATTATGTTTGATAAAAGAGTTGTACGTGGCAACACGTACGCTCAACAGCCAATGCCAACTGTAAGTATAACGTACATGTATGAAATATAGTTGTGAGTTTTATATTTTGTTTGCGTTGTGTATTTGTGTCTTAAAACACAGAACCTGCAGAAGTATTTAATTTCCTTCAACACAAAATTGACTCATAAATTTCGATCATAACTTTTTTCCTCAAAATGGGCAATACAGTAAATACACATGGGATAATCTATCATAAGTTTTATTGTTTTTTACCTTATAAACAAATATTTAAGATCAGTTTCAAAAAACTTTCAATTTTTCAATTTCTATTTTTATGGTTCTTTGAATAATAATTATCTCAATAGCAACATTTAAATTGTTTTCTATTTAATTAACTATATATAACGTCTAAAGCGATATAAAAGCAACCTCTTATACAACGAAACAACTAAAAAAAGATAAAAAACAAGAAAAACTATCTTCCAAAATAACAGTCAACTCTTACTACGACGAACTGAAAATGCTTCACGTACTTTCTGTTTCCATATCATTTTTAAATTATTTTTTTTAATACAAATATTTAAATAATAGATTCCCATACACGGAATTATTTTACCACGAAATACTATTCTTCAATTTACTTTCACAGTAGTTTTCGTATACTGAATCATAATCATTTCATGTAAATTTTGTAATGTACGTTTTTCTGCTTCTTTTGTCTAATACGTAGTTTTTGGCTGTAGCAGCCTAGATGGAATCCTTACTGTGGATATGCCAAGACGCTATCCCGGGTGAGTTAATGTGCACAGTAATCATTCAATTAGTAAAAAAGCACATGCCATTGATCATTCATTGTGTTGCATTCTCTTTTATATTATATATATATATATATATATATATATATATATATATATATATATGTCTATATATATATAAACATACATATATATATATATACATATATATAAATATGTATATATATATATATATATATAAAATTGAAATGTGTTAGATGTTGAACGACTCCTAAAATCGCAAGACACCAAACAATTATTTCTGTCTCTCATACATGCTTGTTTATAAAAAGTAGATAAACGCTACATGTTTGATTGTACGCAAAATATTCATTGAAGAATCATTGTTCATTTTTGAAATTGAAATCAACTCATTCACTACTTTTTCAACATGTTTTTAATTCGTTGATTGCTATAATTACTTATATATATTTTTATTATTGACACACTCGCCTTAATGTCTTATTTAACAAAATTACTACAGATATTATATCGTTATAAGTATCCTGAAATGCATAGAGGTCATAGAATATAAAAATCTTTTTTTATATTTTTAATGAATATATAAAAAAATAATGAAATGAAGGTAAGCAAATGAATAATGATTATTATAAACAGAATTAATAAATATTAAAAAAAAACATTCATATGATTATGTTTATATCTACAACTATTAGAGTTTTTCAACAAGTATTAATAATGAATAAAAACAAATATATCATGTCTATCTCTCTCTCTCTCTCTCTCTCTATATATATATATATATATATATATATATATATATATATATATATATATATATATATATATATATATACGTATGTATATAATAATTATAAAAGTAAGATTATTTATTTTTATTCCGCATAATTATTTACTTTAATTACTTAAAAATCATATATATACATATGATAGTTGTAACAGGTTAATTATAATTTATTGTTACGTTACTTCTTCTACGACCGGTTTCGACTTTCGTCATTTTCAGGTAGATTTTAAATTTGAATTTAAATAAAATCCATACCAGACATCAGATATTCAAAGAGAATAGTTATGAAATAGAGTACATAAACCTATAATGCTATCAATGAACTTATTGTTATCAAATCTTAAGCTCATAAGATTTATTTACATGCTATTCTTATGTAATTAGTGTGAATGTACGTTTATTATTAAAATATCTGTATCAATAGTGAAAAGAAACCAGATTTATTATAAGAAGAAAACCTATCAAAAAATGTACACATAATACATATATGCTATGGACGCATATTAAAACGAAACATCATGTTATCTAATTTATATAATCTGTTGATTAACTGAATCTTGTCTACAGAGTCTTCAGATTTAATTTCATTAGTGACATTTTCATCTTTACTCGAGAAATATACACCTTTGATAACTGATCAGTTAATTTTAATTCGAAATATAGAATTATTTAGGATTTATTTTCGAATGAAATATCTATCTATTTACAATATAATTTGCGTAACAAATACATTTAGATAAATTATAAAATGTGTGCTATTATTGTATACAATACTTTATGTAAAATTTTAAAATGAGTTTTGGGATTATCCTTAACAAAGGATTTATCACTCTTAAAAAAAATTTAAAGGGCTACATTCTCAGTAAATAAATATCATTTTAATAATATCTTATTCTCATTTGTATATAGTGATACCATCATCCTCAGAGCACTAGAAATTCTAGAACTAAAAGTATTTCTAAAACATTTATGAATTTTTTTAAAAATAACGTCAATTTCAAAAATTGATTTGTATATTTACATTGTATAAAAATATTTTTCTTATTTTACTATATGTATATATATACATACAAATAAAAACACATTTCTAATCTGATTGATAAATTAATAACCGAAAAAAACTATTAAAACAAAGCAATAAAGTAATAAAATGTTCCATTAGTATGTAACGTTAGTAAGTTACGAACATAATCACATTTTTTTCCAACACCGATGATTTAATAATAAATGTGTGTGTGTGTGTGCATGTGTGTATTTGTGTGTCTATAATTAATACAGTATAACATTTTTTATTTTAAATACACTATATTTGACATTTTTTAAATGTATTTGAGTTTTTATATGTTAATAACTATGGAAATATGGAATAAAAAAAGGAAAAAACCCTTTTTTCTTAAAATAAAAATTCATTCCTTGTAGTGTTAACTTATCATATTATCCTGAAATTTCGTTGCTCACAAAAAGAATATTTTTAATACTGAACAATAATTTAAGGTAATAAGAGTAGAAAAAATAATCAATATTTATTGAAACATAATTTATCTGTTATTAAACCAAAAAAATATATCAACGAAATATACATACACACACACACACACATATATATATATATATATATTATATATATATATATATATATACATACATATACACATATAAACGACCACGCGGCACTGGAGCGATACCGGTTCCCGTCCGATCACCGCAGTTAAGCAGTGCCGGGCCCGATCAGTACTCGGACGGGCGACCGTCCCGGAATGCCGGGTGTCGTTGTCGAATACTCGCCAACACGCAAGTGGGATCAGCGTGGCGAGTCATGATCCCAAACCTTACATGATGAGTACAAATAAATGGAAAATCATGAAAGAGGCCTTTATCCAGCAGTGGATTAACAGAGGCTGAAGATGATGATATATATATATATATATATATATATATATATATATATATGTATATAACAAAATCGTTCAAATAGAATAACCATTTGATAAAGAAATTAATCTTCAATATAATAAAAATTTAAAAGCATTATATTTAAAGCACAATTGGAAATAAGTCTGTACTTTGCAAATTTATCATATTTATTGATGAACGAAAATAATTAATATCAGACTTACTTTAAAAAGATGAAGAGTGATGACATCTGCAGCAAAGTTTATTTAATTCTAGCTTTTTGTCTTTAAAATCCTAAAACACACACACACACAATTAAAATCACATTTAAAATCCTTCGCATGAAATAAGAAGCAAAATATTGTAAATGGAAGACTCACTAACTAATACTATTAATTCTACCTAGCTTGATTTATCAACAATTGTGTTTACTCTTGTGTTCGATTATGAAAAATAATGAAATTTATGTCGGCATAGTTTATTTAGGCAGCCCGTAAAACACGGAAATATTTCACTTCTATTTTTTTAAAAGAAAAGACAGTTTTTTTACACTGAACACTATTTTTCGAATCCAAACTTACATTAACTAACCATTACACACTACACATTAACTGCACGCGTCGATTTTCGTTTTGTCCACCAGATAATACGCCTAATGTTTAGATTTCGTTATACAGATATTTTTCAAGCTATTAATAACACATAAATTATCAAAAACGACAATCTTTTATCATTCACTGCTAAACAAATTTCTAATCCAATTTTTTCCGAATTCAACGATCCACTACCTCTCTTATTAACATTTTCAATACAACTAATACACTACGATTCACAGATATCTCTTTATCTAGAAATTATATAATTGTATTCTTGACTCTTACATAATTTCAACTAAAAATTTGTAATCTCTTTTCTTATAATGTATCCTATCTTTTTCCATTTCGTACGTGTTACTGGTACAATTATGCTTGTTTACTTTGTACGAATTATATATTTTTTTTCTTGTTGTCGTTAATATCTTCTCATGATTCTCTCTTTTTTATTTTTTATTAAAACCAATACTCCAAATTTATAACAAATAATTTACATAACATACTGAACGAATACTTTTCAAACAAAGTAGAATGTTGTATTGAAATATTGATACTTTTTTTAATAAACTGTTTTATTTTATTTTTTTTAATTATTTATTTTAGGGAGGAATATTGGTAGACAATAAGTTTTCATTAATAAATATTATACACTTTATTTATTCCATTCATTTCAATACATAAATGTATATATATATATATATATATATATATATATATATATATATATATGTATTTATGTATGTATGTATGTATATAATATACATATGTTTATACATAAACAGTTTTCATTAAATATTATACACTTTATTTATTCCATCCATTTTAATACATATATATATATATATATATATATATATATATATATATATACATATATATATACATATATATATATATATATATATATATGCATATAAAATAATATATATATATATATATATATATATATATATATATATATATATATATATATCTGTATATCATATACATATGTTTATACCTATACATATATAACGCCTTCTACATACAATTATATTTATGTGCTTGTATATCAGAAAATATAAACCATTTTATATAAAGTTTATCAATATCTTATAACAGTAGTTTTCTAAACTAGTCTAGTTCTTTATAAAAATAAATTATTCATAAACTGAATTCATAATCACCGTTTTAACTATCCTAATATGGCGGTTTTATGAAAATACATTGATTTCAGAATTATAAGCTTATGTGAATTTTTAGTAGTTCTAATAAAAAATAGTTTTAATATAATTAAATTTTTTTAATATGCGTTTTCGTAATGCTTTCAACTTGTAGTTCAGTTAAGCAAAAGTATTGCAAAATATGTACATGAGAGCATATCTAAACTAATCCATACATTTATAAATTACTGTTCAAAGGCATTTGTGTGCATAGTTCTTTAACACTTGCTTTATGAATCTTCATAAGTATCTAAATTAACGATCATCGAAAACAAATAAATCGAAATAAAAGTTTATTTCAATCAAATGTTATATATTTAATAAAATGATATTTTTTTTATATCTTCAGAATGTCATAAAATCAGATTAACATATAAACTCGTTAGGCTAAAAAAATAGTTTGTTAAAATTAACATTAGGTTTCTATACTATCAGAAGAATGGATGATCTTAAAGTATATTATCATTTGGAAAACCAACAACAAATTTAACAATATATTATACAAAATCAACTGTTTTCAATGTGTTTTTTTAAAAAAACTGTATGTAAATAGAATTCTTATTTATTGCCTTCTAAAAGAAGTACATGAAAATACACAAATTTACATTTAAATTATAAGTTATATTAGATTACTTATGAAGAATAAAAATATTTGACAAATAGGAATTGAACATTTTGATTACATGTTATTAAATAAAACTCAGCCTAATTTATGTATATATATATATATATAAATTTTGAACAAAAAAATTGAGACAACCATGTTGAAATATCTCTAGTTTTAAAATATATATATATATGTATATATATATATACCCAAGCTAGTTAAACATTCTAAACTATTACATAATTAAATACCTGTCGCACATGAAAAATAAGTACACTTCAAGGGAAAAAATATGCGTCATAATGTACAAATCAATATAAGCATATATTTATATATATACTTACAAAAGTATAAATAATTAACATAAATTACTAATACTTTTGACTAACTGAATAATGTGTTCATTTTTCCAGTTAATGTTTTTAAAATATGCATGACAATAAAAATACAATCATTTTCGATGCATACCGATGACTGGACTTGTTCAATTCGTGCATTTAAAGCTTTCTTTTAAAAGTTAATGTCAATTAATATAATTTTCCCTTCATTCATATCAATTATTCGATTTCGTTCTGCAGGGAGATGGAGAATCGCAAGCAGCTCGTGAAGCAGAAGCACGAAGACGTGCACTCGCAAGAAAAAAAGCGCAAGCGAAACAAGTCCGCGGCCTTCGATTACGACTAGGCTCGCCGCCACCCGTTGCCGGACGCAAACATGAACCCGTACAAACTGATAAATTCCTCGAAGAACTATTCGAACATCCGCCCATGACAGATGTCGTCACACAAACTGATTTGTTCCTTGATAGACCTGTGTCCCCGTATTATGTACCAGCTAAAGTTGGACTCGATGCCGAGACTCAAATTTGGCCCGGTGATGTGAGTAACCGTATTTTTGATCTGTTATTTTGTACGCTAGTACAATTTGTCATTTTTCAAGGGAATTTATATGTAGAAATTAATATTTTTTTAACAGGAACTGAAGTAATATTAACTAGTGTCAACTATTATTTAATATATACACGTTGTCTGTATATTAACATAAAACTAATAATCAATTTAAAAATAAATATTCCGTACAGATTTAAAAAAAAGAACCTGCAACTTAAACATTACTTTTTTTCAATTTTTCACACTAAAATTTTTATATTAATTTTTACAATTAACTACCAAATAGATTTAATATCTGTGTCGGCAAAAATCTTGAAATATAAATTTAATATTTTAGTTATTCGATTTTGATATGGAAGTACAACCCATACTTGAAGTATTGGTCAGCAAAACAGTTGAACAATCGTTGGTTGAAGTGTTAGAAGAAGAGGAAATAGCTGCTCTTCGTGCACAGCAAAGACGATTCGAAGAAATACGTAACGCTGAAATTGCGGAAGTACAACGACTCGAAGAACTAGAAAGACGATATCGTCAAGAGAAGGTAAAGTAGTAAATTAACTTAATGTCTATATGGATGGATAATATAAATAAAATTACCTAGTACGAACACTTAAGAACAATGAAAAATAAAAATATTGATTTAAACAAAAGTAAACATCATCACCCATCTATCTATCTATCTATCTATCTATCTATCTATCTATATATATATATATATATATATATATATATATATATATATATGTAACTTTTTATGAAAGCATTCACCGACAAGCTATTATTATTCGAAATTATTGTTATTAATTAACCACCGATTGTATAACACATGCTACAGTAAAGAAGAACAACTACAGGGCATTTTATCAAATTTTTAAATTTCATGCTGAATTTACATTTCAAAGCACTAACTAGTTTAAACTTTTTTTGTAAAATTAAAATTTTATTATTTTTATAGAACTGTTTTGTTCCAATTACATTTAATAAATGTGACCAAAATAATAATATTATACTTAAAGAACAACATTTAACTGAAAATAAATATTTAAAAAGATATTCGAAATCAGTCCTACACAATTTCTTTTCATAAAGGAGCGTCGCATGGCTGAACATGAAGAAGGAGCAGCAATTCAAAAAGAAACTGAAGAACGGGTCGCAGCGGCAGTTCTCATGCAAGGATATATTGCTAACTTGTTACCATCGGTTCTTGAAGGTCTCAAGGAAGATGGTTTCCTCATTGAAAACATGAAGAACGGTAATTCATTGAAAGCAGTATTTATTTAATTGATAATAATAAATACACTTGTTACATTTTTTGTTTCTAATTTTTGTAGAAGCTGAGGAACACTTCATGCCTTGGTTGATGAAAGAAACAGCACAAGAACTTGAAAGTATGGTAACCAGCCGTGATGTGTTATCAGGTTCGTGATTAAATTCTCTCGTTAGAATTATACAATACTTTACATCAAATTTGAATGTTCTAAGAATTAATTTATATTTACAAGAAATTAAATTCACATGTCTATAAATCAGCATTACTTCACCTTATATATATATATATATATATATATATATATATATATATATATATATATATATATATAACAACTATGATTTCATTACAGATATTGTCAAGGAAATTCTTGAAAATCGAAATGAAATATATAGAGCTATGGGCGAAGCAGAAGCAGAAAAAAATGAAAATGAAGGTTCAACAGACGATGATGATGTTGAAAGTAGCAGAGAAGTGCAATTTGAATCAGGCGAAGAAAAGGAAGAAGAGGCAAATGAAGTCAAACCACCTGGTATTTTTTCATAATATGATTAAAACTAAATAGTTGAATAATCGTAATACATTAAATATATATATATATATATATATATATATATATATATATATATATGAATATTTAAAAATTATGATATTGTTTTTACAGAAACTAAGAAATGAGATTTTAATGACGTCGTCTTTTAATACCGAGTGAATCAACAAATTTATATAAAACTCACAAATTCAACCACAAAAAAATTCAAGTGTACTTGCAGTATATAAAACATTAGTTAATGAGAATATACAAGAAATATATAGAATATTTTATTATTTGTTGACATAAATACAATTTTATTTATATCTAGACAAATATATAATTGAATAGAAATTAATTAAATAAAAATTAAACCATTGAGTGTTTTTTATGTATGTTTATTTACAGGGAACTAATGTTTTTTTATGTAATTTCAAGGGATCAAACTTCGTCAAATTTTTCATTGAGTATCTCCTTTTTTATTAAAAAATATACGTTCTTTTAAAAAGAGATATTAGGGAGAAAAAAATCCATTCGGTATAAATATTCCATAAAACTATTTATTTTTTATCGAATCTTTCAAGAAATTAATAGTAATTGGTTCAAACCATCGTTGACTTTATTACTCTTATTTTTTCCAAAATAATCAATAATTTAATTGAAATCGAATACAGAAAAATCAATAGAAAATCTCAAAAAACTGAAAAATAAATACAAAATAAATGTATTCATTTTCCAGTTTTTCGAGATTTTCTACACACTATACACTACGTATGAGTTATAATCACTCCATTAGAACCTGAACACGTCGTATTTAGGGATGGGGGATGCTAAGCTACGACAAAAGCGTGAATAATCATGACATGCTATCTGATCCCGTAATCGACGTTCAATGAAGGTTTAATGTCACCCAGCCGCAACAGTGAATCCCCTTTCAGTAGTGGCAATAGTTCATATGCATATCTAATTGCAACACACAACCGCCTCATGTTAAAAATTCAACGGGGATTTTTTTTATTCTGGCTATTTGCATTTATTAAACATTTTCTGAACCTGCTATATTTCGTACATGTTTATTATTTTGTTTAAAAACAGTATTTTTCATTGCATAGGTGAAAAAATCCGCTCTGATACTAGGAAGTACATAATAAAACTTTCTGAAAAAAGTTTCAATAAATAATATTTTAATCATAAAAATATATATTAGAAATATGAAATGAAAAGCTTAATATTCACTTTATAAAAATTTGTACTTTTTATTCAAATTAATTCATAACTTACACAAATATATTTAAAATATAAGATCATTTTCAAGTAGGATGAGTAAAACTAGCACTCCGTTTAAAATAAGGCATTATTTAAATAAAATAATACACACACGCATTATATATATATATATATACGAGTATATATATATATATATATATATATATATATTCCATAAAAATTTCACAAAATAGATAAAAAAAAATTAAAAAACGTGTCAGGATTTTGTATTAAATTATTATTAACGATGACACTGGAATTGACACGAAATTTTCAAGAAAAATTATATCATTTTTACAATAACAACCACAATGAAATTTGTAAATATAAAACAACTACGTTTCAATATAACTGCTAAAGTGATTTTATAGGCATGTTAACAAACACACAAGTTTTTTTTTAAAAAAAAGTTTTTAATTTAGCTGACAGTGATAGGATCTCCGTATCCGTGTGTTTGTTTCGTCGTTCCTGGGGATTGGATCCCTTTCAATACTTGACTATAACGTGTTTTTCTCTAACAACGTGTGTTACTGTCATATGTCATAATCTTGACATTGCTGCCTAGGAAAATTTTCAAAAAACCTAGATGACCTCATTCACGGAAATGAGTATCACCCACCCCCTTAACAAACACACATACATATAAATATATTTAATATAAAAGAAACTACGTTGCAATGTACCTGTGAGAATGATTATATATATATATATATATATATATATATATATATATATATATATAACGATATCGAGTGAATATATGCAATACGAGCATAGTGAGTAGGGTCGGAGCCCCCCGAGAGTCGGAAAAGGTATCAAGTGGAGGGAAGAACCTCCTAGTGTATGTATGTATATATATATATATATATATATATATATATATATATATACATACATAGATAGATTTAAGAAGAAGTAAACAATCTAAAAGAATATAATAAATAAAGAAGTGAGTAGGGCCGGATTCCTCCGAGGGTCGGAAAAGGTATCAAGTGGGGGGAAGAACCTCCTAGTGTATGTATATATATATATATATATATATACATAGATAGATAGATTAAAGAAGAAGTAAACTATCTAAAAGAATATATCTATCTTAATAAATAAAAAAGTATGCATAACTGTAAAATATAAATCAATGAAATCCATTTCTCTCGAAATTTTCTATACAAAACTCAAAGTTATTTACTAGTTCTATTACAATTTCTATATGAAACAGTTATAAGATGATAAATATAGTAGAAAATTGAAAAAAAATCGTTAATGATTGATATAAAAATATAAGATCATTTCTAATCGGTTTAATTTTTTTAAAAAAAATAAGACATACCATAACTATTGTTTTCTTGTTATACATCTTGAATATTTTTAACTGGCTGTGTAAAATTAATTAAGAAGTATGTATTTTATTTCATATTTGCTTATTTAATTTTAATAAGAATATTTTTTTTGATACGATTCTTCTTTATGATTCAGCACACTGTACCTATTATACAATCAAATATAAATGTTTAATTCGATACTTTTATTAACAACTCATGATAGAAAATGAGTGATATTTATTCAACCGATTCGTTAAAAATTATAAACGTACGCTCATGAAATTTTGCTCAAGCAGGAGCACGCGTCACAAGCGTGCACTATTATTCAATGATTAGATATGGTGTGCGCAGGTGTACCATTTGCAGTTTTCTCCGATATTGCCCACATTATTAGCTAGTATTGTTATGAAACCGATGATGTTTCATGATACTCCTAATCCAAAAAATCCAAAATTCTATTTTCGATGCAAATAAACATGCGAAATTATATATAAAAAAAACTGAAATCGTTGAATGCTTTTATTATTTTCTGCGTGATTTTTACAAATAAATTTGCACTCACCACAATAATTTCTTGTTAAAATGTTCAATAATTTTGATAGAGGTTTATGCCCATTTTCATAAGACCGCCTTCATCCCTAGAGAGATAAGAATTTTCTTGCGACTTAGCGCTCTGTGGGATAATATCATTAAATTTTTTTTATGGTAATATATATATATATATACAAGACAATCCAATAATTAAATATAAAAATCTAACTCGTCAATACAACCTTTCAACACAACCGTTAAAATATTTACAAATATATTTGTGTATATATATATATATATATATGTATAGAGAGAAAGTGAGAGAGTGATTATTTACAAACTAATATTTTTAACTTTGAACTAAAAAAATTATTTTGATACATCCAGGACCAGAAACAAAACGTTAAAAATTTAAAAATTGCTAACATGAAATCAACTAATTCATTCAGAATATATAGTATTATTTAAATGTTTTAATACACCCTTCATAACAACGAACCCTTGATTATGAAAATATTAAAGTAATATGACCAGAATTATACGGGGTGACACCCATTAAAAAAATATATAACAGGATTGCACTTACAGATATGTGAGGTTACAATTACTATTATTATCTATTTTAAAAAATCTTTTCCAGTATAGATATATCTCGTCGTCATTTTCAGTTTTTGATGATCCATTGCTGAAAAACTGTCTTTTCTAAATTTTTTGAAAGACACTGGAGCGATACATTTCCATTACTTTCTCTATTTTTAATACACTTTCTACTATATATATATATATATATATATATATTAATTTGGTAAATTTTAATATAATAATTATACAAACAATTGATTTGAAACATATTTTTCAATTTGATTTTTTATATTGTTTAGAAATAATAATTAAATTATTAAATCCTATTCAAACATTAATTTTTATTGAACTAAAACATAAAGTATTTTTTTTATATGAAATATACACTACCAATTTATTTTACTTTTTCATATAGTTTTTAATTACATATTTATACTTTTTATTTTAAAGAAATTATATTAACGTATTACAATATTATATAATATAGAATTTTATATATATATATATATATATATATATATATATATATATATGTATATGTATATGTATATATTCATCACCATCATCCTTTGTTAATCCAATATTGGATAAAGAATATATACATACATATATATATATATATATATATATATATATATATATATATATACAAGCACAGTGCATCTTTTAAAATACTATTTATATGAAATACACATTTGTGGCTATCAGTTTCGAAAGGGTTAATATAACTTAAATTACTTGTAACATTTTACAGTGAATTTTATTCTTAATTTTAATTACTGAAACTAATTACTTCTTAAAAATTATCAATGATTGAAATAAAATAATGTTTAAATACGTTTTTGACATACGTGTGGTAAAAGGAAAGAAAAAAACAGTTTAAGTAATTGAATCAAATAAAAATCTATTATTCACCTTCGATATTAGGTGTACAAATTAATTCGATGTCTTTCATAGAAAATGTATGTTATCAGAAAAATTCAAATACATTTCAATCCTCAAAATATCGCTCATTATTTTATATAACTTTGATCAATCTATCGAGTAATTGACGAATCCCTTGTCAAAAAAAATCCGGTTTTGAATCGATGAATTCGTAATGCATTTTCGAACTTCTACCATTGTTTTAGCATTTTATACACTTTTTATGTTTCACAACACCTTCACCCAAAGCTGAACAAATCTTTACCGCTGCTTCGAAAACATTTTTTCAGCTAGAATTCGAAAAGTATACATACTCTAATATGGTGCTTTTCAAACGCCTTTATGTTCACTACTGTTTTGTGAGGTTCTGCCAACTACTTGACCAAGAGATATAAAGTGTTTTTAAGTGTTAAGGTTGACATTTCAAATTCCTAAAACAACGAGAAAATGATTTAATATAAAATACAGTTATGATTGATTCAATTTAAAGGCACAGAATGAATTTTTACACCTAACATAATTTACAACATAGAATAATTCACTAATACAATCAAGTATTTCAATATAAATATATATATATATATATATATATATATATATATATATATATATGCATATATATATATATATATATAATATATATATATATATACATATATATATATATATATACATATATATATATATATATATATATATATAATATATATATATATATAATATATATATATATATATATATATATAAACACTGATTTTTTATTAATTACGGTCCTGATCTCAGTATCCACTAAGCAAACTAAACAAATCAGAACGGATAGTGAAGCGAACTAAAATGTCGAGCCGAAACTAACTTCACGCAGCTGCGCACACAGACCATACTATACGATGATAGATCCGATTCATTATTTTCTGGTCTTGAATATATTTACTTATCCAGATCATATATCATACTACTGATATATATATATATATATATATATATATATATATATGAAATCAAAAAATAATATAAAATATCAGGTCAGTAACAATTTAAAAAATCACAAATCTATAACATAATCATTTAAATGTAATCCTTATTAATGATTTGATTTAATGAAAATATTTTTCAAAATCATAATAGTCTTAGTTGCCAATACTAACAAAGTAATTATTATAGCTTGTTATATTAATAAAGTAATAATTTAGTAATAATGATTCATAATATTAGTAAATTAGCAATGATTGAATTTATATATATATATATATATATGAAAAAATTTCTAAATTAGTAATGAAAATAGTATTTTTTTTACAATATATAATCAGCTTTTATATTATTTAAAATCTTATAAAGGCTTTCATTTAGTATCTACACCACACAACTATATATTTTCTAAAAAAAATATTGATTATTATTGATAAAAAAATATTCCATAAAATGAGGTTTTCTTTATGATAATGGTGTAATAATAAGTGAGATATTAAAATATTCATATTATATTAATATTACAGATGGCAGAAATTGAGCATATCCCCTATATATTTAATCATTTTTTTAAAATAATTACAAAATTTTTATAAAGAACTTGACATTGACTTGATAACTACACTTTATGAACATTAAATTTTCAATAATAATTTATCTAAAATATTAATATTTTATTCAATTTGCCTTTTTTATTTTTTGTTACTTTTCTTCAGTATCAATTTTACATTCAAGATTTCAGTTTCAATACTTGACTATTTAAAAAGTCCATTTTCAATTTTAGCTTTTTACTTTTTTAATTTCAGAAAATAAATCAAATTAATGACAGGTCACATATCAATTTACAAACAAAACAAAAATATTAAAATAGCACATTCAACACCTATTTTCATTCTGTATAGTGCATATATAATTATATATATATATATAGAGAGAGAGAGAGAGAGAGAGAAAGAGCTGTTATAATTATTATATTAACTAAATATATTAAATGAACCAAAAAAACAAGAAAATATCCATTAACAGCAATCTATTTTTAAATAATATTTAAAATATTTCCTAAGCATATATTTTAATACGTTATATATGAAAAATCTGCCTTTGTTAATTATAAAAATATTAGCAGAGATTTATGAAAAGTATTGTTATATAGATTTATTTTAACAAATTCAGAAAACATTGTTAAAGCAAATCAATCACCCTTAGAGTCGAGTTTGATTTCTGCCAACACATATTAAATAACACTTGTTTGTCGACACGGTTCAGCCCTTATATTAAATTATCATTATTTTGATACCCCACTACTATACGCTCTCTCCCTTCCTTTTTATTCAATACAAAAGTGATGTGTTATTAGGATATCTTTCAATTCTAGTATTGTTAAAGAGATACAATTGAAGATAAAATCATCAGAAAAGAATTGTCCTTTAGTTTCATTTATTTTATTAACATGTATTATCATATGTATATATATATATATATATATATATATTTATATGTATATATATATACGAGTATATATCCAATGAACAGATGGGATAAGAATATTAAAAACTTCCTTGGAAATCTGTGGAAAAGAGAGGCACTAAATCGAACAAAATGGAAAATAATGAAAGAGGCCTTTATCCAGCAGTGGATTAACAGAGGCTGAAGATGATAATGATGATGATGATATATATATATATAGTGATTATATCTTCAGATTTAAAAAAAATATAATGCAATAAACAATTCAATTTTCATTTCGTATAATATAAAATTTGTGTTTCAGTAGATATTGAATTTAGTTACAAATTTAAATAAATATTATAACATTTATTTCAAAAAAAATACTCACTCAAATTATTTCGATTCGAAATTTTTAAGAAATGTAATTTTTCTAAAAATATTTTCTTAATCTTGAAATGAAATAAAATCAACATTTTAAAATTTTTATCGCAAACCATGAAAACACATATTAAAAACTTTTATTTTTTAGTTGTATTATGTGTAAATAAAATATTACAATAAGATGATAGAATTGTGATTTTGTAAATTTCTTTAATAATTTATATTCGAGTAAATTATTATTCGAGACAAACGATACAGAAAATATAATACCGATATTTGTCCTATTACATATCACAACTGTTGCGGTTCACAGGCAACACTTTAAGGTTCAATTATGCGTATTCAGATTGAAGTGGTTGATATTTGAGCACAGTTCGCAATGTGCTGAGCTTATTGTTGAACCAAACAGGGGACTAACATCCACAGATGCGTATTGGATTCATATACAAACGTTGGGAAATATCAGGTGCTTATATTTGTAAACTATACTTGGGTTAGAGCTTAATTCAGGTCTCGATAATCTTATTGTTTTTTTCATTACAGAGATAAAATAGTATACCTATCATACAATTAATTCATTCCATTCACTCAAACCATAATATAATATGATATATATATATATATATATATATATATATATATATATATATATGTACATAAAAATCTATATTCTTTTGCAATACTTTTTTTTAAATTCCATAATTTCTCAAAATAATAATTATTAATAATCTTATTACATACATCTTCATCAGGTAACCTAATATACATCAAAATATTCCTGATTATAATCAAAACCCTTAAATCTAAATAAAATAAAAAATTTTCAACTAGCTATGTCTATTCAAATTGAAACAGTTCGAAATTATGTTGCAAAACGATTAGAGTTTCCTAAGAAATATCTATTCAATAAAAAATGAATCTTAATACAATAATTCAGTATGAAAATAAATTATTTTTTACAAAATTTGTATATTTTACATATAAAATGAGATTAATATTCAATAAGTTTAAATAAATTAAACTTATTAATAATGTAATAATTAATATTATATATATATATATATATATATATATATATATATTAATAATGCAATAATT
>CM068320.1:26636480-26671480 GCA_034766995.1 Acanthacorydalis orientalis
AAATATCAAGTTCCTAAAATGAAATCAAATTTTAAAAAGATTAAGACTTAGAAAGAATTACCCGATGAGTAGCAAAATAGAACATAGAAATACGATTCAAGAATGTACAAGTCCTTTCGAATCTCCTTTTCAATCAATTTTATAATATTGATTATTTTAAACAAATCAATTCTTTTATATATATATATATATATATATATATAATAATTAATTTGAATATTGTTCAACAGATGAAATTAACAGTGAATACTAAATCGAACTTATCATCATCTAAGCCAGATATTCATTTCGCGAAATTAATTAAAAATATAAAACTATCCGATGACTGTCATAGTTTTAATGTTCAATTAGATATAGAGAAGAAAAGACAATCAAAACAGGAGTCAAGTACAACTGATGATTATGCTAATTTAATACTTAAAAGTGTTAAACCGATAAAGAAAGATCAAGAAGTGTTACTTTGGTTCTCTGAAGAGATTTTAGCAATTTTACAAATGGAATTTCTCACCCCCGCCAATATACAAGGTAAGCATTATTCAGGTTTTAAATATTTGACTTAGAAAATAAAATATTTATTTTTTGAAATGAAAATTTATAAGATAATGTGCATTGAATCATTTTAAATCAAAAATAACTTTTATTTGATTTTTAATAAATATCATAATTATTTCAAATATATTAATCAATATATTTGAAATAAGTATGATATTTATCATCCCACAATGAATTTTTCAATCAAAATTCATTTATGGATATTTTTTAATAAATGATGGAAATGATCAATATTAGAATAAATAAAATAATAAATTTTGTGTTTAGAATTAAAAATCGATAGTATAAATTATAAAAGGATATTTGTTTAATAATTAGATTCTTGATTTGTTGATAATTGAAAATAATCACACTAAAAAATTAATATTTTTTTGAGTTTGAAGATTCGGTTTGAATGATTATTTATTCTCTAAACAAAACATCATCTCATAAATAATATATAATAAAATTAGTTTTATAAGGAAGAAAATAAATTAGCAAGAAAGTAATTTTTCTTAGAAAATGATTCCAGTAATAACAATTGTACTTATTATTCAATTTTCAACATGCTAGCATAAGTATAAAAAATATATTTTAATATAAAACAAAACTTATTAGCGTTCGGTGTCTCGCAGTCGGTAGGATTCGAACCTACGCTCCCAAAGGGAATCTGATTTCGAGTCAGACGCCTTAACCACTCGGCCACGACTGCGTACTGCATTTACCCCTAATAATAATAAAACTGAAAAGTAACTTTTATGCACCTTTTATTTATATTAAAATTTTTATTTATTTCACTCATTTTTTTAATATTTATCATTTTATATTATTTAAATGTGATTCTTTTTCAACATTACCAAAACTACTCAGTCAATTTTTTCACTATTTTCATAATATTTACTTCAATCTCCCCATATATATTTTCAAGACGAAAAAATATACGAGATCTCTTTTATTTACTTTCAAATTCTTTATCATTAATATTATATATATATATATATATATATATATATATATATAAACATTATCATGCACATTTGTTAATACAACTTAAACAATTATATGTAAAGCAAATAATCATTTTTTTTCTAACAAAAATTTAATCAAATTCACAAACTAATATATATATATATATATATATATATATATATATATATATATATATATATGTATATATATATATATATATTTAAACATTATTTAATTATAAAATATTCACATTCAAAAACCATACTATAATTTATTCTTTAATTCACTTTTTAAAAAGTAATAGATTGTATAAATTATATAAATTTAATGTTTTAGATGTTCCTACCTGTCAAGAGATATAAAACAGATATTTTTTTATTTAAATTAATCGAGGACATTTATTTAAATTCATTTACAATTACTGTAAACGATACATGCAAAAATGATATTTAGTGGTTTCGATTTAAAAATAATAAAGTAATTTTATGCCAATCAAGTACATTTAGTTTATAAATCACGTACTGACTGATTCTAACATTTAGACGTGTATTTCATGCAAAATTGAATGAGTGAAAAAAAAACACATCTTGTTATTTGAATTGATCTAACATGTGTTATTGTGAATTGATTATCAAATACTTTAAAATATTACCAAAAACAACTATTAAATATCTTAAATTCAAATGAAGTACTGCAATTACATCAATTTTCATAAAATGTGATTCAATGTACTCTATTCTAAAATCCATTAAAATAAACATAAAAAATATATATTTTTATGTTATTCAATAAAATGTTGATTCAAATTTAATCATGATCAATATTTTTTTGTTGTTTTAATTCAAATATTTAATCTAAATTACTAGATAAAATTTTGAAAGTAAAGTAAAAAAAAGTAAGACAATATGTAAGACAATAATTTGTAATTGCAACAATTTCACAGTGTTCTTAATATCAATTTATGGTCCTATTATAAATTTAATTGAAAAGTATAAATAATATTCTTTTTAATTATTTATAAAACTAATACGAGAACAAATGTGTTCTACACAATAAACTAACAAGTGTTCTAATAATTTTAATTGAAGCGAAATCGACGATTAATCAATATAGTTTTATAATTAAAAATTTAACAATTATAAGTCAATCAACAACTGATTATAAATCGTTTCATTTTTTACAATATTTCTTTATTGTTATATTATAATATGTATCTTAAATAAAAGAATAAGTTAATTATAAATTATATCATCATCATTATCATCATCAACCTCTGAAAATCCACTGCTAAATAAAGTCCTCTTTTATGATTTTCCATTTTGCTATGAATTATATGTATATATATATATATATATATATATATATATATATATATATATATATATATATATATATATATAAATGACTCTAGCACGCTTCTTTATAAACAAAAACCCTTTATTAACCCCTAACTTATATAATTTTTTTGTTAATTTGTTAGAACTACTTAATTTTATATTTATAATCATGTTAATCTCCTGATATTAATTTTCTAATATTTTTAGGACAGAAAAGATATGTTTGTCATAAATGCAATTTAAATTTTGAATATCCTAATCCACTTAAAATACATTTAACATTAAAATGTGGCAAATATCAGATATCAAATATATGGAATATGTTATTAAAAAACCTGAAAAGTACTACCAATTTATCAGATATTTTGACCCCTCTCAACTTATCAAAAAGTTTCAAATTTGAATTAAATAAAATCGTATCGAAAATGGAAATCAAACAAGAACAGATATGTTCTCGAAATGGTACATTTGAAAGTTCGGATGATAAGACAGTTTCAAACCGGCACATACCTGATGAACCGAACATTATTGGACCTGTATCTCCTGCGAATGTACCAACAACAGACAGTACAACATTGTCGACATTGAGCACTATACAATCGTCGGAAATTCGTCAGTCTGCCTTTAAGCCCTACATATCGAATCAGTGTCACTCGGTGCCGCAGAACAATAGTGCTCGTCCATTGTTACAATTTCCGCACATAGAAACGAACCGTCTTGGCGCCACTCACACTGTCCACGTTAATAATCTGTTGTTGCAGCCGAACCATAGAACAAGTGATTTTAATTTCACGCACGCAGCACAGATGGAAACACTTATGAGTAATCTTGGAAAATCGAAACAAGGACATTTGTGTATCTACTGCGGGAAAATATATTCACGCAAATACGGACTCAAAATACACATACGAACTCATACTGGATTCAAACCATTAAAATGTAAATATTGTCTACGGCCATTCGGAGATCCGAGTAATTTAAATAAACACGTGAGATTACATTCAGAAGGCGAAACACCTTATAAGTACGTATATATATATATATATATATATATATATATATATATATATATATATATCTTGACAACAAATTAATTTTATTTCCAAAAAATACACACATTTTCAATTAATGCGAATCTCACTATGCATTATCACTGAACAGCAAAACAGTATCTTGATGGTAGATTATTTATAACGCTGATTTTATTAAAAAATTATAAACAAATATTTTATTGTTAAATTAAAATGTAATTATTTCACAAGCGAAAATCAAATAGTAGAGCTTTCTAGATTTCTTTTTGTTTTAAATATTAACAATGTATAATCAATCATCAAATACATATGAGTTTGATGTAAAATCCATATTCAGTCTAATATTCGATTTTGTTACCATTTCTGCAAAAACATTTATGATAGTGGTAGATCAGAATGTCAAAGATAAGAAAAAATTTCTCCCCCGAATGTAGATATCACTTCATCTCTTCTTGTGCTTCTTCTTCAGTTTATAAGGAAAATCCGCACAGATGCGTACCAATTTGGATAGCAGTTGAAAATTTATTGGTGTCGAACCAAAACGATAGAAAATATGAGTAGTCCTTCCAAATCACATATTAAAAAAAAATTGTTTTAATGTCAATAAAGTGTAGCCATGTATTATTGTCGAAAGCAGTACTCTGTCAGTAATTCAGATCTATTTTGACGAGGAGTCTGTTTAAATCTGGCTAGAACGATCTAATAACGAGCTGTAATGACCGTTTACAAGAAAAAAATATTTACTCTTACTCTTACTCTTTAATCAACCGCTATAACGAGTTCTCTAATATGGTGACTACATCGAAAAATAGACTAAATAAACATTTATATAAAACCTATCTATAACTTACTGTAACTTATTTAGATATGTTTAAAATTAAAAAATAATTTACCATACTTGCTGACTTTCTCTAATGACAGATATGTATTAAATATAGTAGACCTCGCTTATAATCTTTTACTAAAAACTGCAACTATATCTTATTAGTGTTTACTATACCACTAGATCTAAGTATGTTTGTTAAATTTATTAAAAATAAGTGTATCTTTACAACTAGATCTAGTAATACATAAAGCGCTACTAAAAAGTAAGACCTAGTTGCAATCTTCATCAAAAGATTATGAATCTGGTTTAATGTTATTGTCTTAACAAAAAAAATGTATATTTCAGATGCGAACTCTGCGGTAAAATTCTTGTTCGAAGAAGAGATTTAGAACGTCATCTCAACTCTAGACACTCGTTACTTGAAAGGCAATCGAATAGTGAAACAGTTCAAAGGGAACAATTAAATTTAAGTGATCAGAGTAATAATTGAATAAACAAAATAGACATTTCCATTGTTAGTTTTTTACAAATTTTACTGGTTTAGATGGATGTATGAAGTTTATACTATAAAATATATATATTACTTCAAAGAATGATAAAAGAAATCAAAAAAAATATTGTTTAATGTATACTTTTGTAAACAAAAATGCAGTGTAAAAATTTTTTTTGAATATAAGTTAAGCAAGAACTATTTTTATATCGTATTCCAATATGAAAATAATGTATTTTATTGTATTTGTTTAACCAATATTCCAATAACATGCCGCTATATTATGTAAGTTGAAACGTCAAATTAACGAAACTCATTATCAAAATTGGTTCTATTTATAGTTCAACGTTATAATACAAATTTAACTATTTCTATAAAATTAAAAAAAACTTACTGTCCTTGTCTGCCAACGGTTAATGGTCTTTTTTTCTATAATATTTAAAATATTTTACATTTGTAATTGTCAGATTTTTTCATACGATCATTACCCAACTTTAATATGTAGTTCTTCTTAGTTTTTAAATAATTTAATTATTTTTTAGTTGGTAAAATATTAACCATCATCGACTATGTACTCAAGTAGACTATCACCATTAATTTGACAGATATTCAGTACGGCAGACATTTAATACATAACATTAAAGTAATTTTTGCATTAAAATGTTTTTTTTTATTTATTTAGCAAACGTGAAAAGTTCATTCGCCTGGAATAACCTGTTCAAAAATAATAAAACATCTATATTTACACATTTACGTACAAATGCATATACATAGGCATTTAACATACATAAACATAAAAGTATATTGTTAACATCTAAGTGTCATCGTTTTATTTATAGTATGTATATAAAAGTAAAATAATATATATATATATATATATATATATATATTTCTATATAAAAGGAGTAATAAAATTTAAATGATTAAACTAATGATACAAAGTAATCTTATTTATTTTAATGAAAATACATATTAATTATACATCACTTGTTTTATATTTAATTGAAATATTATGTAAAAAAGATTCTTAATAAATGATGTATGAATAGCACATACCATATACCATGTTATTAAAAACTATTTAATTCGAAAGTATACAAAAAGCTAAATATTTTCTATGAAAATAATATTATTTCCAAATATTGGTTACGCTCGTGTACAATAATAAACCATGTACACTTTGGTGGGACTACAAACAAAAAAAAAATAGTTGACACATTTATAAAGAAATTAAAAAAAAAACAAACGTAGAGACAAACATATAATTTGTAGGATAGTGAACGTTTTTTAATTATCATTTTCTAATTATCAAATAGTATTAATTCTTGTGTATTTTGGAAACCATCATTTTCCGAAATTGTTAATTGAGTGTTTCAGTTTGCAGTAAAGCGGTTTTTTATTTTATTCTATTGTGATTTAAAGTCGATTTTTCTTCGACTGCTCTCGCAGATCTGTTAATACGCCTGATTCTTTAGAATTGTGGAACTGCTCTTGTGTGGCTTCGGGCTGCGTCGATTGAACAATTCCGGCAGGAATGACTGGGAGAGGTGGGTTTCTGTTAACTGCAATTAACAAATAAAAATGTATAAACACATACATACATATATATATATATATATATATATATATATATATATATATATATTCAACCTCATGTATATATATATATATATATGTATATATGTATATATGTATGTATATATATGTGTGTATGCTGGTAATTATGATATTGAACTGTCAAAAAAATTGAAAAAAAATGATTTTATGATTTATTTTTTATTAGAACTATTTACATTTTAATAATCTAGAAGAACTTAGAAAAAAATTAAAAATGTGCCATTTAATGATTTTGCAAGATTGGTAGATAAACATAATTCTGTTTTTGTTTATTTTGATAGTGGACTAAATCACTTACTTTTTCGTATACTATGTTTTTCTGGAAAAATGCATGACCTATTTGATTTTTGTATAAAACTATATTTATTTTCAAGTTAAAGAACCCTTAAGTTTAATCAACTTCTTTACTTAAAGCTCTCAAACGAACTATTATATTGCTATTGGAAAACAAAATCTCTAGAGAAATTAATTACAAAGAGAACGAAAAATATTAAGAGAGAATCTAATCTTTATTGATTGAAAATACAATGTATTAAATTTCTAAAAGGTGCCCCTTATTAGATGTTTTACAAAACATCTTTAGATGATAGTGCAGAATTTCAGATTTTAGATCTTTCACCCAAAAAAAAAAAATAATTATTTCCACTTTATGTGAGTATCCAACCACTTTCATAAGAAAAACATAAAGATGTAATGGATTTGTTGCGTACATTCCGCCAATTTTCCATGATATTTTTATACTCTCAAAATATCACAAAAAGAAAATACCATTATTGAAGAAGAATAAATCTCTAGTACTGTTCTAAATTAAGTTAACATGATTCTAATTACAAAATGTAAATTAATACTATTGTTTATAACTTCCTTTTTTCAATAAATCTGAAATATTTCTTGTTATAAGTCATTTTTAAGATGTCTGAATTATTTTTAAAATATTCTGTCATATGAAGTATCACAAAACACATATTTTTCACGATACTAGTAAAAATTCATAGTTACATAAAAGATTTACATTATGACAACAAGTTCTTTGGAAAATATTTTGTTATATATGGAAAAATATTTTTTGATTACACACAAACGCAAAGGTCTAAATATCTCAATACGAAAAATATATGACTTAATCCACTGTCATAATTACCGGCACACACACACACATACATATATATATATATATATATATATATATATATATATATGTCTATGTTGCACTCTAAAAATTATATTCTTGTAGATATACATAAAAGAGTTCATTAAAGTATCATAAAAATTTTTTTTCGTTTTTAATGTAAAAAAAAATTTGTGACATTTGCGGTATTCAATAATTATTAATATGTGTGTTTCATTAAAACTGAACTTTTTTTACCGATAGCTAATTTTAGTTACAACTTAATGGATAGCATGTGCAAAGTATGAATTACTGTTTGATTTCATTTCATACATTGCTACATTTTTATTTTAAATAACGAACACAGATAACATAAAAATCTTGAAATAGAATTTATTGACTTTATTCCATTATTCATAATTATCTGAACGTTCATTTTAAATCAAAGAAAAAATGTTTAAATAAAAAATAACCTAATTCTATTAGACAGATAAGACTATCTTCAAGAAATAATATTTGAAATCTCATACGATTTAATAAAATGCAAATAATGGTATTTAAAAATTAAATAAAAAGAGAAATGGAAATTTATTAATTGCTAACCATTACATTCCTATTCATAATATATCGACTCTATAAAACGTTTTAATTTAATTGATATAATTTTTCAATCGAAGTAAGAAAATGCGGAACAAATTATCGCATTATGTCAACGTTCAAGGTAATCAATTATTACAGTTCGGAAAAAAACGATGATAATTAAATATAATCAAAATGTTTCTATAGAATAACATTATTTATACATACATCGTATAATTTACTTTATGCAAAAATAATACGCACCTAAATCTTCGTCCCCGTCTTCTGAAATAACTGGTTGATAATTCAATGTTTCGGGTTCGGCTTCTCTGTCGGGGAAATTTAAAATCGTGATTATCTGATCGTCAACATCATCATGCATGCCGCTACTTTCAACAATTATCGATTGTGATTCGGGATCGACAATGACATCTTTATTAGTGTTAACGTAATCAGTTCCAGGCTTCTGAGTGTTAGTATGATTAAATCCAGACAATGCAGGCTTTGTGAGGCTCAAGTCCGAGGCGAGATTAATGAAATGAACGTTCAATGGTTGTGTTGGAATTGCGTACACGACATTCACAGATAATGGCGACTGTTGCGAAACGTATGTATTAGGCGATATTGGAACAATCACTGCTCCAATATCGATTGGTATTCGAAGATTATCATGCAGCACTGTCACTTCGCTCGGGAACAAGACATTACTAGTTAGTCCATAAACGACGATAGGATGATCCAAAGATATCCTTACTGCGGGAATACACTGCATTATGTTTTTACTTTGTGTTTGTATCGTCACGACGGGCTTGTTTTTAGATATTCCCATGATATGGCCTTTCGATACCATATTAATATTAGTTTGCGGTATCAGAAACATTGGGACCATCGACAGTTTGTTCTGTATCGCAAAAGGTTGTTCAGTCAGCACGTTAAACGTCGGCGGGAAAGGAAGATGGGGCGCAAAATAAGGATTTAAATGATTGTTGTAAAATGGAAGGTAACCATTCAGTGAATTAGCGTAACCAGGACCATCATAATAATGCGGTGAACTGTAACGGAAATATCTATAATAAGGATTGTAAAGCAAAGGATGTGTTAACACTGTATCTGACAACGCTGCAAGCACACACATCAGAACCTGAAACAAAAAAAGACAGTACAATTATACTACTAAAAGGATTATTAGAAATTATATGACATTTTTTTAAAAAACTAAATAATATTCACATTGATTATATATGTGTGTATATATATATATGTGTGTGTGTGTATGTATGTGTATTTATTTATTACAACACTATTATACGTATCCTAAAAACACCGCATCAATTAAGAAATAATTATTTATTTCCTATTATTTACGACGTTAATACTTGTTTACTTATACAAACATATTTTCTTTTAATATTCTTTAAATTCTTCAAGATAATTATATACAATGATATCAGATAATCAACGAGTATATAATTCAATTAAGGTGCAGGTTAGTACATAAATTACTTAATATTATACGCCATTTTGGCACCACCTTAACCTTGACGAATCTCTGTATACATTTTAACGACCTGTCAATATGAATCACTGTAATAGCGGAAATATTAACAGTTCTAGAGAAAGAGTACTACATTTGTACTACGAAATATCTCTATGTAGATATTTCGTCATAAAATGAATATTCATACTTATTTTAAATAAAGTACAAATGAATTTCTCAAGGTAGGCTGTTCAGTAAGAGAATTTAACATCTGATGATAAAGATCTAATATCTTCTAATATTTTTATAGACTCTATAAAAATCTTGTTCTAATTGATGTGTATATTAAAATATGTGCGCACTGCGCATACACACACACACACACACACACACACATATATATATATATATACATATATATATATATATATATATATATATATATATATATATCCTTTTAAAATCACAAAATCTAATTAAAATAATGTAACATAAATCTACATCTCACATAGGCGAAAATGTTTCTTTTAATGTACTTAAAAGATAAATTATTTAAAGGAATTTTTGAACTTGCAATTCTCAATCTACCAAACATTAATCGATTTTAGGCCATGGTTACATTTATGTAAAAAAAACGTACACACACACTCACATAAAAAATTAACATTTATGTCTATATGAGAATTTATGTACTTGTTTCTACAAAGCATGTTCAACAAGCTATCGTGAATAAAAATTAAATTTCTTTCAAGTTAGTTCATCGAATAAATTTCTTTTGGCAGTTTAAACATATATTTTAAAATAACTAAACGTCGTGCTCAGTATCAAGTCCAGAAGAAATTGTGGATTTTTAAGACAGCACTTTATAAAGTTTTATCTTACACGTTACTGCATCCCTGTAATTTAATGTAATTAGAACTACATTGGTATAAAGTATGTATATAATTTCATAAATAAATCATGTGTGTGTTCAATATTTCACAATTAGAATGAAATAAAAAAATATCATTACAATTAGAAAACACACATATAACATTTTGGTATCCATCGATAATACAACCGTGTTATGACAAAAACATTAATTTCGTATTTTCATTCAAGAAAAAAAAATTTTTTTTAATTAAAATTTTAAATAAATGTAATTACAGTTCAGACTAGAACACAATGATCTTTATGACGTATATTTATTATGATATATTATCGAACATAGAATATTTGCATGTATCTATCAATTGGTATGCTAACATGTTGCGATTGTTATGATCCAACTACTTATTATATTTACATATATATTGTATTTATGTATGTATATATATATATATATATATATATATATATATTGATATATATATATATAGACATATATATATATACATATATATATATACATATATATATATATATACATTAAAAAAAAAACATATCGTACCAATCCCAATTTGAATCATGTACATTATTTATTTACAAACTACTATTACCCACGATAAGTAAATATGTGAAAAATCCATGTATAAATGTCTACGTGTAAAGATTAAAAAAAGATACATGAGATACCAATGAAGATCCGATGACGTCACCTGAAGAACGGACGGGCTAAAACGACCATGGAATGTTTTTATTTCATAAAAAAAAACGACGACCCTCTAACAAAATTCGACTGATGTAATATAAACAACCGTCAAGAATTATGAGAAAACCATAATGCAGAACGCTGTTACATTGTTTTATATTTGAATCATTTAACATAAATTTAGAAACTAATACGAAATAAAAAAGAAAACGATAAATCTCTAATTTTTAACAAAAAATTGAGATATATTTTTAGAAAAAAAAATATACTTTTTTCAACTTATTGATTATCAAATTCTATAGAAATTAATGAATTGTATATTTTTATCAATATCTCTCTTATTACATATATATATATATATATATATATAGAGAGAGAGAGAGAGAGAGAGAGAGAGAGAAATATACATGCATATTCTTATTATTTTCTTTCTATACTTGAGTAAGTATAGAAAGAAAATAATAAGAATATGCATGTATATTTGTCTCTGTCTCTCTCTTCCTTTATATATATATATATATATATATATATATATATATATATATATGTATTGAGTATATGATTGAGAATTGCAACGTCTTCAATCAAAATAATCAATATAATAAATAAAAAATTGAAGAAAATGTTTACTTCAAATTCAACAATAATAAAAAATATTCATAAAAAATATTTTCTATAAAGTAAGATGAAGATTTCATTTACAAAAATTCTAAATACGAGTATTAAAAATTATACAAAATACTTGCTCATTTATTTATTAATTCTTTTTTCATTTGATGTATTCTATTTACATTTACAATAAAGAGGACATATGACTTGAAAAAGTCATTGAAAATAACCCTTTCAAAAATATCAGCGAATACAAAGTTAAAACCATTTTGTTTTAATTTTTAAAATCGTAAGTGTTCCTATCTATCTAAATGTTTTGTCTTTCAATTATACTTTATGCCTGTAAGTACTATAAAGAAACAAATGCCCAGAGTAATAATGTCTAATGGTGTAATTAAGAATGATAATAAATATAATCAATCGGCATAAATAAAAAATATTCCCATTCCAAAACAAACATATTAAGTTAGTTGGAAAATAATTGGGGTTTTTGTTTTTTGAATTCTAACATTCATTTTTTCAATGAAGGTGTCATTTCATCGTGTTCATGTTAATATCATTTTAAAGTACATTTTTCGGTCTGAATTTGGTAATATCTACTTTGATTTTATTATTAATTTTGATTCAAATTGGGATGTTGAACTGAAGATGGGAAAGAAGCTAATAAGAGTAATTTTTTGTATGAGTTCAAAACTGGTGGTCAAGAAGCAGAAAATGTTCTTAAACTAAACGATGCTTTTAGTGTGGGTACTGTTAAAGAATGTGCAGTGCAATGGTGATTACAAAATTTTCGTACTGAGGACTAAAGTCTTAAAGATGAAGCATTGATCGCGGACGTCCTTCTCTAGTTCATAACGACCAACAAATGGCTTTAGTTGTATCAAAACCACGCACAACAATTCAAGAGCTTTCATAAAAGTTAGACGTAAGTCAATCCAACAGTTCTGGACCATTTAAAACAGCTAACAAAATCAAAAAAGCCTGACAAATGGGTGCCGCGCGAACTGAGTGCAATATACAAACCGTAATTATTTTTATCCGTAATTATAAATCCAAAAAGGAGAAAAATGTTTATGAATTTGAAGATCATAAACCGGAATTATTTTTCTACCAACCTCATAAAAAATAAATGAAGGATCACTGATTGACAAACTGGCGTACTTTTAATTCATATAAATATCATTCATTGAATCTTTATTTTAAATACTGAAAAAGATTATCTAAAACTGTTCAATATTCACTAATAAAACATACTTTAACACTCTCTAAATAAAAATCTGTAATGGGAATGAAACTAATGGTTCAATTATTTCATTTCATATACAAAAATTATTTTGTTAATTTCTATATGAAAATGTTATTTCTTTATGGAAGTTATTCATCCACGTCCTTATTTTTTACTCGCATTGCACATGTTTTATTTCTATGTAGAAAATTACATGTTTACCAAAAATATATAAAGTAAGAAAAAACATATAATGACAAAAATTAAGATGCTGAAAATTACTTCTACAACTGCTCTAACTACACTCAACGAGATTTAGTTTATATATACGTACAAACATACACACACACAGGTATATATATATATATACATATATATATATATATACATATATATATATATATATATATATATATATATAGATATATATATATATATATATATATGTATGTATGTATGTTTGTATGTATAATTACCCATATTACTTATATATAAAACGATTCAACAAAGTTCATTATATCATTGTAAACAATGAAGTCATCAAATCACATTCCTCATATTTATAAAGATATAAGTTGACTTATTTACTTTTTTGCTATACGAGATACATGTAGTAATGAAATAGTAGCTCTTTCGGTGCAGCATTTCGCTTCATATCTTGTTTCTTTAACAACTGGTTAACAGTTGTAATCTGTGTTGTGTTTCTGTTCGTCAGAAAAGTGCAACAGCCTTATCATATTTCTCGCGTGAAAGGATACATTTTCACGTATGAAAAATAATAAAATTTCGCAGTAAAATGATGGAACCAGACCGACCTTGCCAAGGTAGACAGGTAGCGACGCCGCAGCTGCTCAGATCTTACTAGCATTTCACGTGCGATGCATATTTTATGCAAATTCGTTAATCATTCACCGTCGTAATTGCCAGCCGGCTACGTTCCAGGGTCATTTCACGCACCGTTTTTATTATCTGCACTGGTTTCATTACGGGTTTCCTGAATCTTTAATTAGGTGAATTCGTTTGAATATATATATACAGTACAAGAAATTGAGAACAACAAGGTTTTACCAACGATGAAATAAATTTGTATTGAGAAAAAATTACGTGCAGTTTTTTTATACCACGAAAAAATGCAATCTTTGTTAAGGCACAATTATCTCTCTGTTTGCTTTTTCAATTGTGAATTCATTTCAATAATTACATATCATGACAAAAATAACCGAACTGTTAATCTTATTATATAGATACATACATACAGGGTGACGTAACAAATAGTTTTAGATGGGTGTGCAACAAAAATAAGAATTTATATTCATATATAAATCATATCTTTTTATGTATGTACTATCAAAATTTTTAAAATTAAATTTATTTTTATCTAAAAATATGACATGTCAATGAAATACTTTCAACAAATAATAACTGAACATATTCAATATTTTAGTTTATTATTTATTAACAGTAATAATTATTGTCGAGTAATATACAAACACACACAATCTTACATATATATATATATATAGGGTGATTTAATTTAAGCTTCCACAAGAAAGTATTAAAAAAACATATTATCCTTTATTTAGTATTTTATTTTAATTGTATTTTAGTATTGAATTGAACTAAAATACTAAATAAAAAATAACATGACTTTTCTTAACCCCTACACCTTCTTTTAATACTTTCCTGTGGAAGCTTAAATTGAATTACTCTCTCTCTCTCTCTCTATATATATATATATATATATATATATATATATATATATATAAGGTAATTCAATTTAGGCTTTCACAAGAAAGTATTAAAAAAGTGCAGAAGTTAAAAAAACATATTATCCTTTATTTAGTATTTTAGTATTGAATTGAACTAAAATACTAAACAAAAATGACATGACTTTTCTTAATCCCTACACCTTCTTTTAATACTTTCCTGTGGAAGCTTAAATTGAATTACTCTCTCTCTCTCTCTCTCTCTCTCCATATATATATATATATATATATATATATATATATATATATATATATATCTTGTATTTTTTTCATGGAACGTCTAAGATTACTTATTTATATAAACCCTTTACTTCTTCTTGCATCCTTAAAAATGTATATGTAATTATGGAATCCGTTTTGGATTACTATACATATATATTACTATATTTTGTTCTGACTATATAAATTGTTTACTTAATTTCACTTTCTTAATGGTTTCTTATTTTAATTAATTTACAGGACTCTATATAAAGATAAAGCATAAAGAGTTAAATATTTTATCGTAAATATTCAAAATATGTTCCTACTTCAATTTGTCGGTGTAAAAATTAAAGAAATCTCGCAAATATTTCTATTCTTAAATATTTCTATCTTAATAATCGTACATAACCTTATTTCTTTATTACAGTATTAATTTTCACAAACTTAAGTCATATATCTTATAACAAAAATAGTTTTTGATATTTTTTTCAGATCTGCAAGCATAACTAACGAAGAAAATACAACTGACATAAATTGTGATTAATCCGCTTATATGACGTTCTTACATAAATAAGTTTAAATATTAATAAAAAAATCTAATACACTATTTTCATTGAAACTATTTTTAAAAAGTATCAAAATTGACTTTCAGTCATGAATTCTTTTTTCACTGCACAAACCACACCAAGTTACAAAAAAATCAGACTTTTCTATTGAAATTGACTTCGAACATAAAATGTATTCATTATAATTTTAAAATACAAATGTTTTCAATTCAATATGTTTATTTGATACAGTGTTTTCTAGTTCAAACGTCTAAAATATTCTTAAATATCATATCAATGACAAATCATCACTCATCTATGAATAACCTTTATAGCACAATAAGTAATCTTTTTATCTAGTAGCAAAAAGTACATAATATTCATTAATCATAATAATATATACATATATATATACATACATATATATATACATACATATATATATATATATATATATATATATATATGTATATATATGTATATAACTTTATTACACAGTTCAGAGTTCTGTCTAAATATTAAAAATACACAAAAATCAGTTTCATGTACCATGATACTTCGCAAATATGGTCTAATTATATTAACATGTACACGTGCAGATATATATATATATATATATATATATATACATATATATATATACATATATATATAGCTTTGTGAAAAAAACTTTAGTCTTAATAAGGAAAAGGGTAAAAAAAACTAAAATGTGATCTTACATTATAAATACAGAATTTACTATAGTTAAATCATACATCATATTTTTTATCAATAGCTTGAGGTCTTGTTTGGAGTGTAACAACCGTACGAATCCAGTTTTTACATTAAGAAAGGTCAACTGGTCACAAATATGAAATAATAATATTAGAAAACTTTGAAGCATTGTAAATGCTTCATAGTCTATCACTTGTACTTTTAATATTGAAATTGATAAGTTTTGCTAAAAGTCCAGTCCAAAAAAATACACAAGATAGCTTTATAACATAAAATTTTACATCTCAATTAACATTTTGGCAATTAAATGACATTAAATCGTTTTATCGCATTAAATTATGCCATTAAACCGTATGAATAAATACAAATATCAATATATATTTCTATAAACTCTTCAACAAATGTGCTTTATATATCCTTAAAAACTATTACTTTTTTAAGAAAATCCAGAGAAATAAATAAACCATCTTTATAAAGAATAACAAAGAACAAAAAAATGAAATAAACCACATTTATTTTTTTTTTGAATTCCTCATAATTTGAAATTAATTTTCTAAAAAAATATATAAGAAATACTAAATAAATATAGTATTTATATTTTTTACATTATTTTTTAAAGACATATTATATATAATCAAACAGTTTATAACAGTATATATAAATATACACATACATCTGTTTAAATAAATATAATTATATATAAAGTACAATTATTTATCTCGAACCAGAAATATTTCTTATTTATAAAAAAATAACAAGTATGAAATCAATTACTGATACAATTATATCAATTGCCTAAAATTGAACAATTACATAAACGATTACGGCTTGCCATTGATATGATTAATAAATCCAGTTTAAATCAGCTGTCTAACACAGTTGTTTTTCACATATTGACTTCATCGGCCAAATCCTAGGAAGGTATGTTATATGATATTTAAATATACCACTCTAATTTTTTGCAATTATATTATCCTTGAAGTATCATATAAATACCTGAAGGTGTTTTCGTTTGACATTTTTTTCAAATACATATTCAGTAACAGTTATATTCTAGAAACAGTCAGTTTAATAATTTCCTGTGCTAAAAATATGTAAATAAATTAACGAATCGAAAGAAGTTATTCGATAATTACATATTTTTATATTTGCTGAATCACGCTACCGCCATTTGTAATTTCTGCTATATTGAAGTGTTTATTAAAAACATAATTGATCACTTTACATAAATCTACTGTAACACGTTAAATTATCTTTTTCTCAAATAGTTTTGGCATATTGTAGAAACATACATCACAGTAGGTATAAAACTAGTTTTGTAATTGATCTTATAATTTTCAAATCTACATGTTATAATTTTCAGTACCAATGAAGAACAAAAAAACAATATCCTTTAAATAGATTACATTTTAATTTAACGAATTTGTGTAGTTTTTTTTCCAAAAAAAATGCATAAATGAATCGATCATGACAGATTACATGACAAATTAGCATCTATTTCAAAAAATAATACAGAAACGTCAATCAAAATGTTCAAAGTATTATGGCGTGGGCGTCGTTTTGAATAGCGGTCTTACCTACTGACATGTATTAGATCAACAGACATTTAGATTGAAACATTTGTTAACAGTTATAGATTATTGAACGTGAACTTGTGTTTAGTAAGACTGTCATGTAATAATGTTAGCAATGTTTCAAGTAAATGATGCATTTATTTTCAGATTCACACTAAGTGATATTTTAATAGGTGTTCATTTATAATTCACTTTATCATAAACGTAAACAGTTATGAATATATGTTATTTTTTTAATAAAATCATTGTAGGACACTTCATTTAACAATAAGTTCCTAAAATAATACCCAAGAATGAAACATATATCTTAATTTTATTTTATATCTTATAATACATAATCTGTTGTCTTTATTTATTAAACACATAAATAACATTAATTATGGTTTACTCATTGAAAGAAAGTTTGAATCAATTTATGAAATAGTATACACTTTTTTAATCAATAATTATATTTTTTAAACCGCTTTCAAAATTTTTTAGAAATGTTTACGTTCTAGGTTTAGATATCTTTAATAAATTTTTATATTATAAATTAATCACCTTTCCATTAAAATGTATAAAATTGAATTTAGTGTACAATTTTATAAGTATATTTTAACTGCAAATCACTATTGATCCTAAAATTAAACCAGAATCAAAAAACAATTTGTTCGATGCAAGTACAATTATCTATAAGAGCAGATAGTGAACTCTGAGCATAAATGAAAAAGATTATTTGATTTATTTATCTATCTATCTATCTATCTATCTATCTATCTATATATATATATATATATATATATATATATATATATATATATATTTCTGTATATTTATATATATATATATATTTCTATATATTTATATATATATATATATATATATATATATATATATATATATATATTCGAAGTATTGTGTAATAGAGAACTACTATTTTACATTCATTTAAAAAACTTAATACATTACTAAAACATCATTCTATGACGTACAACACAAATAAACCTTTCGCATTATTTTAAAAGTATTTATTTTAAAATCGCTACCATAGATTCATTTCAAGTACTGTACTTAAAAATGTGAGTGTTTTAAATTTTAGAAGAACCGTTAGATCTGAAGAATAAAATATTAATAAATCAATTATCTATAAGTGTGAATATATACAGCACGACGTTTCAGTTTGTTTAAATATTAGCAAGACCAACGTTAAGTAATTATTGTGAAATAAAGAAATATTTTTTAAAAACTGTGAATATTGAATAGTTTTTTAAAAAAAAAACTATCACAATGCCAACTGTAATACCATGAACTGAATGGTATATATTATGATAAACATTTATAATAATTATTACATTGTTTAAAAAATATATATTTCAAGAATGTTCTTTACATGAATGAAAACATTATATATAAAATTTGTAAAAAAATATAATATATATATATATACATATTCGAATATCAGAGAATAAAAGTCAATTTCACTTAATATGTTATCTCGAAAAATATATCTCACTTTAATATTACAAGGAAGGTAGACAAAAAAGACAGTTTTATCAATTAAAACCAAAGCTTGTTATAAATTAAAAAACAATTATCTAATTACACTACATTATATATTTTGATATTACTCTCAATAATTAATATCATATCAAGAACAATGCACTCAATAGCATAAATAAAACATAAAATTTCAACTTCTTATTTATTCTCGAAGTGTTCTCATATATATAAACACTTTATAAAAAAAATATCCATTTCCTGAGAAACCTCACTTTTTAGAATACTTTTTATAAAGCATACATTTTTGAGACAACTAACTGAATTAAACATTTATGCGATATGACTGCGATAATGCAATTCACAACACACAGTAGCCAACGACATTATGTATGACCTGATTATCAACTTTTTATCGTCAGTCTTAATCAATACAAGCAGAGTAACTCGTACATACAAACCAACGCGTACAGAAGTAAATACTAGATGAAATATGTATGTGTATATATATATAAATATATATATATATATATATATATACATGTATATATATATATATATATATATATATATATTTATATATTATATTACACATTAGTCAATTCTACTTAAAATGATTATAATTATTAAGTGTACAAATTAATTCTGTCCCTTTTTATAAAAAAATAATATTTACAAAAAAATGGAATAGATTTTAATCCTCAAAATATCCTGCCTTATTTTTTATAACTTTGCTCCATCTGTTAAAAAAAGATGTCAGTTTTGTGTCAATGAAGTTGTAATACATTTTCGAACGTCTTCTACTGTCTTAGCATTGTTTGTATATTTTATGTATCACAACACCTTCCCCCAAAGCAGAACAAATCATTCTTAGATTTTTAGCATTTTTCTCAACTGGAATAAGAAAATTATGCCATGCTTAATATGCCATCCCGCTTACTACTGTTTTGTGAGGATATGCCAACTGCTTAACCAAAATATAAGTGTTTTTAAATCTTAAGTTTGGCACTTGAAAATCTTAAAACAGTAAGAAAATATTTTAATTCAAAATAAAGTTATGATTGATTCAATGTAAAAGCACCGAATTAATTTTTCCACCTAATAATAAAAACTGACGTATCTGCAATTCAATTTCATAAAAGAAAAAAATATCTTTATTAAATATTAAGAATGTTATATTGGTCTTCTCTTGCAAATACTCAAATGTTATTTTTTAAAAAAACATTTAAATCATGTCTGGACTGGAACACTTGCCAGTTTTACAATTATTTTCCTAATCGAATAAATTATCCAAAATAGGAAATATAAATATGTTTCATCGCAATACTTATTCTATTAAATAATTATTTTACTCGTAAGTAATAATTTAGAAGAATATTTGTTATTTTCAAAGAAATGAATCTAAATAATAACGAGCATATGTCAATTTCTTGTATAAATATATATATATATATACAACACACACTCGCACAACAAATTACAAAAGACTAATGATAAATAAATCATTCGCCATCTAATTAAGCAATATGTCATTAGTTTCACCTAATGAAATTAGTAAATTGAATACATCACCATTGACATTTAAATGCACAACAGTAGAACTAAATTTGACAATTGTAATTTGTAACTAAAAATGTTTTAAAATGAATGTTATCGGTATAACACTGACAAGTATAAATGACATTAAACAGAAAAAGTATATAATTAATTATTGTTATTTGTAAACAACATCTTATAATAAACTTGATTTCATACTTTTCATTTCGTAAATTTGCTCATAATCATCAGATAAAAATAAATTTGGAACATAAACGAAAGCTCGACATGTGTTAAAAGTGTTCTCGTATAATAAAAAAACGCATTAATAATAAAAAATCTTAAAATGTCAATGATATTTACCAATCAATAATTAATAACTGTGATGTATTGCCAATAAATTGTCACAAATTATTCATAGTCCACTTTATTCGACCTTAATATACAAGTTATAATTTCGTATGATGATTCGATTGAAATATTCACCACATCATTCCCTACTTGAAACATAAATGTTTCACAGAAAGACATCATTAAAAAAATAATATGTTACATTTAGTTCTAGTTATCAGAGAAACAATTCATATCATTAAATTATATATTTTCCTAAAAATGACAATCGAAACTTAAACAATATAACAAAGATAAATCATATTATACATATAAATCTCTAGATTATATTTTTAACATTTAAAATACCATTTTAACATTTCCTATAATATTTTGTCTAATACACTTTCAACATAACACCACAAATACACTTTCAACATATTTCTTTCCTATTAGTTTAGTCTTAGATAAAAATATGAAAAAACACACATTCATTACAAAATACTATAATAGTAAAAATAAATTAAATATGCTTGAATTCAGAGTAAATGGCATTTATTCATATTCAATTGTATTTAACATAAAAATTAAATATATATATATATATATATATATATATATATATATATATATATATATATATATATATTACATATATAAAAAAAATTAAAAGAATACACAAATCAATTAAAAGGTGATAAGAAAATAAAATAATACTTTTTCCAATCATTTCAATATCTAGAAAAATAACTAGAAATTTTAAAGATTTTCTTTAAATAGATAATTAGTTTTCCAAGATTTTAAGTCGCAATTGGCTGATACAAATTCCTTTAAAGATGACTCATCTCTCATAAAAAATTAAGTCGTTTTTAACTACCTTAAAACTCGAATAAGAAGTATTTTAAGAAAAACATTACACGATACAAAATATATTCGAGATTAGACAGGTTTTTTGTGAAAAAAATTATGATTACTTATATCGTTGTTCTTTTAATTTTGTTAATTTGTCAATTTAAAACTGAAGATCTTTAACACCAAAATATTAAACAGGGTCGATTTACCTTCTTTATACAAAAATAAGACTGTTTTTTCAATTCATAAGATAAATGGTATTTAGAACAAATAAAAATATTTTAGTTTTTTTTGATAAATATTCATTCACAAGAATTTAAGTGAAAAATAATTGATTATACAAAATTTTTGGTATAACGAATATGTCTCTTAATAAATTTATTTAGAAAAAAATACTATAACATTCATTTAAGTTGACTTTGAAATATTTACAAAGAAAATTACTTTTAATTAAATAAATTATAAAAAATGGAATTTAATATAATGAAAATAATTAGTAAAAATAATAGCATTTTTTTATACAACTAACATATCTCCATGTCTTTTAATTGTACTTCTCTGTTATATTTAATTAAATGTTAGTTGTATTAACTTCTCAGTTAATAATCAGCTTGATTGTAGAACTAATGGAGATCTAAATTATCTATAATAACTAATAAACAATACAATAAAAACAAACACAAATAGTCTCTCTGACACTCGTATAAAATTATGATAAGTGTTAAAATAATGCCCTTTTTAAAATAATTTTAATATACTAGTAATATTGTATCTTCAATGAATTATTATTTAAATCAGTTTATCGTCTTTTTATAAACAGTCTTGAGTAGATTCGCTCTGAATTATAACAAGTGCGCATGTTGCATTTAAAAATCGCATATCTTTTGAAAATAATGAAAAAAAAATATGAGCATATATTTAAAGTCATCATAAAACCAGTTTCCACTTTAAACGGTATCTAGAGAAATAAATGGATAATGAAAATAACTCGCAACAAATTATTAAATGCATTCGGATTACATTATTGCTGTATCAGATTTAAAACAACGCGTCAATTATATTAACATGAATATAATTTTCTTGTCAATAATACCTGCCAATTATAATATAACTATTACTTTACGGTGAGACATTAAAGCATATTAAGTATTTTTTTACAGTTTTTTGTACGCAAATCGCCATGTAAATGGTACAATTAATAAAAACATTGCATTAGAGTTAATGTGAAACGATTCCAAGCCGTTTTAAATGAATCAAAACACAATTAAAATTCGGAAGAAATAATAATCGTTTATACAAATATACTTTTATTAAATTTTAACATATTCTACGATTATTTGAATACAAAAGTATATTTTCTGAATGTTGGAAATATATATTTAAAACCAATTAAAAAGTAATTTATAGATTGGTCAATGTTTATCGCTTAACTGTTAAGTCATTCTTAATATTTTAGTGATGTCAATTAATAGTACGTACACACACATTTATGTGCTTTGTATGTATGTGTGTCTGTATATATATATATATAATATCATAAACTTTTATAAAACATAATCATCTTTATAAAAATTTAATAGTTTTACTAATGATTCTTTCCAGTTTTATAGACATTTCCACAAACAACCGTTATGTATATAAAGTCAAAAATGTGTATATTTGTCGAAGTTATTTCAATTCAAAATAAATATAAGAAATTTCTCACGAATGTATTAAAAATAAACATACAAATTTTGAAATATTTGTTAAAAAATAACATATGGTGCCAGTTAGTTTACATGAATAATATTTATATATATATATATATATATATATATATGTATATATAGGTTTTTTATTTACAGTTAAGTATACAAGAATTTGTTTCTAAAAAAAGCAACTGAACTTTTCCATAACTAGTGAAGATGAATATTTTTCTCTCTAAACGTGTCGCGATTTATTAAGAAAAAAGTAAGCAAACATTAATTAGCTAACAATATTGTCAACATATATAATGATTCAACACATTCGTAAAAGTAGATAAATATGTATCTAAAAATGTAATTAATACAGAAAGGATATTAATTAGTAATCGCTAAAATACATAATTTTAAAAAATTCTAATACAGTTGTATTAATTAGTTTGCTTAGTCTTATATCTATTAATGTTTTTTTTTAATTGCTTAGTACTAACTAACATTTATAATATTTGAATTATTTACATATACATTTACACGGTAAATATTTTATAAAATAAACCTTTTATACAATACATTTCATTTTTACTTACAATAGCAAGTAATCGGAACTATTCAAGTGTAAAAAAAAACTATTAACAAACATTCATTCTTTTAAAATTATCTGTTTGATTAAACCTCACCAAACCACATGTAATTGCTACATGCAAATAACATTTTTTTTAGAAAAGACGTATTCAATTTCTTGTACAAAACAATATGAATAAATTTTGCTTAAATATATATTCGAATCCATCAACAGTAGCTTCGAAAAATTAATACACATCTTTATCCGGATTATCATAACTGTAAAATTGTTGCTATTGGTTTTGTATTCAAAATTTTATTTAGCGACTTTTTAAATTATACTCCGATTTATTTCCTTGAATATCGATAAATTATTTTCTAACAGTTACACAAAATTCATGTATCCGCCGTTAACGGGAATATCAAATAAAAGAATTCCAGTGGATATAAATATATATGATTGATATATATATATATATATATATATATATATATATATATATATATATAGATATAGATAGAAAGATAGATAGGTAGATAGATAGAAGTAGATATAAATATTGATATATACAAAATTAATTCAAATTTTCATTTTAGTAATATACTAATTGACATCCTAACGAAAATACATTTTATTTTGTCATCTTCAATCAACTAAACATCTTTTAACACAAGAAATAACTGATTAAGTTAAAATGTAAAAAAATAAATAGCACACAATGTTTTTTTAAATTAAAAATAAGATTCATATAGAAGAAAATGTTCGTCATATACGATTTTTGTATATGTAAATGAAATTATACATATATATATATATATATATATATATATATGTAGTCTACATATACGTACTTTGTATTGAATGTTCAGTAAGTATTCATAAATTACTATAAAATAATTAAAAAGAACATTCATAAAAAAATCCATTAAGAAAGAGTGTTATTGTTTTTAAAAAAGTAGATTACTTACATTTATTTTAATGACTGAAATAATCGAAACTGTTAAAAATGAAATATTTCATTTAATTAAACAAGGGTTACCTGTAATGGGTTATGAAGACCAACATAAATATAAACATCCGCAGGTTTTACAATTAAATACGCATACATTATATCTGACAGACTAATTGTATCTCATTTAGTACAAACACATATACAGGTGAGTCGAGAATAATTGTGTAAATATATATATATATATATATATATATATATATATATATATATATACGCAACTGTTTCTCTGAAAATGTATTTTTAAAACCACTCACATATTTGTATATGTAATTCTTGATGTCGGTTTCTAAGGTCAAGATGCGGCAATGACTCAGACAGGTCACTTCAGTTTATTGCTTTAGATTTTTTTTTGGTATGTCTTTATTTGGCGTCATATCACTTTCAAGTTTGTTGACATTTTTATTTATTTGCGATTAAAAAGCAAACGAAATTTCCATGAATCTGTGCAATATTCAATAATATGTTCGATATTCATTTTTATATGTTGTTCAATATATATTGAAAGAAAATAATACTATAAGAATTAAATCTTTTACATTTATCCTCTTTAAGTATAACAAGAATTTACTCGTTATAATAAAAATAGTTATATTAAAATGCAAATGTATCAAAAACATCAAATAAAATTTAGCATAAAAATAAACTTTAAGGCCATTGTGCATTAATATATATATATATATATCAATATTCAATTAACATTTTAAAAGCATTTCCCTTGTTCACCTGATAAAACAAATTTCACCATTGTATTTATTTCAGAATAATTATTTATTCAGTTATATCTTTTTAATGTTTTCTTAAAATCAAAAGAAAAACAGAAAAACAAAAGAACAAAGAACAATAATCATCGTTCCTCAAATTGTATACACATTTAACACATTCGTGGACAAGACGGCTGTATCTTATACTTTAAGTACTCCAGGGACAAAACGGTTGCAGCCACTCTGATTATACATGTTATACTGTTGAATCATGATATTGTGTCCCATAACGAGCCACTGTTTTATTTTCTGTCTCACAAATGCATAATAAATTTCAATTATCACAAGGATGTTGCTGAGATTTGGTATAGGCATTGTAGTCAGTACTCAATAAAAATATGTAAGCATTTAACAATACTAATTTCAAATAGTCAAATGAATCAACCATTATACAATAATGAGTGTTTTGTAGAATAAACCATTAGACGGCTGCAATCGTCTTGTCTCAGCTTGCAGAAATCAGTGGTCTGCTAGAACATGACGGCTGTGGCCTTCCAATTTTTTTTTTTACAAAAAAAAATAATATACGAATACTAATTGATATCGAAAAATATCTACAGGTTTTGATATGTTGTCTAGTTTCGTGAAACACTTGTGAGTTTATACGCATGATTTCGATCTAGTAGTGTCCGCGAACATGTTAATACAACTTTTAAAACATGAATATATATATATATATATATATATATATATATATATATATACATATATATATGTATGTATGTATATATGAAACAAAATAAAAATGTTGCTTGTATGAGATATTATTTATTGTATCTAATTCATCAATCATCTCTCTCTCTCTCTCTCTCTCTCTGTGTATATAATCATATATATATATATATACACAAACATCTATGACAATCAGAAAAATTAATAATAACCATGTCAAGACAAATTACCTGACGGCAAGTAGTGTTTCCATGAAATTCTCAACTTGACGATTAAATTGTAAAAAAGTATAGAACGTAAACGTTTTAACAAAAAATAAAAAAAAATAACAATAGCGTTACTGATACTGAACGCAAGAATGAAACATCTTTCAAGATAAGATCAAAGTTTTAAGTAAAATGTCACAATCAACTTTGTAAGAAGACAAGATCGCTGTATTGTAATATGATTAAAATGCATGAAAGATAATCACTAATAGCGGAGTCATATCAGTAAATAAAATCAGAAAATTATTGTATTTAAATAACTCTTGGCCACAAAATCAGTTAAATATCCAGCTATTAATAGTTAACGTCATTCATTCATGTGTTTTTTTTAAAAAAACGAAACAAAAGACATTCTAATTTTAACATATGCAACATGGCAGCTCTTTATATGGATAATGTTCATTTAATCAATATATTGAATTTAATCTACACTGACATGTACATAGACGTACTTAACATATGGATAACACAAATGTATATATATATATATATATATATATATATATATATATATATATATATATATATATATATATATATACATATATATAACAAATATTAACTTTATATCATAAATTAAAAATAAAAATATACTTATTTAGTGCATGATTTTCAAAACACTTTACATCATTTTTTTAACCATATATAATCAAAAAATTAATAATACTTTTATGAGAAATGTGCATATAAACAAAAAAAATATTAACTTACTTATTAACTGTTTAAAACGAAAAAAAAAAGAACAAACTCATTAATTACCAATCGTTACAAAACTCTTACTGTTTGTCAAGGACAAAGTATTACAGTAATCAAAACAAAGAAATTTCCACAAAAAATATTTAACAATCGAAAATTATATGATCTATTCTTAAGACACGAATGTTATTTAGAAAAAAGAACACTATTTGAAAATGAATTGCACTATTATTTTTTACAAATTTTTAATTTGTATTTGCTAGTTTTTATTCATACATTTATTTATTTTTGTTAATATATAAAAAATAAATTGCTCCATTTATAATTTATGTATTATATATATTTATGTTATTACATATATATATATATATATATATATATATATATATATATATATATATGCACATAGATATTATTTTTAGTCAAGGCTGAAAGTAAAACAGTGTGTATTTTTAGAAACAAATTTAAAAAAATTCTATTTTAAATTCATTATTTAATTTATTTCATTATAGAAATTCTTTTATTCGAGAAAATTCATTTTGCTATAAATGTGTATTGTTATTTTCTCATGTATCTAATTAAGATTGATTACTGACAGAACCATACAATTTTTACCTGTAAGAAAAGGGTCTATGAACTTGAATGTGAGTTCTGATTCTATTTAAAACTTACTTAACTGCAAATTTTTAAAGATGACTAAGTTGTTTAATATAAATGTAGCTGATTTAAAACTACAAATTACATTAATTCCAGTTTAATATGAAATAATAATAAGATTAAATAAGATTTGTTCCATTGTAAAACATGTCAATTTGAGTTAAACTTTATTATAAAAGAATGATAAATATATAGACACATAAGCGTAGCTGTAATTACTAATTATTTCTATCCCAAATAAATGAAATTGAATAAAAAAATGAAGTGGAATTATATACAATTTATATAAGCGGACAGATTATATATTTATTTGTAACTACTTTAATTACATTTATCAAAATTAATTATTCATTAGTAAACGTTCAATACAAAGTCTTTTTTAATAAAGTATGATATTACCTATATAATATAATATTATAAGTCAAATATGTAACACAAATGAGCAAATCGTCTTATTAACATTTCATGCATTGATTTTTACCTAGTGTATACACAAAACGTTTACATGTGACATACAATATGAAATCATTTATAATACATGCATGTTAAAAAAAATATTTTTCATAAAAATTTAGACGAGACAGTAAATATATATATATATATATGTGTGTGTGTGTGTGTGTATGTGTGTATTATTTAATTGTAATAGATTATATTCAAAAACATACATTTCAATATTCAGTAATCTATATTGAAATCTGAACTGAAAATGAACAATTAAATATTTGAGGAAGTGTACAGAGTGATCTTATATTGTCATATATATCGTAACCGTAGATTTAAGATGAACTTTAAATAAAATAGAATAAAATAAATAACTGTGATCACGCCCAAAACAAAATATATCCTAACTGCACGTTATTGTCATACCTCAAGGCGGCTTTTGTGCCCACATGAAATACAAGATATTAATTTTAAAAATGACAAACTTCTGCAGCCATACAATGCGAGGTTCACTGAACTTCATTTGTCAATTTCTAACAGTTGCAGAATTATCTGGATCACGGTTGGCGCCGATCATGTTTGGACCAATATCCAACATCCTACAGATGACAATTAAAATCTATATGGCACCACAGAGAATAGCGACACCCAAATACGTACAACAACATACACAATTCCCACGCGTGAGATGCAAACCCACCGTATCTTGTGAAAATTGTATCGACTGATATTTATTTACAGCGATTAATGATATGCGATTAAAAATAACCAAATTCGATTAATGACTCATGTATATTCTTGTTCTCTATAACAATATACTTAATCTGATTATATGAATGTCGGCAAGTTTCTTTGTCAATTTTTTTTAATACTGTAAGTGAAGTTTTTTTCGTATCATTCTCTTGAAATGTAACTACACATTCTAAAAAGTAAAACATTTCAAGTATTGTTATTCGAATTGCAATGTACGTGCACCACTATGTATCATTAACATTCTATATTTCAAATATTTATGGAATAGTATATTAAAAATGTGTATATTTTATTTTACTTTGGATCATCACCCAATATATATATATATATATATATATATAATTTTTATTCAGAAACAATAATTTGAAATGGATGATATTTTTAATTGGATGTAGTAAATATTTTTAAAAAATATTTTTGATAAATATTTATATTTGTAATGAATATTTTTGATTTTTGTTCTGACAACGTTTGTTGTTATTAATCTAACATTTTGGGTTAAAATTTTATATATATATATATCTAAAAAAATAAAATAAACCACCATTTGCTGAGCATGATTTTTGTATCACCCCTCTCTATCATTAATGCCATAATTTTCGTAAAATGCAAGAAAAAATATACATACACACACACACACATATATATATACATGTATGTGTATATATATATATATGTATTCATGGGAGCCCTGAAAATGATAAAGATTCGGGGCCCTCTGATATACAGATCCTTCTCTAACTGTAACAATCAGTTTATAATTAGAAATAATATACATGATAACAATAAGTTCAAATTCAATCCACGCTTTCAGCACTGAAACATGCGGCCCAATTTGATAGTTTATATTTCTTTATTTAATGAAAAAATGATACTATATTCATTTAAAATCGACGTCTTTTGAAAACACGTATATGTAATCATATAAAGATACAATTTAACAGCCAATTAATTAGTATTAATAAATGTAAGTTGAATATTGAATCATTTTATTCACATACATATACATATTCACAAGTAAATGAAAATAAATAATTGAAAGTAATTTATTATTCTCTATACAGCTCTTTATATATATATATATATATATATGTGTGTGTGTGTTATTAAATCATACAGTACTTATAAAAAGAACAACTATGTCTCCAAGACATGTCATTAACATTGAAAATGATTCTAAGAAAATCCTTACAAGAAAGAAACAAAGACTAGAAACATAATAGAAGGAGTGGTATTCATCATTAACATTTAATAGCGAATAAAGGTATATGATTAGATAAATTTTAGGAAATAGAGAACTGTAATTCATTATGTATAATAAATAAAAAAAATAATAATAATAAAATATCTTCTGACAACACTCAACAGGCCTCACTACAGCTGGAATATCTGTTGATTCTGATTAACAGTCTTCAACCAAAGCGTATGTTTTGGTAGCCGGATTGAATATTTTTGTAAATATTTGAAAATGAAAACTCGTTTTAATACAAGTTTCGTAAACACAACCCAAAATTAGAAAAATGTTAAAACAAAAGTGTAAAAATATTTCCAATCCAATTTCTAAAACTTCATAAAACAACACTTTAAGTGATAATTTTAAATTTTACACTTTGCACAAAATATAGTTAGAGTATATATGTGAATTGATAAATATTTGTTTACAGAAGTAATATTTAGACAAATATTATAAAATTGAAACTCTAATATTTTTAAATGAAGTTATAAATTAATACAAAAATATAACAGTAAGTCAAAACCTGTTGTATTTTGTTATGTATTCAGGCATAAAAGAGTTACAAAAATATAAGATGTTAATAAAAAATTACACTTGTTTTTAAATTTATTATTCATGAAAATAAATAAAGCCCAAGAAAGGTCGAAAATTATAATTCCACGACCTAAATAAAATATAATAAAAATTAAATCCTATCAGATGTGCCTGTGCTTGGGAATGATGGAGTCTCTAAATCCACATTAGAATAAATCGAAATAATCAATTACTGAACATTTTTAATCGGAAAAAATTGTATATTAAGAACCGAAAAAGTCATTTATGAAAAAGAAAACCGACCATAATAAAAATATACAACAAAATAATTAATAATTCAAGATAAAAAACAATAAATATTTATTTAAGAAAGTATTACGAATTCTCTTTCTAATACAATCGTAATAGCTAGTAAAAAAATAAAAGGTTCATCTATTACAAAAAAAAATACACAAGAAGTAATTTTCATTTCTATTGCAAGGGTTTTTTTCTAGAAATTACATAAAAAGTATTCTATACATAAGTATTCATTCATTCATATTATATATATATATATATATATATAATTATGTATATATTATTATAGCATTTGAAGCAACTTATAAATATAGTATTATTTGTACAAATATAAAAAAACTTATTAACTTAAACTTATGAAAAACTATGGATTTTCTATCGAGTACAAAAACAATTTTCCAAATTACAAACCTTTATATTCCACTGAAAAAAATTGTTATATAGATTAAAACAATTCAATATTATTGTCTGTTTTAATACGGTAACACAAAGCATATATCGGCATGAAAAAGAAGATTCATTATCTACACAATAGCTTATTTATTATTTATGTCAACAGCTATATACATATCTACACATATGTCACTACAATAGTAAAATAAATAAAAACTAAATTGTTCTTTTATAATTCGCTTTCAATCAAACAAACTCTTGATAAATAATCGTTTTCTCAGTGATTATATACTAAAAATAATAAATAAAACAGAAAACAAAATTAATCCAAACTGATAATATTGAAACTCGTTAGAAATAAACAAATAAAATAGTATTTGTTTATCTAGAATATATAGGCGATTCAATTTAGGCTTTCGCATAGAAATACTAAAAGAGTATGCAGCGGTTAAGTAAAGTCATGCTATTTTTTATTTAGTATTTTAGTTCAATTCAATACTAAAATACAATTAAACTAAAATTCTAAATGGAGGATAACATATATTTTGTGATTTTTGCGTTTTTTTAATACTTGCTTGTGGAAGCTTAAGTTAAATCATTCTATATATAGAGAAAGAGAGGGAGGGGGGTGAATTCAATATATATATATATATATATATATATATTTATATCATTTGAAATTCATAACATTAATTAATTGCTTTTTTGATAATCAGTTTACTGAATAAATAAATAAATCTGGATTTTTTAATGAAATGTTGAGCTCAGTACTAATTAAATTCAATCATTTATTTATTCTGCAAAAATATAATTTCATACAAGACACACATTTTTTACCAGTATTTACATTCAACTGTATGTTGAATCAGCTGTATTATGACTAACCATGATATGATACACTTGAAAACTTTAATTTTAAAAAATATTCGTACATTTTTCTTAATTCTTGAATTAAATCAAACCATTAGTATTATATACAGACAGGTTCAATAGAACATTGGCGACGGAAATGGATGATAAGGCTGAATATCATTTCATTAAACATGAAATTAATTCATAATGTCTGGCTTGTATGTTACAGAATAATATTTGGGATGTATTTTTAATAACCTGTTCAAATTATCTATTTTCAAAATAACTGTTCGGAGCCACTGATAAAGACACTAAATAACGGATAAAGATTAAATTACTGTCTGTTCGTTTTTCTTACATATCAAACGTGTTTAAAATTGACACTAGAATTAAAGTTGTCTTGTATTTATACATAATAAAAATTGATTACAAATAAATCATTCAGTTTTATCACAAATGGATTAAGCGTATTATGAACAGTTATGTGACAGAAATTCAATGAATCATTACCTTCACGTTACCGACTAACTGATTCACATACTATAGTGGTAATGTACAGTACGCTGAGAGACTAATAGAGATAAACTTCGTAACAAACTTTTACAGAGACACCCATATATTTGGCGATGTATGCTCCTACTCGATGCGCCCATATTTTTTGTCACCGCGCCCACTTTCACCAATACATTTATTTTGCACGTAAGTTTCAAGTTCATTGCCATTACGAGGTGTCGATTATTTTGTTTTTACACCTACTGTTATTTTCATAAACTCATCCGTACATACGTAATAAGATGCTAATATCACATAAGTGTATGTAATTATAACAACTCAATGTACGATCGTTTTTATGTACAGCTATTTCTTAAAGATTTTAAATATAAATGCTACCGAACGACATTACAAAACGTTTTTATTTTTTAACTGCTATATTAAATTATGATAACTTCTCTCATCTTATTTCAAATCTATAAATAATCTGTGTTAAATAATTAGTAATTAAACAGTTGAGAATTGTACCAATTTATTCACTCTTAAAAGTTGTTAAATAATAATTGTTAATTGTTGTTAAATAATGAAATGTATCAGATTTTAATTCATAAATTGACATTCAATATTTTGCCTTTCAGATTACAAGTAACTAAAATACATATCTAATGTTTTAATGAATACTGACAGTCTTCCCCAACAAATTATAAAATCATACTTTCAATATGATTAATCAAAATCTACCCACCACACTTAATCTCTTTCATTATTTCTAATCAATTCGTTTAATATTACTGCCTAAATGTGTAAATGCATCGTTTATTTAAATTTATTTTTGACTATGTTTACACACATTAAAATAAAATATTTTTTTTACATTTTATGAAATCGTTCTACTAATGTTAGTTAGTTAAAAAAATAATTGCGGTTTATAACCTTTAAATTCATATACATTTTATGCTTTTTCTGATTTTCCTAGCTGTTTTAAGTGGTCCAGAACTGTTATATGACTAACACCTGACTTTTTTGCAAGTTCTCGAATTGTTGTGGGTGGTTCTGATTCAACTAACGCCTTCAGTTGGTCGTTATAAACTAAAGAAAGACACCCACGACCTTCTTTATCTTCAAAGCTCTCATCCCCAGTACAAAATTTTTTCCCAGATCTAGGCATAGTGAGGTAATAAATTAGATTTGCGATATCATGAAATAAAATTATTAACAATACAAATTTTGGTTGTCGGGGCTTCCGTCTCTTGGAACTAAACACACATGGAAGCCATGACCATACACCTGATGGTTCGCAACATCAAATTCGCCTAAAAAGAAAATTCAC
>CM068320.1:26676480-26781480 GCA_034766995.1 Acanthacorydalis orientalis
TTATAATATCCTGTTTCTATAATATTTTTCTTTTATAATATTGTTGTATAATATTATAAAAAAAATATGTGAAACTAAAAGTTATTTCTCTTCTCTTTCACTTGTATAAAATTATTTTGTTTTAAATATCTCTTTTCCATCTCTAACAACTTATTTATCTACTTTGAAAAAAATCATTTTCAATCATTTTCCAAAATAAAAAAGAACATTTTTTCTACATTAATTCCGCATATTAACTATAAAATTCAATTTAGGGAGTAGTATCGAATATTTAAATAGTACACTTTGATTTAACTACATAAAGTCACCAGCAACGTATTGTTTAGCAATAAATAAAAAACGAAACACCGACAAATATTTTAAACAAGGAAAATTAAATTTATTATCCATTCGATAAATTCAAAGAATAATTGTTCAGTCAAACGCACACACATGACCGTCTGTTTCTTTAATAATTATTTTGAATTTATTTTCTCTGACTCACTAATTAGATATTTCACTTGCTGGACGATTTCCACGTATTACTAATCTATTTTTTTATTTACGCCTGAAAAAAATTAATTAAATTTTCTGTTAAGTTTATAACTGAATTCCTAAAACACAACACTTTTATTGCTCAACTACTGAAGTTATAAAGTATAATTTAACTCGCATAAAAAATATACCAGGCGTAAGTATATATTAGTAATGTATTTGTATTTATATATTATACGTGTAGAGTATATATATATATATATATATATATATATATATATATATATATATATATATACATTAACTTTGTTATAAATAACAAGAAAATGAATTAAAAAAGAATCATATCACGAACGTATAATTATACATAGATACACAAATAATTACGGTAGTTCTAAGAGATTTCAACACATGTAGAGAACACAACACGAAACAATTGACCGATGATGATATGGATGGATGGCCGGATATGTAGCCATAAAAACGAAACAATCCGTAGTGCGCCAAGGTCGATACGAAACGTACCATTCTATTCAAATTTTGTACGCCTCTGATCTTATCGTACCAGTTTATCAATAAAACGTCCCATCTGTCAAATTTACAAAAATCATTGGAATCAAATACAATGAACGTTCTATCTGTGTATAAGGAAGTAACAAAAATATTTGTGACAACTAAATAAAACATAAGTTGTGAGTATATACATACTTATGTACAAAAACATTGTCATATATATATATATATATATATATATATATATATATATATATATAATGATATCATTCATTTACAAAGTAATTTTAAAGCATTTTATTTAACACATCTCTTCATATAGAATGTATTCACTTTTTATAAACAACGTTAAAAAAATTTAACACAAGCGTCTCAATAACTCCCACATACATCACTAAGATTACAATACATGTAATTCATAGTTAACATTTATATAGGAGCTTACAGCATATACATATTCAGTAAATCATTCACACTTAACTGACAATTAATCATAACATACAAAATCGTGCCAAATCTAAATCTACACTAAATATAAAAAGTTGCGGAGGCGAACTTAAGAAGATGATGTTCTTATATATACATATATACACAATTATATATATATATATATATATATATGTGTGTGTGTGTATATATATATTTATGTATGTATAGAAATTTTGTTTGTAAAAATAAATGTATCTAAGAAGATCTCCTTGAAGGGATGGTCTGACATCTCAATTCCATATATCTTTCATTAAATGTAACCATAAATACTTCTAGCAATATAATAAATTGATTCGTCAAGGTTAATAACAGAAACAAATTCTATTGAATTAAAAGATAATATATGAACATGCATATTGAATGCAAATTTGTATATAATATTTATTCATATAATAATTTTAAAAAGCATATTAGTAACCGTAAATTTAAAAATAAAATGAGAGAAATCCGAGACTAGTCGAAAAATTCAAGTGATTAAATATCATTTGAAAAAATGAACAGAATGAGTATTTATCTAAAAAGCATATTATTTGTGAAATATTACCGTATTTTGTGATGTTAAATTTATAACTTAAAAATAGTAAGTAATCATTTTCCAAATAGACACTTATTCATTTTTGAATAACTAAAAATAACTTATGAATATAGTTTCAATATATATTATACTAAAAGATAAACAATGTCGACTTTTTTAAGTTTATTAATGACTAGAGATATATGCATTCAATTTACATAAAATAAAAATTCTAACCAATTGCACAGGTGGTTTTTATATGAGATTATGATTCTCTAACATGTAATAAAAAATTATAAGATTTTTAAAAGAAATTAAACCTTTGAAACAGAACTTCATTTTCAAGGATTACAAAGCTTCCGAAATTTTTAAAATTTCAAATCTAAATTTAGAGTAAAAGAATGATATCGTATTCATTATGACAGCATTTGATTTTTAATTATCTAAGTCTCTCTAAAACGTTTAGATACACATGCGTTAGTACATATTTCTCTATTGTATTACTAATAAACAAAAAATATATATTGATATTCTTTTTTGAAACATATATAATAAATAACTTATTTTAAAGAAGTGATATTTTTAAGGCTAAAATATTAAATTAACAATCGATATGTTTAAATATTTAATAAAATTTCAAATACATCATATCTCAAGAAGAAAATGTTGTTTACAACGCTGAACGAGTTTACATTTTAACTGTTTTCTATAATTGAAAAATACCTAAAACGATGATATCTTAATATACTTATATTCTTGTAATGAAACTTGTAGTTAATATAATTAGAGGATATAAATATGCACAATCAAGTTAAACTCATTTAATTTGCAATATATGAGAAAATTAGAAAATAATTAAACAAACATGAATTAGTATCATATTAATTACAAACAGTTACATGACTTGATGTAGAAGATAATTTGGAAAGTTTGTGATATATTTTATTATTCCTCATTCTTTTCCTTATATCAATTCGCCGTTGTTGAAAAATAGTTTATATCTACATTGTAAAAAATGATTCAAATTTTTTGAAAATCTGTACCTCAATTTTTTTTTATTAATGTTACTTCATAATAAAATGAAAATATAATTTTACATCAATCTTAGTTCCTTATTAATTATTTAAATGGTACAATAATGTATTTAATTTTAATACAGCTACTCGTATCCAATTAGTGGACGATTGTATTATTTTCATTCTTGTATACTAATTTATACTTATATATATATATATATATATATATATATAATTAAAGACCTTCATTTGAAGCTAAATGTGAATCAACGAATTAAAGTTCATTATATTATAAAAGTATTGGTATTCTTATCACATTTTTGTTCAACAAATCTATTATTATTTTTTAATTAATTTTTAAACTAATTGAAAAAATTACTGTACAAATTTTAATCTTCGTTTAAGTTGAAAATTTTGAATAAAAAAAATATGAAAATAAAATTGGTTTCTAAAAATGTACAGTTAATTAAAAAAATCTTTATATAAATAAACATTTAATTTTTTATCTGCCTTTAATAGTATAGCTTTGTTATGATAACAAAAAATGTTATAATAACTTATTTGATACGCTTTAATTTCTAGTCAAAATATTTGTCTACACTGCCACATAATATAAGTCTGAAATCTTTATTATTTCGCTATTATGTTGTCATGCTGTGACTTCTCAATTAAAGGTATCAATAACAAGTTAATGTGATACTAAAATAGGATTATAACAAAAAAAAATGTTTATAGGAAGCAGAAGTATTCAAATAACTGTGTTTTTATAAAAAAAAATATATGCATAGATGTCAACAGCAGCATAATAGCCTTTGATGATGCACTGTTAGATAAATCTATCTTCAAATTTGCAAATATTGTACCGCTTCATCCATACCTTTTCAATACATTTTATAATACACTCCTTCACCTTATTATAATTTATATTCTTAGATTTATGTATATATACATATATATATAGAGAGAGAAAAGATGATTCAATTTAGGCTTCCACATGAAAGCATTAAAAAACCCAAAAGTTAAAAATACTATGACTTTTAAAATTTTTGCGATTTTTTTTTTGATACTTTCATGTGAAATCCTAAATTGAATCGCCTATATATACATATATACATTTATATATATATATATATACATTTATATATATATACATTTATATATATATATATACATTTATATATATATATATATATATATATACATATGTAAATGTATATATACATAGAGAGAGAGAGAGATGATTCAATTTAGGCTTCTACATAAAAGTATTAAAAAAAATCGCAAAAATTAAAAATACCATGATTTTTAAAAATTTTGCGATTTTTTTTGATACTTTCATGTGAAAGCCTAAATTGAATTACCTTTATATTTATATATATATATATATATATATATATATATATATATATATATGTCAATGTGTACACATATATATATATATATCATAATAATTAAATGTTACACAAATTTTACTAATGTCTTTCAAAAATCATAAAACTAACTCATACAATTTGAACTTACATCAGAGAGATATAAAATTTATTCTTTAATTTTTATTCATCTGATCAATAACAAACGAATTAATATATCAGAATACCATATTTACTGAGAAATTATTTAGTATAAAAATACTATTTTATTATATTGTGGTATATTATTGTGTATTTATATAAAATTGGTTAATAAATATAAGATTTGAATATTTTTATATCTAATAAAATAAAGATTTGAATTTCTATAACAGTTATTTATTAAACGGTTATTTCCTCTTTCATATCTTGATTGGGAAATACCTGAAGATCCAACCAACAACCTTAACTAACAGTTACAATTTACACATCATCCGCAGATAAGGAATCATTGAACAGCATGCACATAAAGGCTTGAAAAGGGGTTTTTTCTGTTTGAGTTTATTGACTTTATCTTTACAAATACACAAAGAACTGATTTCTTTTATATTGTAAAGTACATACAATTAAAATAGTCTGATGAAGAGTAAAATTGAATACTTTTTTTCTTAAATAAAATATTATTCAATTAGCAATAATACACAAATGTTCTTTTAATTTACATACTTTTTGATATAATTGCTAATTTAACAACATGACTTTATATTCGTGTACTTTTTGTCAGCTTTAATTTTATTATTATCTCTTTATTTTACTATAGTGATCAAAAACATTTTTTTAAATATCTATTTTATTTAATCTGATATTCCATTCAAATAATAATTTACTATTACATAATAACACAATATAGTTCTCTACTTATATATGTACTTACATCACTATTCCATTTTCTCTATCCGTTATTAAAATCAATATTTTCCAACGATCCGCATTATTATTAATCGTATCATGAAGTTTTTTTACAAGTGAAAATAAAAAGTGTATTACTATAAAAATTCTTGAATAAATTTAATTTAATATTATATATATATATATATATATTGTATATATATATATATATATGTATATATATGTATATAGTTTAATAAATCATAACACAGTATAAAATACAGGTGATTCAATTTAGACTTCCACATGAAAATGTTGAAAAAATCACAAAAATTAAAAGAATAATGTTATTTTTTATTTAGTATTTTAGTTCAATTCAATAATAAAATACAATTGAACTAAAATACTCAATAAAAAATAACTTGATTTTTTAATAGTTTTTGATGTGTAAGCCTAAATTGAATCACCTATAGAATAAACTATATCAAGTACTTCAATGTAACGAACTAATTTATTTTTCATATACTTTAATATTTTAAGTATTCGCATAATTTAAATTAAATTAAAGTTTATTTATAGAGAGAGAGCCTCATCTGTTTTCCTATTATATAATACAACTTGTCGTTACCTAATAATCATTCAAATATATGAGTGGGATTCTACTATTACAAAATACACATGTCATCGTATTTCTACATTGTTTATTCCTTTCTCACTATATAGGAAAACGAATGACACTACTGTTTATCTCAATATAATAATAGAAAATTTTACATCAATATAATATAATATTCACATCGTATGCAATACACAAAAGAATAGTTATTTGATTTGGAAAAACAGATATAACTATCATAATACAGTTCTGATACTATAACCAAATTCACTTCAACCTAAATTCATTCTTTTTTCACTCCACAAACCATAAATTCTACTTTTATGATCAACACTTTTCAATAAACAATTATTAATCGTTTTACATCTTTATTAATGGATACTGTAATGATAATTCCATCGCCTTCAGAACATCATTAATTCTAATATCCAAATGTCTTTCTTTATCCCATCTCCGACAGTTTTCCCTTTATTTCTAGTTATTTTCATATGAAAAATAATCAGAAAGAAAAAGCGCGAACTGTTAGAGATCGGTTAAAGAAAGACATTTAGATAGGAGAATTAGTGATATATATATATAGAGAGAGAGAGAGAAAGAGAGAAATAAATAGAAAAAGTAAGATTCTATTTGAAAAAGGTGTTTTTCTATATTTTGTCACTATGAGGATGATGTGATCTCCATCGAAATGTACATAAGAAACAATACAAAATTATCAAGTATCATTTACTGAACATTTTTAATCGATGAAAAAATGTGTGGTCACAAAAGAATTCATTTTCGAAAAATATAACTATGTTAATGTCTATATATAAATATATATATATGTATATAAATATATATATATATATATATATATATATATATATTTATCATCATCGTCAGCTTCTGTCAATCCACTGCTGGACGAAGGCCTCTTCCTTGATTTTCCATTTTGTACGATTGAATGCCTCTCTTTGCCATTGATTTACAATCCCACCTGTTCATTGGCCTCTTTCTTGATCTTTTTATATTCCTTGGTTCCCAGTTAATAATTTCTGTTGTCCATCTGTTGTCTTCTCTTCTTGCAACATGCCTCGCCCATTTCCATCTCCGACTCTTCACTCTTCTTATTACATCTGTGACTCCTATCAATTTTCGTTTCCATTCTATTCTTTTCCTATCTCTTCTTCTTATTCCTAGCATGCATCTTTTCATACTTCTCTGTGTTGTTTAGAGTATTTGAATGATATATATATATATATATATATATATATATATATATATATATATATATATATAAGTGTACTAAACGCACAAAAATATTGACATATTCCTTGATTTTGATCAGCATTTACTGCGAGTAACTTAAATCCCGTTAGCACATCTGCATGCACATACGCATGTTTACATATATAAAAAAATACATAAACACATCGTATCAGACGAAATACATCACTGCATATCAACAATATATAAGTTTCGACTTATTTTCATAGCTGATTTACATTTTTCAATGTATATATAATGTTCACGTTTATAAAATGTTAAATTATCTGCAATGAGTAGGTTTCGGTATTAATTTGTTATTTAAAAATATAGGAACAGGAACCTGCAATGCATATCAATATATTTTTTAAAACGTTTTTCTTACAATGATTTATATGCTGTTTTATTATCCACACGGAAATTTAAATTCCTTATATAAATATGTGTGTGTATGTGTATTTCGCTTATTGTGTTGTAAATTTTTGTATATTAATGCATAGTAAAGAAATATTTTATAATATAATAATCTTATTCTCTTTTAATTTTTATAAAATTTATTATGATTTTTTTTTGACTTTTAGTTGTTCTTTTATTGTAATTTTCACTCTTATAATAAACCATAGTTTCAAGTCAAATATATTCTAAATACAATTTATTTGATACACTAATGATTACTATTAATATTTTTTATTTATTTGTTAAAATTAAAGAATAATCTTTTATAAATATTAAGATTAATAGAATAAGTTACTGAATAAATACGATTAGTGAACTGAATATAACAAGTACGATAAAGAATCCAGACAATTCTTAATATATTATAATTAATTTAAAGTTTTCGAACTTTTTTCAAAATTATAATTTCACGGTCAATTTCACAAATAATATTTTTGGTATACCTTTTAAGATATATGATATTATATATTTTCAATCTAGCACAAAAAGAGACAATAACAACACGCATAAAATATGCTATACGAAAAGAACAAACTCGAATAAATTATAGCATAACCTTTGTATACAGCTCAAGCATAACATAACATAAAATTATAAAGAGTATACCATGACTAATATAGGATTCCAAAAACAGGATCGTGTCGTTGACAGTACATAAACTCTTAAACTATTATAAATAATATATTCAATAAAAAAAAAACACACAATATGAAATTAAATCGATTATTAAATTGTTTTTTAGAAAAAAAAATATTCTTTTAAACTCTAGTACGGTATAAAATATTTAATTACTGACCAATATATCAACTTATTTTCAATTCATACATTTTTTCCTTATGTTATTTAAAAACGACATTCTTATGATTATATTTCGTAGTAATATTTCTAAACTGATCCCTTTCTTCATTCCGTAATACTTTTTTTAATTTGTCAAATTAACTAGCTGAAATATATAATTAATCAATATCTCTTCAAACGAATTATTCTCCAAACAAAACTGATAACGAAAGTGTATTAAAATACATAATCATCAGAAGTGTATGTGTGTGTAAATAGACAAATCGATGAGGTGATCTAATCCAAATTGTTATGCCATTCGTGTATCTTATAATGCTTCTAAATTTTATTTTTAAGTAAGAAAATGATTTATGCGTATACCTTAATGTACCTAAATAGTTAGAGTATTTTAAAATAACCTATAACTCAATTTTTCATTTTATAAAATTATTAATTTCGAATATTCAGATAAAATTTATTTTTTACAAAAAAAATTACAAACAGATTGTTTTCATTTCCAAAACTAAACCATTGTGATTTTTGACTTTCAAACTGGCTTTCCTTTAATTTCTTTAATGTCTTTAATTTTTTTGAAATTCTTGAGTAAATGATTAAGACTTCTAAAATCATTTTCTGATTATGAAACGTATTTAAAGATAATTACTGCAATACAATTTCTCGTACAATGACAAGATAACATTTTGACGTAGAATTACGTCTATATTTTCATTAAGGGTGTCATGTTAGCGTTAGGAGCGTTACCAAGTGCTGTACCGCGGGTTCGTGATCAGTACGCCAGAACCGTTCAACCGATTCACATGAGACTCAAAAGTGTTTAACAGCTGAAAGACTTCGGAACCTAAAAATGCTTCATTTGTTAAAATCTGTTAATTTTAAATTCACTGAGCGGGGTGTTATGTTAGCGGTATCGTGTGCTAACGTCAGTTCTGTCATATTATGCACAGGGCCGGTTCAGTAGCTCTTTAAACTTTAACGATACTAGAATTCTCAACTTTTTAAATTTCTATATTTTATTTGCTTTTTTGGGTCCTATATCGTCCGCGTTTGTACATTCATGTACTTTCTTCTTTATTTAATCTTTTACTTTATCGCCCATCACTATGTATTTCTCTTATATTTGTTTAATTTCATAGTTGTTAACAAAAAAAGAAGAAAATGCTCATTTTCACTTCTACATTATGCTTTACTCGAACTTATATCCAACCCCTCTAACAAATATATATATATATATATGAGATTGATTGAATAACTAGTTTGAAAACAAGCAATGAAATCTTATTATTAATACAATTTCATTGTTAAACGTTTCAATCAATATAGAAAGTTAAGCTGTGAACAAAATATTGAAAAGTATTGTCCTATTGTTAAAAAAATGTGTCAAAGATGTTATTTCTCAATTTAGAAACAATTTCATATGTTCTGGCACAATTTTTTTGTTATCTATTTATACACAAATACCACATCGCAAAAAAACATGTTAAAAAATACGAAAATAGAATTTTTAATTAAAATTTCTCTATATAAAATGTATGCCATATATATATATATATATATATATATATATATATATATATATACATTTATATATATATATGTATAAGAGGAAGAGAGAGAGAGAGTAAAAGATTAATTAATAAAATATTGTACAATTTGATAAAGATGTCATTCAGACTAGCAAACCATTTGATTATTAAAATTTCAATCAATATTTTATTGTTCGGGACAGAAGCCTTGAAACATGTGTAATATTTACACAACTCACTTGAATCATATTCATATTTCCTACATTGATGCGATCTATTAGTTAATGGACAAAAATGACAATCACAAGTGTGAAAATAGACATGCAAGAATGTTAGACCTGCCGATCAAGGAGACAGATACTGAAATTAGATTAACTAATGGCATTATTAAGGACGCGTGTGTACCTGTTTTGAATAATCCCTGACCTATCACTAATTGTTGATGGAAAAAACAAAAAATATGAATTATTATCTATATTCTTATAGGTCACAGCAACAAGTGAAACATTAAAGCAATGACTTCCTAGACTTGTTGAACACCTATGCATTTAATGCATTACATTAGGAATTGCAACATATATTTATTGATTCAGAAATAGTAGGTAATTAATTTTATTTATTTTAAAGTTCAAATATTGTCTTTCTGATGTAAATGTGTCAATTATGATGAAAAATACCATAACAATTCAAAGGTTGTATAAGATATATATATATATATATATATATATATATATATATATGAAACAAATTTTAAACTTGTACTATCAGATCAAACAGTTAAAAATATAGATGAAATTAAATAACAAAATTGTAAACTTAAGACACATCAAAAAATAATTATACACTTAGCATTAACCTATTCATAGTTTAATACATAGATACAAAAAATATTTAGTTTGATTTTTTCAAACATAAAATCAAAACAAACTTGTAATTGGAAATCAAATATGTAACACACTTCTATATAACAAATTACATTATATGAAATCAAATGTTTCATCAAGTATTAACCGTAGCAAAAATCATCAAGTAAAGTATTTTAATTTGAACATAAAAATAAAAATGTAACTAAATTTTGATAATTTTAAAACGTCCGCATTAATTTATATAGTAAAATATTAGATAAACTATTAGATATTAAACTATTAATTTAACATGTTAAAAGTTCTCATGGAAGAATTTATATTCCTGAAAATTTAAAAAATAATAATCTTTGTAACAAATATCGCCAGTGTTGTCAATTATATTTATTAATTTGCTCAATTTTATTTTCAATTAAAAAGTATTCATTTAAAATAAAACCTTCCACTATTCCTCTCTCAATCAATATTTATTTTCTAAATAAGTCTTTTTTCATTCACTTTTCAAACAACTTTCGTGATTATAAAATTCCATAATTTTATAAATCTTCCGATAATGACTATATTCAGCGTGAATTACAGTAGGGAATCAAGTTTATAAGAACAATTAATTGAATTCGAAAACAAATATCCAAACATTAAAATTACTAAAAAGAAAACTTGTGGATATAAACAGTACAAAATTAAAAAGAAAGCACAATAACTTGTAAAATTATATCAAAAATATATTAAAAATATGAGAATAAACGTCCCAGAATCAAATAATTTGAAAAATCTTTCACCCATATATAATTTCTCCAACCCTTAACGATATATAGACTGACAGATATATTTAGAATTTCTATAAAGCTTAACTGCATCTTTTTATACAATTGTTATAACAAATAAAATCAAAATGGATCCAACGGTTAACAAAAAAAGCATATAGATGTCATAAATTAACTTTTAATATGTCGTACCGTACCAATTATTTGAAAAATTGTTAATTTAAACATATGTAAAAATAATTATATCAAAATGCAAAATTATTGTTTCAGTCCATATATGTATAAACATAAGGAATATATTTGCATTTAAATTAAAACGAAACATTAAACAGCACTAATATCCGTTCCACACCCACATAACAGTATTGTAATAAAAATACAATATTTCAATATCTTCTTGATTTCGAATAAAAAATGAAAAAAATGCTGTAACGTTTCACAAGCCAATTTATCAAAATTAATACCATCGAACAGTTTCGCTTATTAAGTGCAACCCAAGCTGGTTCAGCAAATCCTGGTTGAGAGGTCAGTGCACTAAGGTGTCTTGTTTCAGCTATGTTTTAAACTAAATATATATATATATATATATATATATATATATATATATATATATATATATATCATTCCTGAAGGCAATATTATTTGCATAATTTATTGTCATTTAATATTTTATCAATACAAATTAGTTTCTACTTAAACACAAACATATGTAACGCATGAACTTTTCTCTGAGTCACTGCAGTAGAAATATCATCATTCTATTTGGACTATTTTATACTCTACAGTTAGAGTTATTTTTGGAACTAGTTCAAATACTTTTTTACATATTTTACATTTGATTTATGTTATTTTAAAATACGGACCACTTTGAAAGTTTCTTCTTAATCTCATATATCCGCACAACATACACACACATTCATCAATATATATATATATATATATATATGCACTAATATATACATATATAAACAGTATTCATCATGAGAGAATGGTTAATTTTGTACCCGACAAACTAATAAATTTAAATATGCTTAACCCATATTTTGTTTTTTAAACTCTTAAAATAAGTTTTGCAATCTGTTGTATATATATATATATATTTATATATATATATATATATGTGTGTGTGTGTGTGTGTGTATGTTTATAAATATAATAACTACTGTTTTTTTATAATATAAGAAAACAATTTTGACAAATCTAAAATTTTGTAATTTTTATTTAAACACAAATTCGTTATTTCGTAAAAAAGAATTGTTTTCAGTGAAGGAATCAATTATATGAATACTTATTTGCAGACTTTTTATTAATTTTCAACATATTTTATAACTTAGGCAAAAAATAAATTTCTCGCTTTATTAACACTACAAAATATTTATTCGAAAATAGAGGTTAAATGAAAATTAGTATCTGTACATGACAAATACAAAATTTATTAAGAAACAGTCAAACATCTCGTTTTGTAATCTAATTGATAGGAACAATTAATTTTATATTGAATACACTGGACTTTTTTAATGGAAAACTACTAGTCTTATAAACATAATAACAATAATCTATATAACCATTTTGTGTTTTTAAATAGTGGATGCATTTTCAGTGTAAATAGCATGAAAACAGTTTATATTTATAGTATGTAAACAATTTTGTTAGACAATAGTGTTGAAAAAATATTTGATTTTTTTTATTTCACAAACGGTAATCTAATATGTTTATTAGTAGAAAAGTCTGCAATAAAGAAAACGTTCACATATTTTCACCCTACCTCTATAACTTCTGATCCAATTATAATTAAATATTTTTCCAATCTGAATTTAAATCAGTTCATTATCATAATATATAATATATTTCATCAATATTCATATTTTTTTTTTCAATTTCTGATTAAGTATCACAATACAGATAAATAAAAAACGAATTAAAATCAAAAAAGTCAGTTTTAGAATTATTGATTTTCTTTATGAATTTTTATATACAAACAATAGTCATATTATATATATATATATATATATATATATAAATATATATATATATATATATGTATATATATATACATATTATATATGTATATATATATATATGTGTGTGTGTGTGTGTGTGTGTGTAGGTGCTTGAAAGAAAATAAAGTTTAAAAAATATTTTCGTCATAACCTAGAATAATATTAATCGTGTCTGGTGAGCAATCATTTTAAATGTCAAATAAGCATAATTTATAGGAGATTTTTTTGGTTCCAATACCGTAACGTTATAATTAAAAAAGGATATTAATATTCTGCATGTAAGTATGAAAATTATAGTAATTTATACTTATCCAGAATAATTCTCATAGTATATATAACAATAAATAACTTTAATTTTTGTACAATATTTGATCAGTGCAAAAGTTCCCATACGATTCAATAAGTGGTGTTAAGAGTGCCGTATTTCGGCGATCGTGATTAAAATATGTTCATGTTATATATCGTTCGAAAGGTGACAGTCACAGATGTCATTTGAGAATCGAATGCATTTTTTTCGATTCGATTTGTGTGCAAAAAACAATTTTGAAAATGGATAACGAAAAGATACACTTTCGCCATGTTACGTTGTAGAAGTTTAGGAAAGGAGTAGCCTTTGGCGCACAACGAAAAATATTTGAGAGGTTTATTTGGACCATATATCATCACTTCTAACTGTTAAGGAATGGTTTGCTTAATTCTGACGTGGTGATTTTAACCTCGAAGGTCAACCCTGCCCTGGACGGCTAAACACGGCTCTAGTTAACAATAACTCAACAATTTCGACGGAAGAGGTTGCTGGACACTTAATGTTGACAGATTGACTGCATTTCGGTATTTAAAGAAGCTGTGGTTCACGTTGAAGCTCGATACGTAGGTGCCGCACTCGTTGTCTGAAAAAAACAAATTTGAACGTATCTCTTCTGCAGTTTCTTTGCTTGGATGCCTCAACAGAGAGACTTTTCTGGATCGATTGATGACTGGCGATGAACAATTGATCCTATACAATAACGTTCGAGGCAGAAGAACGTGGAAACAAATGAATAAAGGGGTGGAAGCAGTCGCCAAATCTTCCTTGCAAACGATGAAGGTATTACTGTGTGTTTGGTGGAATTGGAAAGGTGTTGTTTATTTTGAGCAACTCCTAAGAAGCGAACCGATTATTAAGGAGAAGTACTGTCAACAATTAACCAAGCTAAACGCAGCAATTAAAGAAGAGCATCCGATTTTGGCTAATCACAAGGGAGTCATCTTCCATCACGACATCACAAAACTACATACAGCAAAACTGAATCAGTTGAAATGGGGACTCATATTGCTTCCAATGTATTCTCCGGACATTGCATCTTCGGATTATCATTTGTTCCGGTTCCTGCAGAACAGTTTAAACGGTAAAAAAATTGACACAGTGGAGGCTGTCATAAACCACCTCACTGCCTTTTTTACCGATTTTGATCTTGCTTAAGTTCAGATGGATGTTGTTACCTTCTTCGTTGTCTTAATTCTGAGGGGCGGACTACCCCAACTACCAAAATATGTTTTCACAATTATCTTGTTTCATATTTTCCAATCAAAATTTGTACATAACAGTGCCTTAATCTGGAAAAAATTATAAAAAAACACAGGTATCTTGATTAAAATCCACCCCGATAAAAGAAGGAATGAAGGAGAGGGAAGCGGAGGCCCTTTTTTACCGAGAAACCGGGCAGGTTTCACGAACGAGGAATCCAGCAGCTGCCTGAGCGTCGGAAAATGATTGCAGAAAACGATGGTGAATACATAATTGATTAATAAAAGCGTTTTCTGAGAAAAATAATCGCCCAAGTTTCAATTCCAAAGCGTATACGAACTTTTGCACTGATCCAATATGTAACAAAAATACAAATATTTTTCTTATTACGAAATTTAATTTACTTTAAATATTAAATGTTATGATATTAATATTTGCAATATTTAAAAAAATATTTTCAAAATATTCTTTCCAAATTTTACAAGAAATGTGTTGAAAATCAGTTTAAAAGAAATTAACTCCCAAATAACATCACGCATTTAACACACAATTAAATAAAGCAATAAGATTACACGAGCATTTGTACACACACACACATACATATATATATATATATATATATATGTATATATATATATGTGTATATATATATACATATACATATTTATCATCGTTTTATTATTCTAATCATAATATAATAACTATCAACAAACATTCAATACAGATTTAATCATTTGTTCCTTTACAGACTGAATATCATTCCGCCTACTAAGCTTTAAACTGACACCTCCAAAAATAAATCTATATAAATAGTATACTGTTTTGTTTATTTATGATTAATTTTTCTTTCATTTTTTCCAATCACTGAATTATGATCGATAAATAATTAGAGTAGGTAGAAAGGTGTAAGAACAGACAAGCTTACAGAAGATAAAATCTGTTGATTGACACTATCTTGGCATACAAAAAAAATCAATAAACGCATCAATCTTTCTTACAGACAGAGTCGAAAACAGTTACGGTATCAGACATAACGTGTTTGAATATATATTGTACTTAACATAGTTTTATCGTTTTTATCAGTTCTAGGATATTATAAAACATTGTATAAATAAAAATCATTCATAGTGTGATGACAATTTTCAAAACAATAAAAAAAAACTATTCATTAAAACTTATCTGATATATTTTGATTCTATTAATAAACTATTTTATTAACAATATTTACATATTATTTTGTATTTTGCATGCTATTCTTTGAATATTATAAAAATATCTAACTATAATTAATATAATGTCACTAGTATATACTCATGTATCATTTCCTCCAATTATTTATTTCTTGATTTCTATTTTTTTAAATAATTGTTAAGTATAATAAAATAACACTTTGTGTAAATAATCTAATGGTTTTAAATAAATATTATTATTGGGTGTTGGAATTAATTCGTAGCGTTTTCTTCATAAAAAAGACCGTTTATTTTAAATGAAATTGAAAAAACATATCATTCAAAGTATTGTCCATCGTTAGCCACTACTTTTTCCCATCTTTCGGGCAGGAGACGAATACCACGTCGGAAGAACGCCTCGTCTTTAGATGCAATCCACGAATCGACCCATTTTTTGCAATCTTCATAAGAAGTGAGCTTCTGCTCAGACAGGCCATGACTCATCGATCGAAACAAGTGGTAATCAGAAGGAGCAATATCTGGAAAATACGGCAGGTGGAGTAGGACTTCCCATTTGAGCGTTTCCAAGTATGTTTTGACCGGTTTTGCGACGTGCGGACGAGCATTGTCGTGCTGCAAAATCACTTTGTCGTGTCTCAAAGTATTCCGGTCGTTTTTCCTTCAATGCACGGCTCAAGCGCATCAATTGTAGTCGATAGCGATCCCCAGTGATGGTTTCATTCGGTTTGAGCAGCTCATAGTAGATCACACCCTTATGATCCCACCAAATACAGAGCGTGAGCTTGGATCCATGGATATTTAGCTTCATCGCTGGTGTTGATGGTTGGTCAGGCTTAACCCATGACTTGCTGCGCTTGGGATTATCGTAATTGATCCACTTTTCATGGCCCGTGACAATTCGATGCAAAAATCTCTTCCTTTTCTCCTGTTGAAGCAGCAGTTCACAGTTAGAAAAATGCCTTTCAACGTCCCTCGGTCTCAATTCGTATAGGACCCAATTTCCTTGCTTTTGGATCATTCCCATGGCTTTAAGGCGTTTTCCTACCGTTGACAAGTCAACTCCCAACGATTCAGACAATTCTTGAAGTGTTTTACATGGCTCTTCATTAAGCAATGCCTCCAATTCTTCATCGTAGAACTTTTTCGGCTATCCAGATCGTTCCTTGTCTTCTAAATCGAAATCACCACTTCTAAAACGTGCAAACCACTTCCGACACGTTTGCTCAGCTAGAGCATGGCCACCATAAACTTCCACTAAAATGCGATGACTTTCGGCAGCACTTTTTTTCATGTTAAAGTAATGAAGTAAAACTCCCCGCAAAAACAATTTATCCGGCACGAAATTCGACATATTCGATAAGGTACAAAGTGTTATTATTTACGCTTCAACCAAATGACATATACCGAAACTGATGTCTAAGGACAGCTGTTTTACAGGGAATATTTGGTTAAAAGGAACAATGGAAGAATGTACTACCTACGCCATCTCTTGTAAAACGCTACGAATTAATTCCGACACCCAATATATTATCATGATCATTCTCACCTTTAAATGATTAACTATTCTCTTCTAATTCTAATTTCTTTCAGTTTCAAATATCTAAAGGTTTCTTTCTAGCACAATTTCAATAAATTTGGAAATATTCTTATCTATCTACTTACTAGTCATTTTCTAAATATTTTTATACTTGTTATCTCGGTGGCAATCATTTTTGAAACTTGAAACATATTTTAATTTGAAGTGTTTTCAATTTAAAGAAGAATGTATATTTTCATCAATAATATATATATATATATATATAATTGATGAAAATATATATTCTTTTTTAAATTGAAAACACTTCAAATTAAAATATGTTTCAAGTCACTTATGATATAATTGTTTTGATCATCATACAAGTGTACAAACAAAAATCTGGACGACATTGGTAGATGTACTTCCCGAACAATAAAATATTTGAACTTTAAATAAGAAAAATGTCAAATCACGCCTAAAATCGTATCAAGGATTGTGACCAATTACATCGTCATAGAAGATTATGACATTTTGATACTATACTACTAATAATTCAAATTCGTTTCGTCTGACGCATGAACTGGTCATAACTGGCTTCTTGAAGAAAACTACTATATTAATTATTGTTCAATTTGAATATAAAAGTGATTCATCAATGAATACATCCATGAATGGATGTATTCTATTTATTGGACATGTATTAAATGTACATGTTAACAGGATATCTAAATAATCAATTCTTTTTTTTAATTTAGTAACCTTTACAGATAAAATTACTTGAAACTTGTAAAATGCGTTTTGGTAAAATAAAAAGAAGCCACATTCACTAATCGGTAATATAAGTAGGAATATGTTTCTCTGATTTTTTGAATTTGAAATATTTTACTCAATTATTGATAAAAGAATGATTTTGTAATAGCAATAAAAATGCTGTACATGCATTTATTTTTCGTTTGAAAACTGATATTAAAATCTATTTGATTTAATCGCCCAAAAAATGTTCAGGTAACTATGATAACTTTCCGAATATAATTTCTAATAACACTGAGTTATTTCATATATAAAATAAAACACTGACTAGTATAAATCTAATAAAACGCGCCAATAAATTAATAAAAATATACAATTCAAGTGTAGCACTTATGAAAATGACAAATCAAAGGTTTTTTCATTAAGAAGATTTTTTTCGTACTGATTTAATAACAAATTCTTATTAAATAACTATAATTGAATTCATTAAACAGATTTTACAAATTCTTAATCAAAATCATCAATTTATTTTCTCATTGTATACACAGACTTTTGTGTTTCATAGAAATTAATTTAAATACTTAATTTATTCTTTACACCCATGTATGCACATGTATTTTTTCACATACAATAAGTAATTTTTCGAACAGTAACAATACAAGACAATATATTATAAAATTTTATAAAGAATAATTTAAAAATAATCAGTTTTAAAGTATCGTAAAAAGATACCTTCGTAAGTAAAAAATATATCAAACTCTGTGCATAATCAATAAGAACATCTTTTAAATTGATTTATTTGAATCGATAACATATTTAATTTTATAATTTATATTACAATTGTTTTATGTAATATTATATTATATACATATATATATATATATATATATATATATATATATATATATATATATATATCGTATATATATATATTATATACCCCGGATTTATATCTATCCTGTTCATTATCGTTAGCATTAAGTTTAATAATTACATTTGCCTATAAGAATGTATACTTGTAGTTTTTTAAAATAACTTTCACTTTTTAGATCTGTGAGAATTTACACGATCAGCAACATATACTCAAACAATTCTCAATGTTGTTGACCTCTTTATGAAAAACATCACTTTGAAGTGTATTTTTGAACACAAAAAGGTCATGATCAGAAAAAACACGAACATTATAAAACATTTTGTATTTCCTAGAAAATAATTACACAATTTTGTATTCCAAAATGTGTTAACATTGATATCCTTTTATAAAAATTCCAGCATATTTTATACAAAACAAAAAAAAAAACAAAACCACTTTAATGAAGATATATTTATAAAGAGAGAGAGAGACAGAGAAATCAAATGTTTTTACAAAGATAGTGTAACAACAATAACTACAATTTGCTACCTCGAAAATGCTATTTTCGTTTTTAATCAGATTCATTTTTTTAGTTTAAACTGCTATCTATTTTTAAATAAATGTTTTTATTGAAAATATAAAGATAAATTCTCATAGTGGATTGAATAATTTAGAAAAATGAAAGCATAAGTAAGTTAAAAAGTCTACTTTTAAATTCGAGCTATTTTCTTAGCTTAAATTGTTTTGTATATATTTCTATACCGTATAAATAAGACAGAATACTAAATATAAAACACAAAAAAATATTAGATAATACACAATAAAATATTAATAATTTTTTTTACAATAAAACTCAAATTATTTAATTTTCTATAAATAATTAACATAAAACTGGCATGACAAAAAGAGATAGCAAAGAGAGTTCTCTCTTTTATGATAGTTTTTAGTTAATAATTAACATCACATCAACTCAAATTTAGAATTTAAAAATCTGACTCAGACAATATTATATTACTAATATCATTTATATTGTACAAAAATACAATAAATATTCATTCAATAAAATTAACAACAAATCTAGGATTATAATATATCTAATTAAATATATATATATATATATATTTAGAAAATTTTAACACAGAGCAGCTTTTCATAAAATATTCAAACCTGTGAAAACTCAATATTTCTTATATTAAAATCCGTACTATCAAATACAACGAGGTAATTATAATGAACTGTTTTATTACTCGTCATCACTTGAAATTAATTATCAAAAATTTACTCAACAAAAAATAAAAATTAAAATTGAATAATGAAATTGACCCTAAAGGTTACATCTACGGTGGTCTTATAGACAGGATGTTTCATTTATACATATATATATATATATATATATATATATATATATATATATATATATATATATATATATATATATATATATATAGTGTGTGTGTGTGTGTGTGTATATAGTTAAAGAAACAGTTATATTAGTTATTATTTTTATAATAAATTGCTTCTATTGATGTTTATATATATATATATATATATATATATATATATATATATATATATATATAAAATCCTGTATTTAACATTTACTATAATATACAACATATGCACCTTGCATGTTGTTTAGAATAGAAAAATTTTCAAACATATACCTTTATTTTATTAAACATTTTTTAGATGTTAGTTTTTTAAATATAAACCTAATATATTTATTAAAAATGACTAATAAACTAAACACCCTCAAGCCGAAAGTCTATTATCAACTAATACAACAACTAATACACTTAAACGATAAATCACGTATGACATTTATCTGATTTTTCAAATTATATCTCAAGCTTCTAATCTATGCTTGCCATCAAAATATATATTATAAATCATTTAAGTATATTTATACTGAATCACTTTAATTCATGCAATAAACCAAACATGTTTTTAGTCTTCTAAATGATCCTAAAAATTATATACGCGTTTAATATGAAACATAGCTAAGTATGTTTTTTATGGGTTAAATTTTCATCTATGTAACTCGCGATAGATTGATAAGTCGATGTAATTAATGAAAAGTGTTTTTTTCTGTTTCAATCAAAACGTAGTAATGTTTTATAGATTAAATATTTTCGTCTTAGAAAAGAATACATGAGTATTCAAGTATTACAGATAATATTAGCTTGGTGCAAAAGTAATTGCGGTTTTTATCATTTTAAGTTTGGCGCCGATTTTTCTAGTTATCGTTATCTTTTGTTATAGTCATGTGATACATCATTGTAAACAATGTAATTAGCACTAGTGATTTCAGCTTATAACTATTTTTTTCAATCTTTAGTATTGTTAGATATAACCTTTTAAATTAATCATGAAAAGAAAGTAAATTCGCACGATTTTTTGTATGAGTTTAAATTGGAGCATAAAGCATCATAAACTTCTCGAAATATTAAATGTATTTTTGGCGAAAAGTCAATTAGTGAATGTACAGCTCAACTCTGGTTCCAAATATTTCATAATAGAAACGAAAGCGTTGATGATGAGGAGGGTCATGGACGTCCTTCAGCTATAGACAATAATGATTTAAGACTCATTATTGAAGCGAACCCACGTAAAACAACTCGAGAGGTGGCATAAGAACTCAATTTTGATCATTCATTAGTGGTTCGACATTTGAGTCTATCTGGAAAAATAAAAAAACTGGATAAATGGGTGCAGTATGAATTAAATGATCAAAAGCAATTCAGCGATACGAAATCTGCTCTGCGCTTCTTTTGAGTAACAAAAATGATCCCTTTCTTGATCGCATTGTCACATGTGATGAAAAGTGGATTCCCTACAACAATCGGAAACGTTCATCACAATGACTAGACCGAGCAGAAGCATCAAAACAGGTTCCTAAACAGAAGCATCCTGAAAAAAGATTATAGTCATTATTTTATGGTCGACAAGTGATATCATTCATTACAACTTCTTAAATCCTGATGAAACAATAACAGCAGAAAAATATTGTCAGTAAAATAAAAAAATGCATGAGAAATTGTATCGTTTACGGCTATCATTAGTCAATCGAAGAGGACAATTTTTTTATGACAGCGTATAATCGCACGTCTCAGAAATGACTTTAAAAAAAATTAAATACTAAATCTTACCACCTTATTCTCCGGACCTGTCTGTCCCACAGATTAAATTTTTTTAAAACATTTGAGTAATCTCTTATGAGAGAATTTTTTTAAAGATCAAGCATCAGTTCAAAATTCAGTCGATAAATTCATTAATTCCAAGTCTAGAACTCTATCTTGTAAGAATAAACAAACTTATTTCCCGTTAGGAGAAATGTGTGCAGGCCAATGGTCTTTATTTTGATACATAAATATAATTTTTAATATATGCGTCTTTATGCTCAATACGTAAAAACCGCAATTATTCTGCACCAACCTAATATATAATTAATATACGAAGACTAAAACATGTATCAATTTAACACTAATACATGCATACATATATATATATATATAAATATATGTATAATATAATATATATATATATATATATATAAATGTATATATAATATATATAAAATAATATATATATAAACATATATATATATATATATATATATATAATATATATATATAAACATATATATATATATATATATATAATATTATATATATATATACAAAATATATATAATTATATATATATATATATAGTTCTAATCCTGTCTTTAAAAGATTTGTCTAATTTTCTTCCCATTTTTTTTAATTAAATTATTCCCTTTTCAGAATAATACTAGATATTCTCAAACAAAAAAATATTTAAATAATCATATCGCTTAACTTAAAATCATATATACATAGTCCAAAACTAATGAACATCAGGTAAGCTAATGGATTTTTAGTGTATCAAAAAGATTTAATCGTATCGGTCCTTAAACGTTTTTCATGTATTGTTTGTTACTTTCTTCATGTACACTTTTATATTATTGTATTACTAAATTATACTCTTTTTGCATTAGAAATGTTCATTTTTAATCATTTAAACACTAATTTTTTCATTTGGTATAATATATATATATATATATATATATATATATATATATATATATATATATATATATAATTTCCAGGTAATATTCTCATTCTCAAGTGAAAATAACTTATAATAGATAATATTCTATTTAATCAAATGCACATTTTTGAATTACTTTTTACCATTATTTATCTATCATATCTAAATACTATTTTATGTAGTTTATTTTAATTTTTTGGTGCAATTCTATACATAATTAACCCAAAAAATCATAAATTCTAACTATCCCTATAAAAAAATCATTTGTAAAATAATGTTTAATTTTTATTTTATTTTTTAACAGAAATATTGCTTCATTTATTCTATATTCACTTTTAAATATGAATAAAGTGTAGACAAATTGTATTACAAAATATAAAATAAAAATCTTTTGCAATTTGGAAGTAGAAATGTTTACAAAACCTTAAAAGTCGTGCCTGACAAGTATTTTTTTTCAGTAAACTTTCTCATTAAATGTTATTGATATTTTTTATTATTTTAACGATGTCAAAGCCTTCATTTTACAGATAAAAAGTATATTTGAAATGTATTTCATTTTAAAGTTCTTTTGTGTAATTTAAACATATTGTCCGCACCTGCAAAAAGTTCTGAGAAAATGATGAATAATCTTATACAATTATATTGAGTGAAAAAAAATCGTCGATACATGACGAACGTTAATTAAAATGACACAGTTCAATATGTACGCAGCGTTCAGTAATCTGATATAATAAAATTATGTAATAAATATATCATTAAATTGTCAGTTAAAATAAATCGAATATAATTCATTAAAATCGTGTACTGACAGTCGTTAACAAACTATTTGTTTCTAATTAAATATTCTTTAGAGTTAAGTAATAAATATAATACGATATTAATATATTGTCTACAATAAGCGCATTGTTTTTTTTTTTAATATATTAGCCGGATATGTTTTATTGCATTACCTTGATCGTATTCACAACCCACCACTTGATATGTACACACACTTTGAATATTATGTTTCTACGTGGCGATAGGACAACACCTCCATACGTAGCAACAAACGAAAATAAATCAAATGTTTATCTACAAGATATGACTTACGTGAGACATCTTTCGCCTACATCTAGTTAAAGCTTATATAACTAATGAATGTCATACCCTCAGTAGTTGGATTGAATGATTTGTAATATACGTTTTGTTTTGGTAATACCGTATAAAAATAGGCAATAATCGATTTACATAATCGATGATACATCAGGTATTCGACATTTCAATGAGAATTATATGAATAGAATTTCTGAGGAATCCAATACAATTTCTAAAAATGAAGGTCTGCAATATATCAAATTAGCTTAGACTTTGAATGTATAAAACACATTATAAATCTCACAAGTTTATAAATAATATTGCATATTATTTATAAATGTGTAAACTTATACAATTCAGATGGCTCTCGGATAAAAGCAATAGTTGTAATTGAATTTTAAGTTCCTTTAAGTTGACAAAACCGTCAATAAAAAATAAACCTACTGATATGAGATTTTATTTCTAAGCTAGGGGGCTTCACCGCCTGCTCGCTTCGCTCAGCAACACCCGGGCTCGCTGCACTCGCCCACTTCTCAATTATAAGCCTGTACATGCAACCGAATGAAATAATGAACATATTTTTTAAAACTCATTATGTCTATATAATAACTATCAGATACACAGCAACGTAATCGTTATATATATATATATATATGTGTGTGTGTGTTTGATATGTCTATATAAACAGGGCAGTAGATAAATTTTTCAAACTTTTAGTTTTTTTGTGACTAAATACTATTTTGTATATATATATATATATATATATATATATATATATATATATATATATATAGAAAGATAAATAAAAAATCTGAATCATCAATTATCTTCAAATCGTACGATAACAATAATGATATATTATTATACTAGAATATACTCTTTTATAATCTATTACTTAACTAGTATTCTAGACACATAATATAGACAATAACACTTATTCGACATATTGAAAATGACTTCTACTACGACTTGAAAGTAAATTATTTGTTCGAAAATTATTTTCATAGACGGCACTTTAATGCCATCTACACAAAAATATGAAAAACTTGTTGGTGAGATTCGAACAAAATAATTTAAATTTGAATTATTATTAAAAAATAAAGTTTCTATCGCAATTTTTTTTTCTTTTTTGTATCATGTTCTAATTTAGAATTAGAGTTTTTCTCTCTACAATCAGTTCCAAACACTATAAACATTAACTCGTTTTTGAGAAATGTAATAAATACAAATAATTATATAAATTATAGTTTTAAATTATTGTTACTCAAATAAGTTTTTCTTCCAAATATTATGCCCGTTTTACGAAATATTTCTTATTAATTGATCATATTTTCATACAATAAATCTCTCTCTCTCTCTCTCTCTCTATATATATATATATATATATATACATATATATATATATATATATATATATATAAATACATAATTCATTTTTTATTAAATAAAATATTTTAAATCGATAAAATTGACGATCTAAAAATTAGTATGTTTTAAATATTTTAAAAATTAATTTTCAGAATAATTTATATAACAGTCAATAGAAATCTAGTTCATATGTAATACTAAATTATTTGATGTATAAAACAATTTCATTTAAATACATTGAGGTTAAGATACCAATTGTAAGATTATTTATATAAATTAAAAAACTAAAATAATTGAATATATATATATATATATATATATATATATATAATACCTAAAAAAAATATAAAATATTACAGTCTATTAGAGGAGACAAATAAATTAGCGAAATCACAGATTGAATAAATATATATAACGAAAATACCAAATAAACTATTTATATGAAATATTATTGTCTAACTTATTTTGTAATATGTATATAAGGCGCGTAAATTAATACACAAAAAAGAAAATATTCAAATATATAAAAAATCGAGGTCATCTTTATTGATAAAAAAAATAAAGTGAAAAAAATCCATGACCGTGTCTCTGAATTCGCATGACCTCGGATCCACATGGTGGCTCACGAGACAAGAAATATAAGCACAATTTCACAAACAAACCTACCCATCTCGCTGTCCTTGCTGTTATTAGATTTGTATTAATGCATCAATTTAAATTTCGATCTCGCTATATACTTATCATCCAATAAATCTATCATCATACTAAAAGCAAACATTTTCCGGGTCCCAGTAACCTTTTCCACAGCTCAATTTACATAAGTATGTCAAACATTGCAACAGAAACAGTCATTTGAACATCAAATTGATTCTATTACTTTTCTTTATCGCAATATAATACACATTATTCGAGATAACAAATACATTATGTTTCATTGTTCAAGTAAAATAAGTCATTAAGATTCAATTTGAATATAAAAAATTGAAATCAATCATTGGTTGCGTATATATATATATATATATATATATATATATATATATATATGTAAATTCGGTAGTTATATACAATAGCCAAATTTTGCAAATAATGAACGAAATTCTTTGTTTTAAATAAAATTACTCATTATTAAGTACAATAATAATTGTATACTTAATAGATATAAAATATATAAAGGCATAATGCAATAAAGACTATTTTAACATTTAGTTAATAGTTTTAATAACTGATAGTTATGATAATCAAAGTATTTATTACAAATAAAATCTATCCTGATCTGACCTGGCTTGATACAACCACCTTAACCACCTTGATATAACCACCAGAACCTTCTCTAACCTCTCCTCATCTACCCTTCCACTATAATTGAAAATCTCAGTTTCTTTCTGAAGACACACCACTCTATATCATTACTATGGTCTGCATTTTCTACAAAAATGTTTCAATAATGATTAATTTATGTACACAGTGGTCAATCTACCGATGAACATAATAATTACTTTCATTATTATTAAATTCTTACTAAAAATATTGATAAAGTTTAAGCTACACATTTTCTCAACTCATTTACTATTTATAAAATGACTAGACTTTTACATATATTTTTATTCTCTCATAGTTTTCTTCAGTTAAAAGAATAACTTATTATTTTGAGAATAAAACTGTTACCTGTAATATATGTTTAAAGATAATATGAATCGAACATAAATAAATATTTGACTTTTCACTTTTTTAATATTTAACTAAAATCCAATAAATTATAAATAAAAAAACTACGTTTTTAATTAATTACATTTAACTTAAAATGAGATAACATTATCTTAATATTTTCTAATTTCAAAAAACATGTTTTATTATTTTATATTTTCAAAAAACTTTTCAAAACATATTAGAAATTGTATTAGAAATGTATGAAAAAATAGAGTTTAAATATATTAACTGCACAAAAGTTTTTATTAAGTTCAATAAATTTGATTTTTTTGTGTATTAAAAATAAAATTAAACTATTGATTAAATTGTCTGTCTTTGTTGTCTGAATAAAACCGTATAAGGCAATTCGCTTCTTTACAAAACCTGTTAAGAACTTTAACATCATAAGACTTTAACAAAACGAATTATTTCAATATTTATTTATTTTCAATGGCTTATATAAGTTAATTAAAATATCGATTATATTTTTAAGAAAACTCACATACGAATGAAACCCATTCATTTACACAACTATCCTAAGTATTTTCTCGAAGAGTACAAACGCTCTCAACGTCTACTTTATTATTTTGTCTGTCATATATATCCGCTCTTATACTTAGAATTGTTTATCGACTTGTCAATATATACATTTATCAGTACTATATTATGGTCATTTAAGTGCTGATAAATCAAATAGGTCATAATTATAGTTTTTGACAGTGTTTATAAATTCACTTTCTCTACTTAATTTTCACTTTCAACAAACGACATAATGTTTTTCTAGTCAAAGTGTACAATAAATGATTTTTAATCATTTTGATCAATACCTATGCGCATTTCGATGGCGAAACTATCATTCTTCGAGTGCTAAGGTACAATATATATATATATATATATATATATATATATATATATATATATATATATAGCCAAGTCTCTTTTTATGCGGTAGATACGTTTCACAGAAAACCGCAAATAAAAAAATCGCACAAAAAAGACATAACACGTTGAAAAATTAGAGATATACTCCATATTTTTCTAAAACCGCATGAAACCAAAGCATGAATTAAAATTTATCCAAAATCGGATTAGAAAAGTTTATGAAAATTCAAGAAAATTAGAATGCCTAAAGAATTCATTCGAAAATCTGAACGAAATTCATTTAAAATTTAAAACTATTCATTTCATTTTATTGAAAAGTAACAATTCTTTTTACATTTTTTCATCATAATTATCATCACTATTTGACAATGTGCAAACTGGTGCAAAATCACTTTTATCACTAGAAGAGATAATCAGCGCATCAGATCTGCATGGTAAAGATAATGGTTCTTCACAAACAGAAATAGCGTCAACTTCACGCTAGTTCTGTGTAGATTTTTTTCGTCTGGCAATTTAATCAGTGATTAAACTTTGCGATGATGATTTTACTAATTTTTTATGCAAGTCTCGATATCCAGACGTACAATTCATGTTGGAATTTCTTCAACTCATGTTGGAATTTGAAGGCTAGTTTAGAGTTTGTGTCATGAACAAGAAAATGATTTTCCAATTGATTGCAAAGTTGAATTATATTTGCAGTGAGGGGGACAGGTTTTCCTTCCGCTTCACTATCATTTTCTGGCTCTTCGACGATATCTAGGATAATACCAATAATATCATCGTCACTTAAGGCATTATCCATAAGCAATTCGTCGACATCGTTCTAGCTAAAGGTATCCAAACCTTCTTCACCAATTTCATGTGTCAAAGTAATGATTTCAGCTGATAATGTCGATGTTTGAATGGTTGCACTGTTTGCAACACATCCAAGCCAAACTGCTTTCCAGCAGGCATTTAAAGTTTATGGTCTTATTTCAGAGATAGCAAATGCCATATGATTTAAGTACAAAATATAAATTTTTAAATTAAAAAATGTAAATTTAAAAAAATATAATAATTTAAAATTAAAACTTTTTAAATAACGTACAGCTCGTATATGTATATACAACGTGGATACTCCGAATTTGCATGAAATACGAGTATGCACCGCATAACTTCAAAACCGCATTAAAAAGATACGCATAAAAACAGACTCGACTGTATATATATACATATATATATATATATATATATATATATATATATATACATATATACATATGTATGTATATATATATAACAATATCATATTTCTAATCTTTAATCGGTGTTTAAAAAGTTCAAAAATAAATATGTATTAGAAAAAAGTTTTTTAAAAATAAAATATAAAATATCACTTGATTTACCTTAAATTAAATTACATTTATTAACTTAATAGAACATGATATAAATATTTATTCATCTTTTTTTATTTATTATTAAAATTTGATCAATTACTTATATATATATATATATATATATATATATATCATCATCAAAATATATATATATATATATATCAATTATATACAGAATTTAAAAACGTTTATGAAATATTTTCAGAATAATATAAGTACAACATTAAAGTATCATGAAAAAACGAAAATTCATTATATTGTACATTGAAATCATGTTCAGAAAAAAATAATCCAAAAAATAAAAAACGATTTAATATACAAATGCGTGCATATAGCGTTATTTATCACTGCCAGAAAATAAATAATCCTCGAGTAAAAATTATCTTACATAACAATCAATTACGTAGGTGAATAACCTGCCCAAACTTTATTAAGATATGTTGACGACAAAAATAAAATGAAAAAAGGATCAAGAACCAAATGCATATCGATTCGAAAATATTACAGATACCAGTCGTATGTCCAAATTCAAACCTGACATCGACCAAACGATTATTTATATTATATTTCGTTGTGGGCATTAATTACTAACCATGTACACTGAAATGCATTCATATTAGCTGTATAATGAGTTTCAAGTTTCCTTATAAATAAAATAATATTTACTATAAACATCATTTTTCGATAACATCGTTATCGTTACACTGATAATTGCAACTAAAATAGTGATATCCCCGTCATTTACGCTATTAAGCGAACTAAAATGTATAATAAAAATAAAGGCTGATTATATCTATGTCTATGTATATATATATATATATATATATATATATATATATATATATATATATATACATATACATATACATATATATATATATATATATATATATATGTATATATATAGAGAGAGAGATATGTGTGTGTATGTGTTGTAAATGTACAAAAAGAACAAAAAAAATTTTTTGAACCATGCTAATTATACTTTAGTCTTAAATAACATTATTTTAACGAATAATTGCAACTCTTAGAAAAAAAAACATTAAGTATAATCAAAATTAATAAAGAATAGTTCAAAATTATATCGTTTGGATATAATTTATGTCTATTTTAGGTAATTGCTTTTATAATCAAAAACTATAATAAAAGATAAAAAAAAATCAGTTCATTTTATAACAAATACTTTAATTTATTCCAGAAAACCAGTTCACTGTACAAAAGAAAAAACATACGATTATTAAAAACCGAAAAACAAAAAACATGTAAGTTTAGCTGACAATTTTCAAGATAATTTCTTTTATATAAGTAATCAAAATCAAAACATATATAAATTCCATAATCTACTTTTATGATACAAGTCTATATATCAAAAAATAAAGTATTTAATTTAATTAATCGATTTTTTTTGAAAAAAAATGTAACTCACTAAATTATTCATGAAATATACTAAAAGAATGGCATAATTTTATAACTGTAATTTATTCTAATGACCAGAAAAATGAATTATAAATAAATACTTTTTTTAAATCACAATACTTTATTTTTTACTATATTATAATAGCATCTATATTAGTGATTAGATCTCAGAATATTTTTATAGAATCATGTACCAAAAAATAAATTCATAAAAATGAATTGCAGAGTACTAGTAAATGAAACTAATTATATATTAACTGTAATATATTAATTATTAACTATTATATATTAATTATATATTATAGAGCAGCGGTAGGTAACTTTTTCGATAATAAGAGCCACATATAATCTTTTCATACATTTTTGAATTTTCAAGATTCACAGAAAATATTATTTTAAAATTGTATTTATAAATAGAAAAAAAAATACAACTATACATTAGTTCTATACACTAAAGCAGAATATATTTAATCTCTACTCGTCGAAGACTTTGATTGAGTCTGCATTTTTGTAGTTAATAGTTTAAAATATGGCTACAGATTACCAATATAGATTATTAATATAAAAGTTTAGGAAAAATTTCAATGAAACCCAATATTGTATCAGGAGCCGTACATGCAGCTCGCGAGCTGTAGTTTGCCCAACGTTGTTATAGAGTTCTTCATAAAAGATTTAACTAACTACAGCCGAATCATACTTGTGACTTAAAACGCGTTTCTCTTAAAACACTGTTTTCGAACACAGTTTCCCATATGTTTTGAGAACCGATCAATGAATTGTTTTGAAATTTTCAGGAAATATGCTAGAAGACATAATGAATTGAATGGCGTTTTATTTTTCAAAATAAAAAAAAATGAATTTTTTATGTAAAAATAGTGACATTTTTCGCTGATTTTTCATTCTTAAATTTCACTCGATACCGTTTTTTACAAATAAAGATTTTTAAAACCGTCGAAAGTTAAACTATTACTAGTTTTAAAACTCTATTTAATTTTTTGATTTAAGACGGTCGGTTTCAGCTGGATAACGCTCACAACCGAACTTTTGAAAAAAAAAATACCATTCTTTATTAGCGGGCATATCTTTTTTGTTTTTTAATATTTTTGAATGTTTTTTTTTCTACAAAATACTCTAATAAATGTACCTTTCATTTCAGAAAAAATCGTTTCATTATCATATAAATTTTCAGAGCAAAACAAATTCCGAATTTAAACCTTTTCATACTTTTAAGAAGGTATAGCCCCTTAATTGTTATTCATGAGTTTTAAATATTATCAATTTTTGGTATTGCAATAAAATAGAAAGGGAATATCAAAATAAACTTTATAGAGGGAAAGATATATTGACAATAATTCTATCCTAACATATTTACATTAATTCATTTATGCATTTCACCAAATATTTTAATTCCAATAAAGTTACCACCTAATTATATATAAAATATATTCGAATATATATTTTAATTATAAATAAACATAAAAATTGTAATGAATACCATAACATTTTCAAATAAATATTACAATGACAACAAAATCGATTTAATAATAAATTAATTAAGATTTTTTTTAAAAAAAACTAAATACCATTATTAAATGCAAAATTAACATTACCGAAACAGAAAAAAATATATTTTGTCAAATGACTGAATCAATATTATTTTTATATGCATTAAAAAAAATGTATAACGCTACGCCGCTGTGTTATTAAATTATGTAAACATGTTTGACCAATGAACTATTGCATGTGATAAAAGTTATTTGTTGTAAATACTTTGATTCTACTACAGTTTAATATTTCATCAGTGCATACGTGAAAAATTGTTCACAAAAAATAAATATGTTTTCAAAATCGTTATTTCATATAAGGGTATTTGTTTACGGAAATTATATACATTTACACTTTGATTTATATATATATATATATATATATATTTGTGTTTAACATTTTGAACAAAACGTAATTTTAACCGTTTTTAGACTTCATCTAAAATTATTTCAAGATACTTCTCTGCGTCAGTTACAGAAGCTAAAAAAACAAGTTTATATGACTTTCATGTGAAAAACAAAGGAAAACTCGTTAATTTCTCTGGTTATCTATTACCGGTTCAATATGGGGATATGAGTTTATCGGCAAGCCATTTGCATACCAGAAATAATGCTTCATTATTTGACGTTTCACACATGTTACAAACTGAAATCAGAGGTAATTTATCAGCTAAAAAAATAATTAACTTTGCATCAGTATCTATCATGAATGTTTACATAAAAACAGATACATAATAAAAAAAGTCTCAATTAATTACATATTCTTTTCTACACACTTTACAGCTGAAAATATTAGTGAAACGCTTACCATTTGCAGGTAACGAATGCTGCAAATTTTTTGAATCGCTGTGTACAGCCGATGTTCAAAATTTAAAAAACGGTACTGGAACTCTAACAGTATTTACAAATGAAAACGGTGGAATTATAGATGATCTAATTGTGACAAAAATTAATGAAAAACATCTCTATATTGTTTCGAATGCAGGACGAAGACAAGAGGATATAAAAACAATGATGGACGGTCTGGTAATTGTTTTTAATACAATAATATGTATATATATATATATATATATATATATATATATATATATAAAATTCAAAGAAATTAATTTTATAATAGGACAAATATAAATCTGAACATCCAAAATCCGACATAAATATACAATTTTTTGACACGACCGAAAGAGCATTGTTAGCTGTACAGGGACCAAAGGCAGCAACAATTTTGGGAAAACTAATAAATTATAATCTTAACAATTTATATTTTATGCAAAGTACTATCTGTACAATTGCTGGTGTAGAAAACTGCAGGTAATTCTCTGTTTATTTCATAAGAAATAATTTATGGCATTCTTATTTCAAGTATTCTTTTTATTTTATATAAAAATATTTAGATGATTTAGAAATATATTATTAAAATCAAAGCACAATCTGAAATTAATTTTTATGGGTTTTCACAAACGGCTCAGACTATTTAAAATTCAATTCAGTTTTTGTTTATAAATGTTTTTTTTTGCAATTGATTTTGAGTACCACAAAAATATAAATATTCTTTTTACTCTTATATTTTAAAATTGAATCATTCTAATTTATTTTTTTTAAAACATCCTATATTATGGAGTATTTTTTCTAATAATACTATTTATTAATAATTATTTTTGATTGACAAGATTAAAGTGTTAGAATAATACAATTTTATAATTAAAAAAAAAATAAAAATAATATTAACAAGCCCATACCTCTAAATGATAATTGAGGTCAATTATTATGCAAAAAACGTTAACAAACACGCCCTAAAATCATTAGGCCCGCATTATCAGAATTTAATAAAGTAATTCTGATGAATTTATCCACCATATTACAAAATGAATTTCATTGTGACGATAACAGTCGTAAACTGGTTAAAAATTTACTATTTAATTTTTATGCAATTTAAAACTTTTCATAAAATGTTTCTTCTACAACTTTCAAAATTCATTGCTTCTCTCATCGTTGTAGAATAACCCGTTGTGGTTACACGGGCGAAGATGGATTCGAAATATCACTTCCTGCATTAAAATCAAAAAATTTCGCTTCTGACTTGCTAAAATGCGACGAAAATATTAAATTAGCTGGACTTGGTGCGAGAGATTCGTTACGGTATGAAATATAAATGTAATTCAATATAATAATTCAGTAAATATTTTTCTCTTAATCTTTGTAGTTTAGAAGCAGGTTTATGTTTATATGGAAACGATATAGACGAAACGACAACGCCTGTAGAAGCTGGATTAACATGGCTTATCGGTTAGTAATTTAAAGCAAAAATAAAATAAAATAACGTTTATAAAAATATAATTTTGTTCGTTATACTTTTTTAACAAAAATATAAATAAGAAATTGTTTTTCAGCTAAAAGTAGACGATACCCAAACAGTTTTCCAGGATCGTCAGTAATCTTAGATCATATCAAAAATGGTGTAACTCGAAAGCGTGTCGGAATTATCAGTGAACAAGGTCCACCAGCAAGACATCATACAGAATTATTTATAAAAACATCAGAAAAATCAGATGACTTGACAAATATTGGAAGTGTGACGAGTGGATTGCCTTCGCCATCATTGAAGGGTTATAACATTGCAATGGGATATATTTCAAACAAATATAATAAAATTGGTAACTCCGTTATTATGAAAATTCGAGATAAATTTTATAACGGCAAAATCACTAAATTACCGTTTATAAAATGCAACTATTATAACAAAAAATAAAAAAATAATTATTTTTACACGTTTACCATTTATATAAACACGTCTTGCTTACTATTCTTTCGCCTTTTTCTGACTTTCTTTCGACAGTAGTTAAGAAAGCATCTAGTTTATTTTGGACCAAATTTCTTATGTAATTGAAAAACGAACTATATTTAAATACAAATTTTTAAAAATGTTATTAAAAATTATCATTCTTACATGAAGTATGTATATTTTTAATTCATTCAAAATTATATTTCAATTACAAAACTTTCACAGACTTCTAAAAAAATGTTCATCATTTAAATATGATTGTTAATATGTAGAATATAATGTATGCCTTGATGCCCGTTACCAAGTTATACTAAAATAATGGACCGGAGGAACGTTATTTGCGTGACCGCCCCAATTTTTATGCTTAATGCATATTATACCACAGGTTAATTTAATGTTCCTATATCATAAATTTTATAATTAATATCAATTTTGAAATATAAAAAATAAATTACTAACTATAACTTTTATGGAAAATATGAATTGGTTTTAATTTTGATCGTTAATAATACTGTTAGTTCAAAAAACGTAAATGGAATGTTTATTAATCTCTTTCTACAATATATCAATAAACAACATCGGCAGTAAATAATTACATGAAATGTTGCAAACAGATTACTTTTAGGTATGGATACAAATGTAGAAACAGGAAATGTAAATATAAACGTTTATATTGCTGCCATCTTGTATCATACTTGTGAACTTTATTATTTAAATTAAACGTATATCCATAGATAAAATATATATTAACTGCGCAATATTATACAGTGCTCTTTATTGTAGTGCTTAACCATAACCACACTTATTGAGTTGAAAATTTGGCATTGTGTCAGCATTTATTTTTAAAAATATCGTTGAAAATTTTATGTTTATATAGTCACTGGTTGTTATTTTTTATATTTTATGCATTTATATTAAAATAACTGTATATCCATTCGGATTCTTATAAAATGACTGATTTTGATACCGAATGGGATGTAGATAAATATTATGATGAAACTGAACCAGAAGCACACTGGGATCTACGAAAAGAATTTATGTTACTACATAAACATCGTTATCCTGAACAATATTTAGTTGCTCTGGCTAAAGCTTTCACTAACGTTGAATTTCTGGGATGCAGGTACGACCGTACTGGAATCATTTTAACTACTTTTTTCTACTATCCTACTACATATGTCATTTTATCTCTAGTTATAGCAGAGAGTTGATGGCGTTAATAGCTGATTTATCAAAAGAAGTAGCCGATTCATATCGTAAGCAAAAGAGTACCAAACTGCAACGTACGTTCGTTAAGGCTTCCGATGCAGCCGAAAGTAAATTTTCAGGTAAGAGGAATGTAAGTAATTGAAAATCTTATGTCTGATTGTATCATATTTTCTAAATGATATATACTAATAATTTTTTTAAAATAGTAACAAAAAAGTCTCACGTGCAAATAAGTTCCAAAAGTATTATCCCGAGTACAAATACTGTAAATACATTAACATCTCATCAAACAAATCGTTCAGAACTAATTCAACGAGTCCAAAGCCAAGAAGGATTTGTAAGTTATAACTTCTGTTATTTTTAACTTTATGTAGCAACATATATATACACACACATGAATCTAGTATCTATACATATACTTATATTTATGTATATTAAATTATTCACAAAAAAATAATTACAAATATTAATAAAAGTTATTGACTTCAGAGGGGTAAAATTGTTCTAGTAAAACATAGAGTTAATGATACTCCGTGGTTAACTATGAAAAGTGCTGCTTGTGCTGCGAATGCATCAGTCAAAATAGAAGCAACTGGAGAGATCGACCATAATCAAAACAAGTATAATTTAATATATGTAAATAAATTTCATAATATGGAAGAATTTTCAAATGTATTTCTAAATTTCAGAAAATTTAATATAATAATTGATAACGAAGTCGTAGCTGACGGATTTGCAAAATCAGAAAAAGAGGCTAGAGAAATAGTTGGATTAAAAGCGTTACAGAATTTACAGCAAACTTGTTTTACAATAGAAGTATTTATTATATTTGAAAGATATTTCTTTATTATTATTAAAATAAAGAATTATTACTATTTATTTAATTTATTACTATTCTTATTGTTAGAGAAGAGGAATACCTACACAGAATGGGGAATCTATCAGTAAAAGTGGTGAAGTTATTTCCATGCCAGAAGAAAGTAATCAATTCTCTTCAGACAATGTTGGTTTGAAATTAATGAAACGCATGGGATGGACTGGTAAAGGATTAGGCAAAGACGAAGATGGTAGAGAAAATATTATAAAGTAAATAACATTTATTTTTTATATTATTATTATTAACAATTTAGATAACTGTAACATCTGAATGAAATAAAAGTATAAATGATACAAAACACTTCAAAAACAGTAATAAATCATGATATATATATATATATGTAATATATTATTTTTTAATCTTTAATCATAAAAATTAATAATTGTATTAAATTAATATTTATTATTTTTAGTGTTATAGAACAAGTACCTCGTTCAGGTTTTGGATGTACAATTAAACCACAGTTTGCTTTTCGTAAATTAATATTAAAAAGTATATCAGAATACGCAGCCAGTAACAAAAGACATAATTTAATATTTTCATCAGAACTCACACCAGATGAAAGAAAATATGTGCATAGGTAATTATTGTTAGTTTATATTTTTACAGTAAAAATCTAACAGAAATATTTAGTTTGGCAGGCAGATTTAACCTTAAGTCAAAAAGTTATGGAAAGAAGTCTGATCGACAGTTGGTAATATCAAAAAAAATTACTACGTGGGAAATGGTAGAGGAACTACTTAAAACAGGAGACCCTTCATCAGAAAATATTTTAATTATTCCAACAAATTTTAATTCAGTGTAAAATACTGGTTTAAATTTTATGTATTAAATAAAATATGAAAAATATATTAATGTGTTTTATTATACACTTTTCTTACAATACTTAATTATAGTATAAATTTATTTTATAAGCGTACACATTGACATATACAATAAATTAATAAAAGGCAAAACGAACCTTGTATCCTGTATTTATATTCCATTATTGCAACAATGTGACATCTTACACTGCAATCTCATAACTTCCATTTATATTTATTATAAATGTAAATTACATTTTTTACCTCAAATGTTCCAATTAAATAACTGGTACAAAAACACCAAAATTCAAATACATATACAAAATTTAATTAAGTTTTGAATACAGATAAATCTAAAACGTTAAACGAACTAGAGAATTTTCAAAAATATTGACAAATTACATCACCAGAACATGTATTTAAATTTCGATTATATATATATATATATATATATATATATATATATATATATATATATATATATATATATATATTAAAAAGAGAGAGAGAGGTGGATAGATGTGCAATAGATAGATAGATATGCATCAAATAATTCTCTAGCCTTTTTAAAGAAAAGTATATTTAGTGTTTTAAAATAACATATAATCCCCAAAAAAATATTATAAACCTTTTTGTAGATGTTTATTCCTATAAATAAAATCAATGAATTAAGAGCAGTGAAAAAGGAAGAGGAAGTATGATAACGGAATATACGATATGAGAATACAAATACATATTCTACTTTATTAACTAGACTAAAATTTTCAATGTTCCCTTCAATAAAATGGTTACAGGAAAGTTATATTCTTTTAGATTGTTGTATACTATAAATTGCTTTATCATTTAATCATAGTTAAAATGCTTCTCATTTTACTAATTCACAGCTATTAAATGAATCAAACCATTAGAAGTAAAGAAAACATATCTAAATATTCAGTTAAAAAATAAATTTAAAAGTAAACCGTGCGTGGACTACTTTTAAAATTCTAGACATTATAGGTAATAAACGTCATACTATAGTACATATTCTATTCAAAAAATCTGAAAATAATAGAAAAAACTATGGATAATTGTTCTTCTTAACATGTAAAAAATCATTATGTTTAAAAATAAAATCTTATCTCTAAGTTGAAATCGTGTTGAAAATAACAATACAAACAAATATAAAAAGGTTAACATATAACTTAACAATCTAAACATATTTCCTTATTTAATTCCTTGATTATATGCATACATGCACATACACACATACACACACACACATATATATATATATATATATATATATATATATATATTTAGACTTATCCTATATTATATGATAAAAATGACCAACGAAACGAACTTGCATTACCTAATGTGACTAAATTAAAAACATAGCCAAAAAAAAATGAAGAAATTAGAATAGAAATCAAGACGTTTGGATTCATATATCAAAAAAATTTTGCTAAAAGAATATTATTTTTAAAAATGCAGTAAAATTATCCAATATATTTTTTTTTTTGGTTTTCACAATTTTCCCTTACGAATTTCTATTCTCGTCTCTATATGTATATATGTATGCATATATATATATATATATATATATATATATATATATATATATATATATATATATATATATATATATATATATAATGTATTATTGTAATAATAATTAAAAAGCATTACAAATAACTCATAAGTAAAATTTAACTTATCAGTCACTTGAAAAATCGTTTGTATTTGAACCTCTGTTAATAATAATTGGTGAATAATAGTAAGACAACAATTCGTCTTAAACCAATAAAAATGCAAGTTACAATGTCGCAAGTTGACCGTTTAAACGGTATACGCGCTCTAAGCGTAAATTGTTAGAAGAACATGGAGCAAGTTGGCAGAAAGTAGGCCGATTCGAAAATGTATACTTGAAATCTAATTATTTGCATTGTATATTATCTTATTTATGTACATCTCATTCATATTGTGTACATTGTGATTCTTCTATGTATTTAATGCATCAAGAGGACATAGGTTACTCATGAACATTATTATAGTTATTTATTCTTATACAAATTTGTTATTGTACATAAAATATATCTCCAGACATACATTACATATGTTGTAAATAAAATATTAAACAAATAATTGTGCTCATTAGTCGAACCTGTTACGTTTTGTTCTAAACACACACACACACATACTCGTATATACACACACATATATTTAGTTATATATATATATATATATATATATATATATATATATATATATATATATATGTACATCGATAGGTATATAAAATCTTCTATGTATGGTTATGACACCCATAACTCCAAAAAAATAAACAAAATATTTTTTAAGTAAACTTTTATAGATACTTGTAATAACCGGGAAGCATCAATATCGATTTTATTTTTTCCAAAATAATCCACATTTAGATTCTTAGCAGCCTAAATTTACTCTCTGACTTACACCGTTTCCATATGGCGATCATATATCATTTTCGCATACAGAGTTCGACAAAATATTAAATTCTCACCTCTCAGAAGTATGCATCATACTGAAAATCTAACGCCAGAACAACATAAACATAATTAGACAATTCAGTCATCTATAAAAAGTCAAATTCTTCTAAACTCGTCCATAACTTAAATAAATAATAAAAAAAATACCAATGATCTATTAAGCCAGATAAGTTTTTAAGTTATCATGCGCGAGCTATTTTAAAACAAGTGCATTTATTTATTTCAGCACTCCCAGATACTTTTTTTTAGCTACACAAATATATGTTTATTATTTATGAATATATGTACGTACTAGAGTGAACAAGATATGAAAGTGCTACAGGTGATTTCTATCGATGATAATAAATACAAAAATATATTTTAAACGTAAGAAACGAACATTGAACTTTTAAATATCTAAGAACTCGATAAACGTTTAATCAGTACGACAATTTAATTTTTAACTTATCAGACAAATACTAATTCTCAACAAATCAAGGGTCAAAATTTATTAAGTGCATTTTATATATAATACGCATTACTCAGAAAGAAATACTCTACCTCAAATAATATTAAATGTAAAAATAAATTATATATTTTATATATATATATATATATATATATATATATATATATATATATATATATATATATACAGAAAGAGAGAGAATATATTTTTTAAATATGTAAATATTACTATTGTATTAAATGGGACACTACAAACAAAACAATTCTATAATTAAGTTATGAAAACTAAATATAAAGAAGCAAATAATATAATCAAGCAAATAAAAAACAATAGACTATTTATTTAGATATTTAAAAAAATGTTTTGTATAATATTAATGTTTGTTTATTAACATATATATATATATATATATATATATATATATATATATATATATATATATATATATATATATATATATATATATACACACACATACACTCCCTTTTCTAAAAAACTTGTTTTCGATGTCACGTTAACATTATAAAACAGTAGATTCTATAGACATATGTTCAAAGTTTACTCAAGATTGGACTTTGACCATGAACATTGGCTACTAGAAACCTTTTCCCTTCATCTGTGTCATGCACGTATATGTACATCCTTCATCTAAATGAGTTTTTTTTTATTGTATTACATGCACTGTAATGATAAAATAATGTCATGTTTAAATGTAATTGAAATAAAATACTTTTACATAACAGTTGATGTTTCTACACAGTTATTAATTTGATTTAACTGCTCTCATTCATCTTATATCCCATAGTACCTATTTTTTAAAATGAAATTTTTTGACCAGATTATTTTCAATGCACATGAAAAATAATTTTCATCATATATATATATATATATATATATATATATATATATATATATATATATATATAATATATATATATATATATATATACATGTATGTGTCACATGTGCATGTACTTAGATCAAAATAAATACCGTTGTGTGATATCATCTACTTATTTTTATTTTAAATGAAATTTATCTCTATTATAGTATAAAAAATTCAAATTTGAAATATTTTTTTGTTATTAATACCCGTTTTAAAACGATTGACAAACACTGACTTTCTGTAGTTTAAATAATCAAGCAATAAACGCCTATCACACTTTTTCATTATTAAAACATTGAAACCAAAAACAGCAAAACAAAAATGTTATATTAAATAAAAAGAAATAAAACTACATGGAATAAATTAAAAGCTTCTCTAATTATCAAATTATTACAACTGACAACAATGATATTATTATTTAGCGTAGGTAAATATTTTAACATTTCGTTGTTTATAACATGCTTCGTATATTATTATTTATAAAAAATAATATTAACTAAATAAATAAATGAGGTTGAATAGGTAGGTTCAGACAGACACGTGCGTACATAGACATGCTCAATATTATTTATAAACATATTGTTAGATAAAAAACAAAAAGAAAATACGCGATGATATTATCTTTGTGATAATATTTGAATCAGTCTGTCATAAATAAAGCAGAAAATTGTTAAAATAAACAGATAAGCAAGTTTTTTTGTGGATACTTTATATTTAAAGTATTTAAGAGAGTGCAGATACGTATTAAATAAATAAATCATTATTCAGATCTAACTAAATTTTTTTTAAAAAAATAAATAATAATTAAAATATTTATTTACAGCGATATCTATTTTCTACATCACATTCTTATGAAATATGCGAGATATAATTATACTCCGCCTTGTTTAAAGTTCAATTCACTACACAGTTCAAAGTCTAATTGAGCGAATTGTTAACATTAACAGTGATATTTCGTGCATGAAATAAAACTGGTTTCATCAATTACTGTTCATAAACTTCATACACTAAACAGTTGTACTAAGTTATTTCCAAACGTTTTTTAATCAAACCGTATGAATGAGTCAATGTGTTTATCGTAAACTAACTTACAAAACGTGAATCATTTTTATGAACTGTTTCAATGTACTTTATATTTAATACGGTAGCAATTGTCGTACATTTTTCCCTCGAATCTCGTGTAGAAAAAAATCATAATCGATTAAACTGAAGTTATAATTATTTCTCTGCAAGAAGGTATTCATTAAAATTCAAAATGTATTCAATAAATGATATTACAGACATATTTTAGAATAAGTTGTTAATTTCTTTAGAGGAACTTAACATTTTTATGGTCTGAACAGTTTCCGGTCCTTTATGACTTAAATTGTTAATAATTATAAAAACAGTACAGTATGACAAATGTTTAAATGATTTCTGCCAAAAGATCATGTTTTTTTTAATCAGTTAGAGAATAGTGCCTTTTACACAATAGTATATAATGTTAGTTGTAACTAGAACACTTTGTTAACTTTCACATTATAGCGCATTTTTAAATAAAATATTTTCACATATCAGAACTTTACAATAAATTGTCGATTTTCTAACATATTATATATATATATATATATATATATATATATATATATATATATATATATATATATGTATATAAAACAACATTTCCTGTACAGATATTCGCAACACTGTTTTAATTTCTTTAACAAAGTATAAAATAAAAAAGATTACATGCTCCAACTTTCCAATCAACTATATGCAAGTGAATATTAATGAATGTGTTATACAAAAGATTTCGTCCGTATAAAAATAGCAGTCAACTGAATGTCTGGCGCCTTTAGCCTAATTACCGGTCGATGGCTCAGTATCACTGTCCAAATATTCGTATTTTGTCCTATAACGGTATGTCAAGACTTGATCACGGTGAGAGTACTCTTGAATTTTCGGATTTTTTTACTCGCAACAACAAAAAAACCACTATTAGATAAATATTTATTTATTGGAAGTCTGTCAGTGAAACATGTTTATGTTATTATTTTTGCCTACAATTCTTTCAGTTATGTATTACAGCTATAATAAAATATCACTGATCATAAAATAAATAATTATATCTAATAGAATAAAAAAAAAAAAAAAAAAAAAACACAAAAATTATAACTTATAAATTCTATTATTAAAAGTATACCGTAAATTATCTATTTATCGAATATATATATATATATATATATATATATATATATATATATATATATATATATATATATGACTCCAAACATTTTAATTCATAATTAAAGAGTCTAATTACAATAGTATAAGATGAATAAAAATGTTTAGATTTCTTTTTACATACCACAAAAAATGTCTATAGTATTAATTGACGCTATCTAATAACAATTTAAAAAAGATTTTTATTATTAACATTTTTCCTAAGTTATTTCAATGCCGAACAAATTAATTATCAAGTTAACAAGGTATATCATACATAAACAACGCGTACCATTTCTTTCATCATAGAAACAAATAGGATTTAATTCATCATTTAAAAAAAACAGTATGTATTTATAATAATTTAACATACTTAATGTCACAATTTAATATAAACTTATATCACACAGGAAGAAAAATATAGTTTTTATTGTTTGTTCATACAATTTTTTCTACATGTTATTCTCTATGGCATGAGTTCTTAACCATTTTAATCTCACACCTCTCCTGAAAGTAAACTTAAAATTCACACCTCCCTTTCTTTCCGAAAGCAATTAATAATTGATAAATTATGTAATTGACATTGAAATTTTATTTTAACATCCTCAGATACACGGAAATAATAAAGAAAATTTTGTTCTACAGGAACATCTTTTTATCTTTCAGCATGATTATGAAGTCACTTAAAGTCCTCAGTGCCATTTAATGAGATAATTGTTGGTTTTTCTGATGAATGAGACCATAAATCCAGGGCACAGCTTTACACAAAGCTAAATGCATGTCATGCCTGGAACCCAACCGATTTCTTGCCTTTGATTTATAAAAAAACAATCACACCTCCCCACAAGCCATTTTGCACCTCACCATAAGAAACACACCTCACAGGTTAAGAACCCCTGTTCTATGGTGTATTTCTCATTTTCATATATTGAATTTAATAAATTATTTCCTACAGAAAATATGAAAAATAAAATAAAAAAGATAGCACATACTCTGAAACCCCTTCGTGTAACAACCGGTGTACTTTGAGAAATACATACATCAACGCGTTCGTTTTACCTTAGAATGCTTAATTATAATCATATAAAAATAGGTCATTAAAACGGTAAATCTAGTTGTACTTAAGTTATTAATAGTTTAAGACTTTAACAACTCATCCTATTAAATAAATATTCACATTACGTGTTCTAATTTTTTATATCAGTATAACCGTTAATTTTAATTCATGCAAAACATGCCTAACAAATATTCGAAACATCTGTATGTAAAAGGCAAAAAATCGTCTCTATCAAAATATTTTCAAGTGGATTAAAATTATTGAATTAAGTAGACACAATAAGATATATTTCAGATATGTCCACTGACTAGAAAAAAGTAAACAATTATCTTTGTTTTAATTTCCTTGAAAGATTATATACATAATATATATATATATATATATATATATGTGTGTGTGTGTGTGTATGCGTGCGTGTTTGAATGTGTATGTCCATATATATATATATATATATATATATATATATGAATGTGGAACATTCATTGCCCATCCTATACTCCTTTACTTACTCAATAATCAAATTGTAAATTGTAAATCTTTACTTACTCAATGGTCAAAATGAAACAAGAAGATTTAACTATATTTAATACTAGTGGGTTTTTATATCGATGCCAACTGTGAATACTTTAACAAGAAAAGAATGCCTGTTTAGTCACTGCAGCAAAATCATATTATCATGGCAAATATATATATATATATATATATATATATATATATATATATATATACCATTACAAATTCATACCCATAATTAATTGCTTTTTTGTAATCAGTTTACTGAATAAATCTGAAATTTTTAATGAAATATTGAGCTCAGTACCGAATAAATTCTATCATCTATTAATTCCGAAAAAATATTTTTTTTCATACAAAATACACACATTCCAATCAGTACTTACATTCAACTGTATAGATATTTGAGTGTAAAGATCTTACTTTACAGTCAACACGCCTGATTTTACATATTCATTAAACAAATAATGTCGACTAATAGGACAACATCAAGTGATCAAAACTATAAATACTCATACATCATGAATATTTATTAGTTTATTGCCCTATGTAAATAAAAACACACTTAGGAATGTATCATCGCATGAAAGAATTATTTTACGAAACTAGTATTAAACGCGCTAATGTCTAATTGTTGATACATTTTTTGTTAAACAACATTTGTGGATATTAATTTATATATAAGTAGGTTCAAAATCTATGCGGCTTTTAAAATCTAATGATATATTATGTAAATTATTTAAAAAAAGTATCAAGCACGAAGATAATAAAATATTTATTTAGCAGGAAAATAAAAAATATGTTTAATTCTAATTCGAAACGTGACCGGTCTTTTAAGTAGCGCTATAAAAACTTAAACGTTTATTATAAAAATAAAACAGCACATATTCTATGAAGTTAAAACGCTTGGTTTTCTATAAAAATTTTTTATTAGAATCTCTTAATTCTAATTATTAAAATACATCGGTTAATATGGTTTTTATTTTTAAATGTGTAGTGTATCGTATAAAGCATGCTTCGCTTAAACTGTATAACATTTATAATATAATAAATTAAATTAATATTCCCAATATCAATAACTGTTCTCTTTAATAGTAATAAATATTAACTTAAACATTTTTAATTACCAAATCGATTAATATAATGTTTGTACAATATAATGATATTATCGATTTAAAAACATAAATAAAATTTAAAGAAATTTCGAGATACAGAAAATATATATATATATATATATATATATATTTAAATCGTTATTATTCCTATCTAAAAAAAAAACACTATTAGTTAATATTGAAAATTTATTATCGTTTAAAATTGTTCCATCGATCGTAAGATACGTTGTTTTTATATTTTAAAATACAAGATATACTCACAATGTTAAATGAATTATACATATATTAAATAAAACCAAAATAATTAAACATTTTTTTAAAATTTTTTTCGGTATTTTCAACCTGCGACCATCACATATTAAAAAATGTCATAAATTAAACTTCTTTCCAATCACAAAATCTAACAAATCTCTCTTTCTCTTTTATATATATATATATATATATATATATATATATATATATATATATATATATATATATATATATGTATATATGCACACACATATAGTGTAGCAACTGAACATTAGTTATATTTCTGGCATTTACTGATAACCATAAAAATTAATACTTATTATATTCATTAATTTTTATCTTCATTTCTCCTTAACAATTCAAATAGGATTTTTCAATAAGAAGGGGAATTTTTATTTTTAATTCATCACTGATTATTATTATTATTTTATTATATATATATATATATATATATATATATATATATATATATATATATAATGTATGCATGTATATTTGAAAATAGTGTGGGTGTACATATATTTTTAATTTTAAGTGCACAATAATTCAAAAATTATAAAAATGAAAACAATTTTGTGTCAACTTCTTGCTCAAAGCAGAGAGAAACTTTCACTGAGCTAACAAAAACGAAAAATTCGAAGTAAACGGCGCACTCGAATTATTATAAAATGAAACGATCAGTGGTTTTAATCTTACATTTTAAACCCAGGTCCCTACTCACACTCGCTCGAATCATAGTTCACTATCATGTTGCTAACATTATTGCTAAAACCATGAGATAGAGATACGCAGGTAGGAAGTAAGTATATATAACTGTTTCTTTCACATGCTCGATACACTATTTTGAGTGCAAACGTTTATATACATGTGTGCGTTCAAAACTCTTCGTGCTTGCATCACAACATAGCCTGTGTAGTGGATTGTCATATTTATTTAATGGATTCTAATTTTGACTGTTGATAACTAAATACTGCAAAAGGATTTTGTGAATTTAAAAGAAACCGGCTTATTAAAATAATATCAAATTAAATAATTCATGATTTCTGTTCATTTTTATACATAAATTGTGTGTTTTTATTTTACTTTCTCTATTATAACGTATTAATCACTATACTTTCGGTTACAAACTCGTATATAAATAATAATATTTCAATTAAAAACAAACATTATAATCGCTTCATTACATTTTCAGAAAATAAAACCAATTACTTTTGACTATTTACACGACAAATACACGTGTATTTACACAGCACATCACTAATTAATACATTTTTTTTAATTTGTATTATACTCATATATTCCGAGTTATAAATTTGAAAAAGAAACTATTTCACAAGTGACCGATTGCAAATAAAATGTTCTCAACGACATTAAAGCGAAGTGTATTATTATGTGCACGAACGAAAACATCCCACAGAATACACTATTTCATCAAGTTATTGAACAGTAGCAACGCAAAGCGTCTGTGCACAATATCGACGATACAGAATAGAGGAGAAGCACGTGTATTCAACAGGGTGGATGGTGGCTGGAACACTAGGCATGCGTCTACTGACAGCAACGAGATTATCCTCAAATCGCCGTACGGAGAAATCACACTTCCCCACCTCTCCCTTTCAGAATATTTGTTTAAGGACTGTGATCGATGGGCAGATAAACCAGCGGTGGTATGTTTATCAACCCTTCATAAATGTTTTTTTCATCATTTTTTTCACTACATCATTAATTACTATTATTTATGTTAAAAATACGAACATCTGGTATTCTGTTATGCTTTATTAACTTAATTTAATTAGCGCCTAATACTATTATTAACAGCCTAATATTTAATTAGAATAAATTACAGGAAACAAATGTGACCTAGTTCAATCCACTTCATCACATTCCAGTTACAAATATATATATATAAACATATACATTTATATATATATATATATATATATATATATATATATATATATATATATAGACTCTCTAGAGCTCAATATAAATCTATTTAAAATACCATTACATGTACACAATATTTTTTTATTATTTGTAAATAATCATTTATACCCAATTTATAAACAAACATTATAATCGTTTACATATTCTATATAATTTACTTATAAATGAAAGCATATATACGATAGCATTGTCGGAAATTGTAAATAATTCAGTGAAGTTAGTTCAAAAATTATATAGTTGACATATTCAATTTGAATGTCTATAATTTTAAACTTAAACATTTAATATAAAAATATTAGCGTTTATAAAAATAATGTATAATGTTCTTAAATTCCTCACATTTCACACATTACAAATCTATGGAGAGATAAACAAGCTGTGGTATGTTTACCTATCTTTCATAAATGTTTTTTTCATCATTTTTTTCATTACATCATTAATTACCATTATTTGTGTTAAAAATACCAACATCTAGTATTCTGTTATGCTTTATTAATTTAATTTAATTAGCGCATAATTCTTTTAGTAACAACCTAATATTTAATTAGAATTAGTTACAGGAAACAAATGTGACCTAGTTCAATCCACTTCATTATATTCCAGTTACATATATATATATATATATATATATATATATATATATATATATATATATATATATATATATATATATAGACTCTCTAGTGTTAAATTCGCCAACGGTTAACTCAATTTAAATGTATTTAAAATACAATTACATGTACACAAAATTTTTTTATTATTTGTAAATAATCATTTATACTCAATTTATAAACAAACATTATAATCGTTTACATATTCTATATAATTTACTTATAAATGAAAGCATATGTACGATAGCATTGTCGGAAATTGTAAATAATTCAGTGAAGTTAGTTCAAAAATTATATAGTTGACATATTCAATTTGAATGTCTATAATTTTAAACTTAAACATTTAATATAAAAATATTAGCGTTTATAAAAATAATGTATAATGTTCTTAAATTCCTCACATTTCACACATTACAAATCTATGGACAGATAAACAAGCGGTGGTATGTTTACCTATCTTTCATAAATGTTTTTTTTCATAATTTTTTTCATTACATCATTAATTACCATTATTTGTGTTAAAAATACCAACATCAAGTATTCTGTTATGCTTTATTAATTTAATTAGCGCCTAATTCTTTTAGTAACAACCTAATATTTAATTAGAATTAGTTACAGGAAACAAATGTGACCTAGTTCAATCCACTTCATTATATTCCAGTTACATATATATATATATATATATATATATATATATATATATATATATATATATATATATATAGACTCTCTAGTGTTAAATTCGCCAAAAGTTAGCTCAATTTAAATCTATTTAAAATACCATTACATGTACACAATATTTTTTTTATTATTTGTAAATAATCATTTATACTCAATTTATAAACAAACATAATAATCGTTTACATATTCTATATAATTTACTTATAGATGAAAGCATATGTACGATAGCATTGTCGGAAATTGTAAATAATTCAGTAAAGTTAGTTCAAAAATTATATAGTTGACATATTCAATTTGAACGTCTACAATTTTAAATGTAAACGTTTGATATAAAAATTTATAAAAAATATTAATATATAATGTTCTTAAATTCCTCACATTCCGCACATTAGAAATCGTTTGTAATATATTCAGACGGGAAGTGCTAAATTTAAAAAATCGACTTTTTTATAAGAATATATATATAATATAATATAATATATATATATATATATATATATATATATATATATATATATATACAAAATTTAAATTGTTTATATACATATTCCACCATTTTAAATTTCGTATAATATAGTTCTCTTCTTCTTCGAGGGCGCTAGAGCTCAAATCGAGCCTTAGCGCTCCAAAGTTTCTACCTCCAGGCATCCTTCTCCCTAGTAGTCCTTCTTCAGTTCCTTACTCCCAACAGTTTCACCGTATCCTTTTCTACATTGTTTCTAAATCCAAATTCTTTATTAGTGGTTGTTTGCCATTACATCCATCCAGTGTCCGAGACTTGTTGTTTTGTGAGGTGGGGTTGTTAGCCCCACGCCTAACTCTTTTTTCGATAGAGTATTCTCCCACTCTCGCTATCCTTGACCCCTCTTGCCAACGGAGTTACCAGATCTTGAGTGAGGTTACTCAGGTTACCAGGGTTAACCACTTGGAGGTGAGAGTCGGAATTAGGTAAAAGAGACTATGCGACGCTAACTGGAGTCGGCGTCGTGTGGTACGCACGCATTACCCCATTTCAACCCCCGTATAATATAGTTATAAAAGTTTAAATTTACTTCGGTCAGTGTTAAGGCATTAAAGAATAATATGTTATAAAGGACGGTGATATAAAAAATGAAAACGAGGCAAAAGTTTTGATTATAATAGCTAGTTAGTTAGAGTTATTGGGGTTTTAGAGCGCTTCGGCAGTTAAGGTTATTAGCGTCCGAATTAATGATAATAGTCCTGAGTCGAATACGAACAGTTTCGTATAATTTCGTTTTGTGAGCAAACTTTTAATTTCTTACCTATTTTTGACACTTAATATACGAACAATCGAAATCGAGCAATCGTATCTATGTAAATAAATATTATAAACAAACGAAAAGCACATAAATTTATATTTGTATTATTTGCTATTTTCATGTGTTATACACATCTACTTGTTGTTCACTTGTACGCATGTTTCAAGGGCATTTTGCTATTATTATTAATTCTGTAACATATATTTTTAAATAACGTATATTTCAGAAAATAACATACATTTATACAGCACTCACATGTACAGTTTTGCTTTATAAATCATTAACTAGTATTTTAATTTAGAATTATATACATACAAATTGTCTGTAATTAGATATATATATATATGCTATTTATGAATTATTTGTTCTATAAAACAAGTTTCTCAAAATTCACAAACATGTATCCTAAAAGGGAAAAAATTACCTGGAATACGAATATGGAATTTATTTCGCATGTACAAACCTTTTTCGATGTTGATTTAAGTTAATGTTTTTTTTTTTTAATAAGTCCATATTATCATATTTAATATTAAGTCTAGAGATCAACGATAAAAATATCTATTAATAAGTTTAAAAATAAAAAATAAAGTAAACTTCTTGAAAAAGATAAAGGAACCTAATACAATAAACACAATAAGTAAATCTGATTAAAATACACCAAATTCATTTTTATATCAATCTCTGATGACAGTTAATCAGATAATCAATTATTTTCCAAATCTAAAAAAACTACACGTGTACAGTTAATTTAACAATGATAATTGTGTTTTCCATTTCAATGGTCCTAAATAATGAAAATGAACAAAAAAACAAGCATGTTGCAAGATTCATTGTAACAAATTATCATTACTGAGTGACTTCTACGTACCTTCGAATCAAAAATAATTTTATTATCAATTACACAGATTTTTAAGTGCAACTATTGAATTTATTGACATTCGATTTCATTAAAATTGATGTCATTGCACTTCAAATTATATACACTTATACTTTGGTTCTTAGTTTATCTCTAAATGTTTATGTTTGTCATTAATTTATACGCATTTATTTTATTATTTCCCAATTATCTATACACTGATATGTACATTTTCCGAAATCATACATCTGATAATTATAATTTATAAATAAAAAAGTTTGTCTTAGAATTCAATAAATAACAATAAGAATATAAGAGTTTATCAAAAAATCAAAGATAATTACGTTGAAAATGAATTGTTATAAGATAATTTAAAAAAATATATAAATACATCTTCATTAAATTTAAAAATTACAATACAATTCACAAGTATTAAAAGATATCATTTGATTATTTTACACAATGTGAATTGTTTTACTTCTACTAAATCGCATAATTACCCCGGAAATGTATAATTTTTAACTTATTCTATCTTATAATTTGATAATAAACGCTATCTATTACCTCTAAAGACACTGACGTTTCCATTCCTTATTTATGCTTTTTTTTTTCTTTTATTTTTTAATGAAATGATTGTTGTGAAACGCTTTTTTTAAATAATAAAATTCTTAAGACAAATTATTAGTCTGACAAATATATATAATTTTATGATTTAATTATCACACTTAAATTTGTTAACTTATTTAAAGTACATAAAAATAATAATTGTTAGCATCGATATTCCTAATAAAAGCAAATATTGGAAACTACTTTTTAAAAATTCGTATATTAAACTGAAATTCGAATTAAATCATTAACTTCAACTTATCTCTCCTCTTGAACATAAAGAATTATATATTTAATAATGTATGAACTATGATTGAAATCGTTTTTTCAAAATTAGGAAATAGACTCTCTCTCTCTCTCTCTCTCTCTATATATATATATATATATATATATATATATATATATATATAAATATATGTATGTATAGATAGATAGACAGATATATAGATACAGTTTAAAAATAAAAAATAAAGTAAACTTCTGAAAAGGATAAAGGAACCTAATACAATAAACACAATAAGTAAAGCTGATTAAAATAGACGAAACTATTTTATATATCAATCTTTGATAACAGTTAATCAGATAATCAATTATTTTCCAGATCTAAAAAACTGCACGTGTACAGTTAATTTAACAATGATAATTGTGTTTTCTATTTCAATGTTCCTAAATAATGAAAATGAACAAATAAACAAGCATGTTGCAAGATTCATTGTAAAAAATTATCATTAGTCGGTAATTTATATAGATAGATGGATAGATAGATAGAATAACCAGTAAATACCTCCACATTTTATACAATAGCGCACGTGATGTGTTTATTGAATATTGTTTAATACACCAATTGCTAAAATTTAATTACAAAATTAAAATGTAAACATTTTTCTTATATAAACAATTAATCTTTTATATCCAATTAATTGTATGAATAATCGTATGATATAATTCATTAAACCAATCATATAAGAAAACAGTAACGTTTCAAACTTTTTTTAAAAAATCAAAATCTATACCTGCTGAAATGATCAAAGATGTAAAAAGTAAAAAATACTCAAATTTCACATACATTGTAATCAAATCTCAATGGATTTAATTAAGCATATATTTATTTTCATTGCAACTCCGAGAAAATCCTTCATTTCTAATTATTCAATTTTTTATTAATGGGTTTTTTTTAAAAAATTAATATTCATAAATGGCGATGCAATGAGAATTCGATTAAACTAACCTCATAAAAACATTAAAAAATGTTTTATTCTGACGACATACACTATTGTTACTAGGTAATAGCCTAGGTTACTAGGCACCTAGCGAATTGTATTATTACATCAGTACTTTTTTCCATTATAAATAATAAGTAAATTACAGTGTATTGTTTATCGAAATGCACAGACAAACAGATATCAAACTAAAAAAATGTTCAAAATAAGAACAAAAAATATTTAACAACTATTTATACATTTATTAAAAATAGAAAACCGGTCTTTAGACCTTTTATATGTTATAAAAGTCTATACATTATAAAAGATATTGTATAAAAAAGACTGTAGTATTCAAATGGGAGTACTGTTAACGATATTTTTCTAGATAGATTAAGCAGATATATAATTTTTAAAGAATGTTTGGATATTAAAAACCTAACAGACAGACAACAATACGACTGAATCATTAAAAAGTATTTATTTTAGAGACAAAATAGATTTCTAAGAAAAATAACAAAATCTAACGATTACATTTAATCGTTTACTCAATTTCACAAATGATTTTTTTCCTATACAGATGAATAACCATGAAAGATTAACAAAAAAAGAGACGATGTTTCGAAAAATAATAGAAAATGTAAATTTTCCGTACCAGAAATATCTATTAAATCGATATAAAATAAAATCTTGAGAAACCGATCGCAAGAGTATTGATGTCCACAAAACAATTTATATATTATCAAATGATGAACATTAACCGGTTAAACGGTGAATTAATTTTGAATTTTCTGTCTAAAAACGATCATTTTTATACAAAAACCATAGTAAGAATATAATTGAACATACATTTTCATTTGACGATCGAACATCATCATCATAGAGATGTTAAATTTTCTAAATGTTTTTAAATTTATCAAAGATGAATCTCTACAATGTAAATGTCATGGTTCGATATAACTACCTACCATCGATCTGGCAGTTCATCTATTTCATTAGTAAATAATGTCTCGTCCTTGGTAAAGGAGAAGTTTCCATTTAAGTTTACTCGGCTTCTGAACAGTTTTCCGTGCAATATGTGGCCTGACATCATAATAAAAAACGATTCATGTCCGTTGACTAAAACCGGACAATTATTCTCTATTTCTGTCTTAAAAGTATTAAGCCAAGTACAGTACAGGTCAGCATTAACCGTTTAGTATAGTTTTAGTAGTTCATAGTAAACGATTTCTTCGTAATCGCGCCAGTAACACCACTTAACATTTTTTTACTGAACACTTACTTTAAGTCTTGACAGTTTAAGTTCTGCTGATAATGTTAAACACTTTTTCAAGCAACATTTTTGTGAAGAACTCGTTTTCATTTCAAGTCGAAAAACGGCTCCTTATTTTGACAAGCGACATTCAAATATACCACAATTCAATCTATTGTTTTCGCTGAATTTATATTCTTTTCATTGACAATTTGACTGATTTGACAATGACTTTCAATTTGCACATTAAAAAAAAAATCAACTTGATCGTATACAAAGTACGACCCTTTCTAACCTCGACTCCGCAAACAAGTTCAAACTGTCAGAACAGAATTTTACTCACCGATTTTTATATAATAGTTTTGATAATACATTCTCTTCAAATATTTCCGTGCATTTTTTGTGCTATTGCAGCATTATTGTATTTTAGAAACTCATAAGCAAACAGCCATATTTACCGTTTAAACACTACCGAATATCCGATTTAATGTATTTACACGTCACATTTATTTTAATTTTTATCGAATAGTTCACGATATACGATATTTAAAATCGAAAAAAATGCGATTGTTTCATTGTAAAACACTTTTCCCTACACATTTTAATTTTTTTAACTCCATACATTTTACTAAACGAACATAATTACAGCAACTAGCACCACTTATCATATTCGTAAAATATTCTTGATCACTAGTAAAGCAATCACAAATCATCAAAACTCGTATTAAAAATATATGTATCTAAAACATGTGTAGTGATTTAATGAAAAATATATTTCAGACATGTGGTGCTACAGGAAGAACATATATTTATGATGAAATACGACAATTAACAAAAACATTTGGCGCAGCACTACTTGCTTACTTCAATTTGAAACCTGGCGATACAATCGGTTTAATTTTACCAAATATTCCAGAATACATATTTACAATCCACGGTGCCTTATCAGCCGGAATTATTGTCACGTTTGTTAATCCTCTCTACACGACAGGTAATTATATTAAATATAAATACACAAAAGTAAATGGCAGACTGTATTGATATACCGCTAATACATTACTAAGAATATTTCAGTTTTAAATAAAATATAGTTTGTTCAAATACTGAAGTGTGTGTGTATATATATATATATATATATATATATATATATATATATACATTTATTTAACAATAAATGTTAACAACAAATCATCAAATAGTCTTCTAAATGAATACTATAATATAAAAAACCAACTATACTCTCATGATAAAAAGTGATAAAAAATGAAATGAAGATATATGTTTTATATATTTCTGATTCCATTAAAACAATGATTAACACTTGTCCTGCTCTTTGTACTACTTTTTCCAATACCGTGTTACACAATTATTCTCAAATTTTCAAGTACTTCAATCCTCCAAAACGCTAAATTAATTTTAGTGACCCCTCACTTCCACATCCGCAAGTAAAATTAACAATTAAAAATTCAAAACAAAAAATCATAATAATTTTTGATACCTGATTATTTTAAGTAAACTGAAAGCCATAGTATTTAGTTTAATCTTAATGTGAACTATGAGCTTGTTTACTGCTGTATAATTTTTGAAATCTAGATTAGTTGATAAAACGTGCGTTGATATATCTACAAATTAACATTCAATGTTTACTACAAACCAAAATGACTCTTATAGTTTTTTATTGTTCATTTTACTACAATCTCCCTTTCAAGTCTCTCCCCAAGTTATCACAGCAGGAAGTTTGAGAAACGTGGCTATAAATATTCGCAAAGTGGACATTATACCAGGCCCGTAGTCAGTGGTGGGTCAGGGAGCATTTCCCCACTGGTTACTCCATTTGCCCCCACCTCTAACAAAATCTGCGATTTTGGGAGATTTGAAAATCATGGAGAATCATTGGAAGAATCTTCCTAATGAGTTTACCTTGATAATTAAAAACGTTTCTACGCGCGAAAAAAATCGTTTCTGTGTGTGCGTTTCCATGGTAACCCCCAACAATTTTAACATAAAAAAATTTACCCCTTCTAATATTACGGTCTGGCTACGGGCCTGCATTATACTCATAGATAACATTATACTTAAATATCGTTCAAAAAATAACTTATGAATAATACTTGTTATGAAACTGAATATAACAATTAAATTACCATAAAAAACAATACAAAGATAAATTTTAATATATATATATATATATATGTGTATGTGTATATACACATGTATGTATATATATATATGTATATAATTTACAATGTGATCACAATTATATAATTCTGGCACCGTGGCTAAATTCACTTTGAGAAATGAATGTTTCTGTACTTTAGCATTCTAAGTACGATGCCAACGAAATACGCAAAAGAAACAATAAAAAAATCATCTGTTGAGCGTTTATGTTCAGAATGTTTTTGTAGTTTGTAAGAATGAACACAAAATTCATTTATGAAAGTTGTAACACAAAGAAAAACCTCCATGTATTGGTCGTAGGAAATTATATTTACTTAATAATAGTCGATAAAACAATAATGTAATTTATAAATATTTTCAACTTAATTCCAACATTTACATTTCTTTACATTTTTCTGAATATAAACAAGTAATATCGTACTGAAAATAAAAACGCACATTAATGTATCTCCCAAATTCTTGTCACTTTACTCTTGTACAGTTTTCTTAAATAATATAAGTTTGAACCCGTCAGTTAAGGCAATTGTTTAATAATACAACTGATGACCTTTCTTAATTGTCAACTAACAAGAATTATTACAAACAACTAACAACAACGATTATTAAGAGGTCATTCATAGATGGAGAGGTATTACTTGAAGAATGCAATGGAGCTCAGTAATTCAACTTGGATTATTTTTAGTATCAGTCTAGCCTTAATATAATAAAAAATAATTATACATTGTGTTATTAGCATTCATAAAAAAAGTCTGAAACCAAATAATTACTTTAATGATTGATTAAAAAATATTTGAAAATAATAGAAATTTAGATAACGTTATTAATTACATTTTTAATAAGCATTAATGAAAATGACAAGAAATAAATAAATACAATATTATTGTTTTTATTGCCATAAAATTTATTAAAAAGTTATTTGTGAAAAAGATATTGAAATCAATCGTCAAATTCTGATTTTTCAGAGAAATTAATTAATAGTGTGTTTCAAAATTCCTCCAAAAAAACTTGTACCTCAGTCTGCTATTTAAAACATTTTTCAATTTATTAATATTTTATTTCACAATGACAGTGAAAAATAATTTTTTTGATAATTTTTTATCATGTACAAAAAAAAACAATGAAATAATAAACATATAACAATTATTTTTAACGACTAAAACTAACAAACCATATTCATTTTTCTCCAAATATCATAATAAATGTATTCGTTATGAACCAGTATATTTCTCACTTTAATCGACAAGTTTACCGATTTCTTAAAATTTATATAAAATATTTACAGCTCTCATATATTTTTTTAAATTAATTGTAACTACACGATCATACATAAAAGAAGTTAATTACAATTAAATTGACATGTTTTTTTAAATCAAACATTAGTAATTATATATATATATATATATATATATATATATATATATATATATATATATATATATTGTATAATGTAATACATAGGATGATAATAATTAAGCTAATAATTCATACCAATTATTTCTCTATTAGTAGTTAATTATATTAAATTAAGTACTCATAAACGATTATCATCTAACACGTCATTAAAATATCTTTATAATAATAATTGTATAATTTATATTTTTAATTTTGTAACGTTTTTGTGTTATATTACAAACAATATAACATTATTCAAATAAAAAAAGTCATTTTAAATTAATTTCAAAAACACCGTATCGGAAAGACAAATTGTCTAGAAAGAGCCCGTCATTTGATAAAACTACTTAAATATAATAACAACAATGCTTTTTTGCAGATGAAATAAAAAGACAATTAAAAAATGCAGAAACGAAACTAATAATAACCATCAATGCATTGGCAGACGTAGCTAAAACAATCGGACCTGATTTACATGGATATAAGGGAACAATTATTGTTGATGGAAAAGATGACATAAATAATAAAATATATGGTTTGGAAGGATTACTTAAAGTGAAATATGATGTTCAATTACCGAAGGTTAATCTCATTTTTAAAAAGATTCATTTTATTTTTACAATTTTATCTTAACAGTAAATTTTACTTGAGCAAATGAAAACGCTAAAATATACATTAATTTTATTATTTATTTATATTATCTCTAAGTCTATTTACATAACTTGTATCAAACACTGAATAAATTGTTTAAAAGTGTATATATGTACGTACGTACGGTATCTGTATGGATTAGATTGGTGCAAAAATAATTGCGGTTTTTACGTATCGAGTATAAAGACACATATGTCTGTTAAAAATTATATTTATGAATCAAAATAAAGACCGTTGCCCTGCACACATTTCTCTCAACACGAAATAAGTTTGTTTATTCCTACAAAATAGAATTCCGTAGTCCTGGAATCAAGTAAATCATCGAAATCGCTTTAAGCTGATGCTCTTGGTCATTGAAAATCTTCTCTTGTAGGAAATTACTCAAATGTTTTAAAAAATGATCTTTTGGAGACAGATCCGGACAATAAGATGGGTGATGTAAGGTTTCATAATCCAGTTCATTTAATTTTTTTAAACTCATTTGTGAGACGTGTGGTCGCGCGTTGCCATAAAGAAGAATTGGTCTTCTTCGATTGACTAATGCTGCCCGTAAACGATATAAATTCTCGTGCATTTTTTCAACATCCTGACAATATTTTTCTGCTGTTATTGTCTCGCCAGGATTTAAGAAGTTGTAGTGAATGATGCCACTTGCCGACCACCAAACAGTGACCATATTTTTGTTCCATGGAGCTTCGGTTTAGGAAACTGTTTTGGCGCTTCTCTTCCCCGGTCTAGCCACTGTGATGAACTTTTTCGATTGTTGTAAGAGAATCCACTTTCCATCACATGTGACAACGCGATCAAGAAAGGGATCATTTTTGTTACAGAAAAGAAGCTCAGAGCAGACTTCGTATCGTCAAATTGCTTGATATTCGTTTAATTCATACTGTACTCATTTATTCAGCTTTTTTGTTTTTTTCCGTTAGGCTCAAATGTAGAACAACTATTGACTGATCAACACTGAGTTCTTCTGCCACCTCTCGAGTTGTTTTACGTTGGTCCGCTTCAATGATGGTTCTTAAATCATTATTGACTACAGTTGAAGGCCGTCGACGACCCTCCTCATCATCAAGCCTTTCGTTTCCGTTACAAAATTGTTGGAGCCAGTGTTGAGCTGTACGTTCACTAATTGACTCTTCGCCAAACACAAATTTGATATTTCGAGCAGTTTCTGTTGCTTTATGCCCCAATTTAAACTCATACAAAAAAATCGACCGAATTTGATTTTGTTCATTGCTAATTTAAGAGGTTATATCTAACAATACTAAAGAAACAATAGACATAAACTGAAATCAGTAGTGCTAATCTCAGTGATTACAATGATGTATCATATGACTGTAACAAAAGATAACGGTAACTAAAAAACTCGGCGCCAAACTTGAAATGATAAAAACCGCAATTATTTTTGCACCTACCTAATATATATATATATATATATATATATATATATATATATATATATATATATATATACACGTGTGTGTATATTTATGTAAATTATAGTGTATGTATAAAAAGTAAGTATGAGTGCTAGACATCCAAAATCTCAGACTTAGTAAAATATTTTCGTCTTGTAAGAAGAGTATCACTTCTACAAATCAACACTTATTTTCCAGTAATAATATAAAATTAGAGACATTTGACAAAAAGAGGTAGGGTAAAAATAATTACAACTAATGACTATAAGAATACTAAAAATATTTGCTAACACTGAAATATTTTAAAAGTATTATTAAAAAAATATTTCTATACACTGCTAATGTAGCTATTATCCAAACAAATCTACATATACTGTATAATACAAATTAATATTAATAACTTGTTTAATATTCGTTAAAAATATGAAGCGTGCCATGTAAACTATAAAAGAGATGTGCAAAAACGGTTGTATGTGTGTTATAATTGGCAATAATTGAATTTTTAAGGTAAATCCAGATCAAACAGCGGCATTACCTTATTCTAGCGGAACAACAGGATTGCCGAAAGGAGTACAACTTTCTCACAAAAATCTTATTGCTAATATACTACAAGGGCAGCATGAAAAAATTATGGATTATAATTCTAACATCGGTAATATATTGTTTTAATAAGCATATTCAATCAAATCATTCCTAATATGTAAGTTATATGTTTTATTTATAAACAAGTGTTTTATCGAAAACACTTTTGTCTTTTTATGCAGTTTTGTAAAAAATATTCTGTTAGACCTATTCAAATTAAAATAGTAAAACAGTTTTTTTTTTCTATTTAAAAAAATACAACATGTCAAGTAAATGAAAAATGCCCGGTTCTAAATATTGTGACAAAATTTGTGTTTCGTCTCATTTTTTACATTGAATTTTTTTTAGTTTTTTATATGTACCGTTCTCTTTTGTACAATACTATATATATATATATATATATATTAAACCAAAAAATAAAAGAGAGAACATCAAATTTACCTTGATATTACCTTATATTCAGTGTTCCTGCTCAAAATATTTCGCATCGATACATTTTTTAATTGAAACGTATTCTGTTGTTAAATAATTACATATTTCAATATATTATGCAACACTAATCGATTGTATATAATTTTGTAGACGTGCATCAAGAAAAAGTACTTAGTGTATTGCCATTTTTCCACATTTATGGTTTTAATGGTATTATGAACATTTCTTTAGTAAAAGGTATTCATGTAATCACATTACCTAAATTTACACCGGAAATATATATTGAAGCGCTTGTTAAATATAAACCGGAGCATTTATTTGTTGTACCGAGTCTTTTATTATTTTTATCGTCACATCCACTTGTAACTAAAGAACAATTATCGTGTATAAAAAGTGTAATGAGCGGAGCAGCGCCGCTTACGCAAAGTTTAATCGAAAAATTCAAAGCAAAAATACAAAAAGATGACATTATAATAAGACAAGGTAAAGTATTGAATATGTATATATATATATATATATACTGTTGTGTGTATTGAATAAAAATTCTATTTTAAGGATATGGTATGACTGAGAGTTCACCTGTGACATTAATTTTACCTTTAAAAGTGCCTTCTTCGAAACATAATTCATGTGGACAATTGTATCCAAGTACAGAAGCAAAAATTATAAATCTTGAAACTGGAAAAACACTTGGCCCTTATAAATCTGGCGAACTACTTGTACGCGGACCTCAGGTAATAAAAACACAATAAATTAACACAATGTAACATAAATTAATTTATATATATATATATATATATATATATATATGTGTGTGTGTGTGTGTGTGTATCTGTTAATACTCATTTATCGATTTTGTTTCTAGATAATGCTCGGTTATTGGAATAATGAAAAAGCGACTAAAGAAACAATTGATGATGATAGATGGCTTCATACAGGTGACGTGGCATATTATGATGATGATCATTATTTTTATATTGTAGATAGGACAAAAGAATTAATAAAAGTCAAAGGCAATCAGGTAAGATTTTCACAAAATAATTAACTGAAGTAATAACTGTTTGTGCTTATATTTATGATCCCATTGATGATTTTCCTATTTATCTTGATTCTATTGAATACACCTAATTTTTAATACTATACTAGTTTCAGCACTTGCGCAAGCTTCAGGTAACTGTAGATAACACATACAGTTACCTATAATATAGTTAAGTGGCACAAGTGCCGAAACTAATCATGAAAAAAAAGCAAAGACCGTCAGCAAAATATATCACACATACACTCACCACACACACACGAGTATATATATATATATATATATATATCCTATTATGAACAATTTCAAAATAATTTAAAGAAATTCTATTGATATTCATTTCAACTAATTATAATAGATATTGACACAATTATAGTTCTGACACTGTGATTGTGTGTATAATAGTGGTTTAAAATTGCTTATAACAAAAGTTGAATCGACTAAAATAATTCACTTAAATTATTTATTAATATTGTTCATTGTGATGCAGTCTTCCATAAACGCGCCATCGCTTTACAACCAAAATTCTCTCGCATTCCATATGCACACATGCATACGATGGTATTTCAAATAAATAGATACACAAGCATTGTTATCCAAAAATTTATTTTTAAAAAATCACAGATCCCTCATTCGTTTTGACCCTATAAAGCCTGAATTCTTATTTTAAAATTTTTTTTCCTTATTTCCATAGTTATTAACATATAAAAACTAATATACATTTAAAAAAAGGCAAATTTACAATTTTTTCATATGATACCAAATAGTCACATCCGTCCTTGGATTCATAATGCATACATTTAGAAGTACCAGTTATGTATGTTGTAACCTAACGTTACGAAAACGTCGCGTTCGGTCTTGTAAGGTTAAGATAACCTCTGTTAACATATCCTATGTTATATTACTTATTTAAACTTGTTATTTATTTTATCTATCACTTATTCTATCTTTTTACTGGGCTTTTATCACATTGATTAATAATATTTAATCCTGACACATAAGCCAATATTGAAAATCGTTTCCTATCTATCATCTAAAAAAATGATTTCTATATAAGTCTATTCTATCATTCAAATAATTAGAAATTAAAATAAGATAAAAATCCAAACTTAGTTATAAAGATGTTTCAACTCATTTCATCATCAAAATGTATTTATATTAGACTTTCGCGTTTTTTTGATAAATAATGTAGTTTTAGCAAAAAAAAAAAAACAAAAAACAAATATTTAAGTAAATTCGACCGAAAAATGTTTTAATGTTAACCTTCAATAAAAATTGATCGTTCTAGTATTTGGCATTATTTATGATTCTACTTATTTCACATAACATTTTTTTTATTTTGTAATTTTTCTTATACACATACGATTCAATTCATCAAACATATAATTTGTATATATATATATATATATATATATATATATATATATATATATATATATATATACATATATATATATATACATATATATATATACATATATATATAAATATATATATACATATATATGCATATATATATATATATATATATATACATGTACATATATATATATATATATATATATATATATATATATATATATACATATATATATACGTATGAATGTAAAAATTACTTACATCATATTCGAATTAAGAATACCCAACAATTTTGAAAAAAAACGCAAATTCGCAAAAAAATGTTATCAAAGACAATACTTATTTATAAAAAAAATGCTATCTCGCATTGAATTATTAAATTATCAATTAAAAATGTCTAATTATCAGTTTTGTCTAATAAGACGTATCAAACGATAAATACTTATATTACACCTTTACTCTTATTAAAGAAACTATAGCACTCTGAAAAAATTACTAGTCTATACATTTATATATTTTCCATTGACTATTATATTATATAACAATATTCGAATTATTTTAAATAAAAACCTTTAAATTTTATTAATTTAATTAAGTAAAGTGAGGACAATCAAAATTTGTCGTTGTCAAAATATAATAAATCATTTATTAAATCATTTAACAATATAAATTTAATTCCGTTTAATATTTCACGTTTAAATTATTCATGAAAAGTTAATTAAAACGTTAAAAGGAATCATTTAATATAAAAAATATATAATAAGGTTGTGCGTTACCATAATATGAATATTTTATAAACTATGTAAAATTAAAAGAAAAAACATAAAACTGAAATTCAATTTTTCAAAAATATTTTCATAAAATAAAATATAAGAATATACAAATAATGACAGACTAAAATTTAACTCAGTTTAATCTAAAATTGTCATGTTAACATTGAAGAAAATAAAAATTAAACATACATTATCATAATATTGTAAAACACGACGACGATAGTATTTGATAATACCGTTGGATTCATGCATACACAAGTCTTGCAATGTCAGTGTAGAGTGGGCTGTTAGTCGAACTTTCCCTGCTTGTTAGTCGAACTTCTAATAACGATCTCAACCACTATGCGACGCCACCCGTAAAGGGATATTTCCACCTGGGATATATACTTCTATCCTTATACAGTATAGCGCGAATTTAAATGTGTATTAACGGCAGTTACGAGCGCGTTGAATGGCGGTGATAAGTGCGATAAGTAAGATATGGTTAGGTAGAAATGTATCCCTCGACGGGTGGTGACGCGTAATGGCGGAGATTTTTATTAAAAGCTTGACCACAACAGTACCGTTTTCACCACTGAAACTGGTGTTCGTTGCAAAACCTTAGTTGAATTTAAATCATAACAAAGAAGCACTTCATAAAATACTGATTTTATATAGAGGGTTTTTAATACAACTGCAGTCATGAAAAACGACAAAATTCTTGTATACCTAAGAATAAGGGAAAGCGTAAAAAACTGTTCATTATAAAGAAATAAGAAAATATTTTTAATCCTTTAGATAAAATAAACTGTCGAAATAATTTTGTTGCCTGTTATTAACCGTATGCATCGTTTAACTAAGAAATAATTTAATGAAAACAAATCACTGTTAATTTTTTTAAAAAAACGATCTTAGATAATTCCTTTCATATTGTATATAATGTTTAACTTTTATTTTATATTATATTTGTATATATATATATATATATATACATATATATATATATATATATATATATATATATATATATATATATATATATATTTATGAATTAAACTGCAGTACTAGAAACTATATTGTAACAAGAATTTTATTAATAATAAATAGAACATTTCTCAGATACACGTTTCTAACTATATATATATATATATATATATATATATATATATATATATATATATATATATATATATATATATATATATATATATATATACAGTACTCCCTATTGCATACTCATGATAAAATTACGAAAAATCTTATTAGTTAGTTTTAACATTACGTATTTAAGCTGTTTTAAATACTAAAATATTAATTGTAAAAATGATGCAGCTAGAATAAAGCCAACTTCGTGCTAGCTTTATATAATTTCTAATAAAATTCTCATCTAAAAACCAAATAAGTAATAAAAAATATTTAATTAGATCGTTGTTATTCATTTGCAAATCATATTGTATTAAACGTGCATATCGTTAATTATAAATAGATTTTTTTTTTTAAAAAAAACAATAAATCCGTAATTTTGCTTCATAAATCAAAAATATCTTTTATTCGTAGTTATACGTAGATTCGATACTATTCTGGGAAATACACTTTAAGATCTAGTTATTTCCTCCATGAATCTCATTTTACATAGTTGGTGACAGTGGTCAAATTAATGAAAATATTTGTGTGACATAAGCATTCATATCGTATTAAAAATTGTTTTATTCATTTATTATTATATAGTACAATTAAAACTTATTAATTATAATTACCAGAAAATATGGAAAATGCTGAAGAAGTATTACAATGTTTGGATGAATTCACTAAAGTTAAACCAAAAGATATCCCTCGCGAATTAGAAGATTATCTTTGTTTTGTTGCAAAAACAGGAGATCCTGTTTATCAATGGTCGCTAATAAAGTGTCTTTTTCGAGAAAAACTTATTAAAGTAATAACAGAATTCTATGAAGCATGTCCTTCAGTAGAAATACCACCTTGTCCAAATGTGGAACCTTTCAATTATGATGTTATGAAAAATTTTATTCTTGAAAAATTAGAGACGTTCGTTGCTGCACCTTTTACAGTTCAACGAATATGTGAGTTATTAACAACTCCTCGCAAGGAATACAAAAGAATTGATAAATACATGAGAGCTTTGGAAAAAAATATACTAGTTGTAAGTACAAGAGAACCAGGTCAACAAAGAAGACTAACAGAAAATGATAACATTTTAAATGGTTTAGAAAATGAAACACATCAGATAATTAATGAAGCTGCTAGCAGTGAAGTTCATATTGAAGTTGATATGGAAGAGACATCTGAATGGACGAAAAGTAATGAAGTAGATGAATCCAATATTTATGAAATAGCTAAACCTGTCTACAATGAAATTGAAAATAAAGTCAGTAGTCCAAAAGATACAAAACCAGCTTCGGAAATATCCTTCACTTCTCATGAAATAGAATTTAATTCTCGATCTGAAACAATCGATGAGAAAAATGTACCCGTTGACAGCAGCTCAAATATTGCGGACAATACTATATCAACTACTGATTTGTCAACTACAAATGAATTTACCAGTATTCAGAGTAATGATCAAGTCCAGAGCAGCTTTAATGATTCGACTGAAAAATCTATCACAACTGATGATAAAGGTACATGCACTCCATCTGAAAGTTCTCAAGTAGACACAGACAGCCATTACAATGTTCAGGCTGTATTAACAGATACTTTAGAAGAAGTGAATACAATTTTAGACAGTGACAATAATAAAGAGAACACTAATGAAAGTGAAAATGTAACAGCGACATCTTCGTCTTCGAGTGATAATATAGAATCGCACGTTTTACCAGAACCTGTTACAGTAAAAATAAACCCTGATACAGAATCCAAACAAGTACCAGAAATTGAAAATAAATGTAGTCAAATTTATGAATCTGTAGATATAATTAAAAAAGTGAAAAGTGAAAATATAATTGAAAAAATAAATGAATCCACTACTGATGAACCATTTTTAGAATCGTCTTGCTTTATAGACAAAGAACATTCTGACACTAATAGTGAATCTTCTGTAAGTCCTGTTTTAGAAAATGATATTACAAATGAAAATTTAGCAAAAGACAATGATAATGAAAATTTATTTATAAAAGATAAAAGCAAAGATAGTAATTCATCGAAAACCGAATCTGTTTATAGTGATGTAAAAATAGACCATGACTTACAAATCAGTAAAAATAACATGGAAGAAGCACCTCAAACAAAATCTGTAGAAGAAAGTATACAGATGGAAATTGAACTAGAAAGTAGCAAAGCTAATACCACAAAAAATGAATCCAGTAGTATGATTAGTAGTGAATCTCAAGACAGTGAAGAAGTTTTGAAGGAAATTGATTCAGTTGTTAAAAAATAACTTTTTTAATTAAACTTTAAGATAAATGTGGTTACAACACTGCCGTGAATGTATGTTACACAGTACTAAATTAAAGAATTATTGGACTATGTTGCACAATGCTAGTGATTTTGCAGGGATTATTTATGTTGTAGACAATTCATTTTACACAGACTTTCTATATATCTCATTTAAAAATATAATCATGTTTCACAATTTTTAATAATAAGAAAACACAAATTTCATAAAACCATAATTTTGATTTCTGTATTTTAAGTGTCAATAAATATAACTCTTTTATAGAACTTTTGTTGTTTTATAAGACTACACTTTCACATTAATTTTTTAGGTATCTCCGACTGAATTAGAAAATATTTTGTTGGAAATACCCGGAGTTGCAGATGCAGCTGTTGTTGGAGTTCCAGATACATTAGCTGATGAAATTCCACGTGCGTTTATTGTACGACGTTCAACTTCACCTGATTTGACAGAACAAGATATTTTAAATTACATCAACCCAAAAGTTACGTATTATAAGAAATTGGCTGGCGGAGTGTGTTTTATTGAATCAATTCCAAGAAATGCTGCTGGAAAAATACTCAGGAATCAACTAAAAGTACTTAGTGGCACTAACACTATAACTTCAAGTAAATAAAACATTTATATAGCAGTGTACGACTAAAAATGTATACATTAATAGACATGTAAGAAATGTGTGTACATATGGACAATGTGTGTGTATGTGTATATATGTGTGTGTGTGTATATATATATATATACACGAACACACTTATGAATGTGTACAAATAAATAATGCATTATAACTGGAAATATTTAATTAATCAGCTTGTTTTCAAATAAAGAATTTTAATTTACATTATTTTTATAATAATTTCTCTGATTTATTTTCTTTTAAACATTATCTTGTAATAGAACAAAAACATATCATACAATTTAAAATACAACAAAATTATACATATTATATATAGTTCACATATTCAAAAATTTTAACAAACCTTACCAAATACGTTTTTGTATTAATAAAAAATATTCACTAAAAATGATTAAATGTGCTTGTACTGTGTAATTACATAAGTTCAAATTGATGTAACAGTTTTTAAATAGATGATATTCATCACAAACACTTGTTTTAGACAACAAATTATACAGAAATATACTTATTTACATACAAATAAAATTCCACTCCTTATTATAAAATATTTATTGGTAACTGTCTATTAACACATAAACTGTTAGTTTTATTCATTACTAATTTGTCACTGATTTAATCTATATTGTAACTTTTTTAAATGGGAATGCTTTATACCTCTAATGTTTATTACAGTAGCACAAACACTAGTTTCATTAAATTCTATTTTAAATAATGCATTCAAACTCATTAATTTGTTCTTCATTTTTTCCAATGCCTAAAATTACATAAAAAAACTAAATTAAAAACAGTGGATTCAAATTAATAATTTAAATAACATACTTGGAACACCTGATCCTTATAAAAATGATTTATCATTTGGTGTTGCAAAACAAGCATTTGTTTTGCACTATAACCAATTAATTTTTCAAGTACAGAATTATCAAATAAAACTTGAAGACAGCCAGAACCATCCATTATAATACATTCTAAAGACCATTTTCTTACAAATGTTAATTTCTTAATTAATGTTTTAATTCTTGCTTTAACAATGAATTTCCCTGATGAAATATTATCCTCTAATAACTGTTTAATATAAATAAATGGTTCATTATCTACTATTTTAGAATTATGAGACTGCATTGAATTTTCTTCATTTGACTTCAATATTGTACTATTATTCAAATCAGTAACAACCAAATTTTGATTCATTTGTTCAGATGAATCAGATTCTATAGAAAAATTATTTTCTAAAATATCAACATATTCTAAAATCTGATCTTCTAACTGTAAATGATTTTCATTTATTTTTCCTGAATTAACAACAGGTATTAATGACACAGAATTATTCAAATTATTCGAATCTTCTAAATTGTTTATGTCAGTATCAACCGAACTTTCTATTTGATCAAAATTGACTGTTTCCATCCAGTCAACATCTTCATTAGGTAACACATCATTTTCATTTCTGGTCATATAAGGAGACATCAAAGGATTATATGGTGTACTACTTTCTGGTAAATTTAAAGAACGAGCTAAAATATTTTCATTTGCATTTTTTATTATAAGTTCTTCACATTCACCCCCTAATATCTTGATGTTTATTTCTTCCAAAAACAAAACACCACGTCTACAAACTACAGGTCCACAAATCATTACTTTTATTCCTGGCTTTAAGTACTTATTTATTGACTTAATAGGTTTATATTCCATTCCTATCACATCTTGAATGCCATCACACATATATAAAGCAAGTACTCTATTACTACTTAATTTATTTTTATTCTGATCATCTGAATCAATCTCATGAGAACTGATGTTTCTAATTTGATGTAATTGTGAATAAGATGACTGACTAGAATCTTTAATGTATTCTACCTGTAAAGTATATTTACCAGGTAATATGTATTTATGAAATGATAATATGTCTTGAGGAAGTGAGCTAATTTCCATATCTCTGAGATCTGCTAATAACCATTGTTCATAAATACTGTTATTCAAATAATCTTGACTATATGATATATTACATTCTCGTTTAAACCAGTTTACACATTGTTCTACCCAAGGCAAAGTTGCATGGAAATTATTGTTTACAAAAAAATTATACACCTGGTGAGCTTCATAATCAATATTTGTGTCACTTGATGCCATTTTATTTTTTAAAAAAATTACGAAAGCACCGATGCCTAATAGAATTACTTTGAATTAACTAGAGCTTATTCATAACTTAAATTTTAGTTTACACTTCTTTATTTAAAGCACATTATCTTTTTTTACATAGCTACATTTATGATTTAGCTTATGTCACTCAAAATTTGCGTTGTTTTTATGTTTTTTTCTGTGCGTAATTTTCAAAATAACTATATAACCTCTATGTATACAATAAAATATAATATGATAAATCATACAATCAGTATTCCGTTACAAGATAGGTACCAATGTAAGTCATAAAAATGTATACTTGAGTTAAAAAATATATATTTTTTCAGACATTATGATATAATGTAATACAAATGTAGTTTAAAAGACAATTTTCTTGGAACAATAATAGAGAATTTTATATGATCATGTTCTCTGCCAATAGTAAAATGATACACAAAATTATTTATAAATCGAACAACGCCATCCATTCACGTCCTGGATAACTAAATTACATGCTCATTATCTCGTACTTTGACTGGCAGATCAAACCTGTATCACATTGACGTTAATGCTCAACACAATCAACCATTCATATATCTACTTGATCTATGCCTTAAATTATTAAACTCACGATGTTTTCATTACTAGTTTGTTATATTAAAATCAGTGTTTGGAAACATTATTTTACAATTAAACACATAACAGCATAATGCTAAAAATAATCTTACAGACATAGGTGGAAAATTAAGAAAACTGCTTAAACATTACTCTTTTTTAAGTAATTCATTTTTTAGTACCTTCGTGAACTACTTTAACTCACAATTCCATTAATGTAATTATTTACAATAGTATAAATAGTAAAAAAAAATGACTACAATGAGAAATTAATGCTCTTTATTTACTTAATAATAAAGTTAATAATTGGTTTATACAAATATCCAATTTATACATTTTAAATAAATTGTGCTCATTGGTACATCAAAGCCTTGATAATAAAAATAAATCACTTGTAAATGATCAGTGCAGTTCATAATAAGGCTACAACACTCAACTAGATTGTTTTTATTGCAACAAATTGAATTGCTATCAAATGAGTACCACTGTTACACAATAATTCTTGTTATATATTTCTACACCATAATGAGCACATGGCAGACATTCATTTCCATTTTATTGCCTCCTAAATTTTAAAAGCTCCTGTGAAAATTACACTTCCAAAGTAATGAGAAAGATTACAGGCAATTCTATAATGGTTACATGTACAGAAAACATATTCGCACATATTTTTACCAAGCCTTTGACTTTAATTTTTACATAATGTTAAATATTTACTTTTAGACATGGTGGTTACACTAAAATTGTAGAATGAAAATTTGCCTATAACATACTCGTTTTCTGGAACTTAATACTAAAAATATGAAACCTTACTTTTATTCTCCTCACATATTATTAAAGATAATAAACATTTTTTGTAGTTTGTAACAAAATATGTATCTTATTTAACTTAAATTTATTACAAAAGAATGTGCATTATCATAATATTAAACAACAATATTCATGAAAACTTCAGTCAAATTTACATATATTAGAACAAAAGAAAAATGAAAATTTCAAATACTTAATACACAAGAAATCAAAATAAAATATTAAAATTGTTATTATAATAAAATAAAACATCAATAGTATGAACATAAATGCGTTTTTTTTAAAAAAAAAAAAACTAAAAAATAGCTAAGAAGCATATAAGAAACAGAACACATGGTAAAATTGTATCAGGAACATTGTTCTCACTTTTGAATATCAGCTGTCTCTACACCTGAAAATTAAGCAAAAACGGTTTATTTCATGAACACAAGGTCAAAAATTTTCTTTTTAAGCAATTATAAATATATTTTCCCTATTCAGTACTGGAAACATATATTGTTTAAGATGTATGGAATAGCTGTAAATATACCCACGACGAAAATTTATAAGAATATTCTTTTTTCATTCTAAAACTATATGCAAAAATTTAAATCGATTTTGTGTACTGTTTACAACAAATTTCAATTTGAATATTTAATATTTTTACAAACACTCATATGAGAAAACATCATTATAGATTATGATAGAAAAAAAAAACAAATAATTATTACAAATTGTTGGTCTATGTAATTTACAAAAAAGAAAGTTGGTGTAAATTTTATTACGACTCCCTGTGCTATTTCAAGAGAATTAATTATAATTAATTAAATTTAGCTTCTTTGATGATTTATAAGTTGTTGTAAGCTATGCAGGTGTAGCAATTACGTAACAACTATGAAGTAAGCTGATAATTAAAATATTACATTCATCTAATACTTAATAATAAAGTATTACAGCCATTCAAACAAAAATATATAGATATCTATATGATTCATAACTTATTCTTTTCCTCTCACATAATTTCTTTATGGTATCTTCAAACTCATTTTTTTATGCTACACAAAGTTATCATTTCATACACTGAGCTATATATTGTTAATTTATATAACATATAAACTGAGAAAATAAATAAATAAATATATATATATATATATATACTGACAATTTACACACTAAATAGAATACATAAAGAAATAAACTCAATCTTCTATTAAAAAAAAGAATATAATGTACTTATTATTCAATTTTTAGTTTTATATTTACTAGATGTTTAATTATAAATTAATTAAACATAACTTTCACAGTGATCACATTGTTACTAACAATTTGTATTAACAACTGACTACACATATCAACAAAACACACAATTTCTATCTTGTTTTTAAATCACAGCTAACTATAAAGTAACATTTCTTTATTTTACTTTGAGACTTTCCCTTGTTATTTTATAGTTAGGATCTTTATATAGAAAATTGTTTTTTTTTATCTTTCCCTGTTTTGGAAATTTTTTGATAAATATGTCAAATTTCCATGTTTGGTTTTCTTTGAATGAATCCATTTCACTGTCCATGGCTTCTATCCACTGTTTGCTGATCAGAGCTTCTTTAAATGTTTCGGGAGTTTGTCACATTGACAAAATTCTCCACTGCCATTACACAATCCTCGAGATATTTTGGTCTTCTCAGCGTCGAACGATTTCTGAGTCGTTTTCCTGATGACAGCTGAGAGTCCCCTTCTTTATCTTCTATGTCGGTAGCAACTATAGTTTCATACTCATCGTTATCGCTTCCTTCTGTTTTTATCATTTCTTCGTCGTCATCTTCTTTGTGCTCTTTTTCTCGTTCTGCGTTCTCAACTCTGCGCTTTCTCAAGCTCGACATCTCAAAGTGGCAACTTAACTCTTCACATTCCTTGGGTTTTTCTAGAAATTGCATGTCTCTGGATAAAACAACTTTGTGCTCTTGTTTTATATAGATTCTGTACCACTCGTCACCATCGTATCCCACAAGGTATCCTTTTGCAGCTTTTTCGTCCATCTTTCTCCACTTCTGAACTGGAATGTGTATGTAGCACGTAGATCTGATTATGCGTAGATGTTTTATCCTTGCTTTCTACTCATCTAGAGCTCGTATGGACTCACTCCTTTTCTGACGACTTTCCAGTTCTATTCAGAGCATACACTGCTGTATTTACCAGCTCTGCCCAAATTGCAACCGGAAATTTAACATCTGTATTTGAATACTTGAACATCTTTGCCATTTCAACTATTGTACAATTTTCTCTTTCTATGCTACCATTTTGCTCAAGTGTATATGGCGCTGTTAGTCTCTGCAAGGTTCCATTCTCTAGTAGAATTTCTCTGACTTCTTCGTTGTCGAACTCTCTGCCATTGTAACTGAGTAACTCCTTGATCGGATGTCCTTGTGTTTTTGCATGTGCCAACACTTGTTTCAGCACGTTTTTTACTTCTGACTTCTCTTTAACAGCGAAACCACAGCGAAATTTTGTGTAACTATCTTCAAACACAACTAAATATCGCCTCTTCGTACAGGATTCGTCAAACGGTCCACATACATCTGTCGACATAAGCTCTCCAGGTTCAGCCATTTGTTTCTGGTGCCAAATGGTAATCTATGTGCTTTTCCATAAATACATGACTCACAGACTTCCTTGTCCAATTTTACTTTGATGCCCAACTCTCTCTCAAGCATCTCTTTGACATGCCGTTTATCCTGATGTCTCCATCTCTCGTGATATAGCTGTAATCTTAAACTATCTGCAGCTGTAATATTTATTCTCGTTTCTTCCTTGGGGAAAACCGGTTCGATGGCTGCCCTGTATCACGTTCCGAATATTTCACGAATTCCGCACAGTTCTGTTTTACCATCAACCTCGAGCCAGCACTTGGTTACTGTCAACTTAAACTCACTGTTTTGATTTCTGTCTTGAGCTGCTAAGACTGAGAATAAATTTCTAGAGATTTTCGAAACATACCACACGTCTTAACATTATCTTTTGACTTTTGTCATTAACGGTTGACAAAATTCATATAGTTTCTTTTCCATGTGCCTCGAGTTTCTTTTCCATCAGACTTTACACTGCATGGGCTCTCGAACTCTTTAAACTCGACAAATAGATCCAGGCAATTTGTTACGTGTCTTGTTGCTCCGTTGTCAATCCACCAATTCGTTGAATTTACCTCAGCTATGTAAACTTCGTTGCAAATAGAGATGAGAGATACATTGGTATCAAGTGTGTTGCTCTGAGTGTCACCTGCTATATTGCTTTTCGATGGTCATCCGTCAGCAATCCATTTCTTGCAATCACGAACCCAATATCCCCTCTTTTTGCAATAATTACAATTGTCTTCCTTTTTTGACTTCAAGTAACTCGTTTTTGCTTGACACTGTTTTCTTTACTTGTCTAATTTTGCCACTAGAGCTTCTTGAACGAACTGTTTGCTGTCTTCATTTTTTTCTGAAATTTCTCTCAAACATGCACAGTTGCATCGTTAACTCATCAAACGTTTTCTCTGTATCCTTAGTCAATAGCATCCAACTAGATCGAAACATCTCAAATTTTCTTGGCAAAATATGCAAAGTTTTACATACCAATATTAAATCTGGCAATGTGTTCTCGCCCTTAGCCTTAAGTCCGTTGTTTAACTCATTCCACAAACTTCTAAACTTTACATTGTGTATAGAGACATCTTCACCTGACGTCCAACTGAATGAAAAAAAATCTGTACATATCTCGAACGGCTGATCCTTGGACGTTACTTCGAAATGGTGCTTTAACACCTCCCACGCATCATGAGCCATTTCTTTGTCCATGATTTTCTGGTACACTTCATCAGTAACTGAACTCGTAATCATCGACTTGGCATAACTATTTGCCTTACGGTACAAATCACTTTCCTCTTTATGTTTCTTGATTTGAGCTTCCATAACAGCTACTCCTAATGGTTTTGGTTTTACCAACTTGTTGTCGATTGTATCCAATGCTCCTTCGTGGTAGTCGAGCAGGTCTCGAATTTTTCGTTTCCACATGGACCAGTCCGATTCACCAGTTAATGGTTTAATGTGCTTCGATAAATCCATTGATATGATTTAAGCGAGACTTCACAAAAAAAAATAAGAAAAACTGTCAGTCGCGCACTTGGAAACGCAGCTGGGCCTATAACCTATTGAATTTTGAGTTTTATATTTAATAGATGTTAAATTACAAATTAATTAAACATAACTTTTACAGTGATTACATTGTTACTAACAACTTGTTTGTTAGTTTGTTGTGCCAGCATAAGACGCTTCAGGGGTGTTGAGTGTGAGGTACAAGGACCTATGACTCAACTTGTATTAACAACCAACTACACATATCAACAAAACATACACAATTTCTATCTTGTTTTTAAATCACAGCTAACTATAAAATAACATTTCTTTAAAGAAAAAAGAAAGAAAGAGCGAATTTATTGATACGCATATTATACAATAGTACAAGAATACTCAAGTGTATTAATAACAGATTAATTGTGGTACCTCGCCTTGGCGTTGACTCGCTTATGACTGTGTAATAAAATGTTATAATAATGGAGTATTGTGAATATTTAGCATAGTAAAAGCGCCCAGAAAAATTTCAAAACCGGGCTCGACATTTCTTTATTTTACTTAGACACTTATATATGGCATTTTCATATTATATATGTTATGACTATATTATAGCATTGGAACATTTAAAATTCCAAAAAGTTACCATTAATCATAATTAAATATTTATAATAAGAATACACATTTACTTTTTTAGTAATTAAATATTCAAATATTTCTATTAAGAAATAATAAAATTAAAATTTGCAAATTTTTGTTTCTAGTTAAAACCAAGACATGTTCATATTCTAATAAACTATCATACTTAATAATATTAATAACACTTAATAATATTTAGCCAAATTAAATTTTGCTAAGAAATTAATTTATGTTTAAGATTCTGGGTATTACTTTATTGTTCATAACTATCTACACTACTTACAAAGTACTTCTATTCATGAATTCAAAATACTGTATACTTTTTTTGTATATCCAATACATCCTTAAAACAATTACAACATTTTAAAGTATGAACATTAAAGATATATATATAACTATAATTATAAACTTTTAAGATTTTGATATAACTTACATGTTTTTTTGTTTCCATAACCACTAGTAGTTTGTGAATTTGGTCTCCTTAATGACTGTACCTAAAATTTAAATAAATGCATATGTGTACACACACACACATTTAGTATATCATAAAATATTTATTTAATCAATACACAACCAAATAAGAAAGTAACTTATAAAATGTCTACCAATTACATTAAATTCAATCTTTAAACATAACTAGTAAATAAAAATGATTATAACTACTCTTCAATAATAAAATTTCATAACTCCAATATAAAAAAATATTTTAAAAATATCTACACTTATACATATATATATATATATAGGGAGAAAGATGGAGAATGTGTATTTATATAAATAAAAACAGATAGAAACGAACATTTCTTACTCCTTGGCTTTGATTTACAGTCTGAACTTGTTGAATTCTCATTCGTTCTTGCAATCTAAATTGTTTTCTAGCAGAAGGTGTACTTCCTCGTAAAGACCTAATAATAGGTTGACTGGAGGTATGCTCTTCTGGATTGTATGATGGTACATTAACCTAATAATAGAAAATAAGATAATAATGCACTACAATAATGTAACATCACATTTTAAGTTAAATTCAATCTTGTTTAAAAGTACCAGCATTTAATAAATCTTATAATTATAAAAAGTCACAAATAATTAAACAACAAATTATTTAATAAAAAGAAATGTATTTATAAATAATTTAACAATTGTAAATTATTATAATAAAATATATTTCTTCTCAACAACTTATTCAGATTCAGAACTAGATTTGTATAACTGATACTCTTAATGAGTATATATTTTGCTGTATCCAATATATATATATATGTGTGTGTGTGTGTGTGTATGTGAATATATATATATATATATATATATATATATATATATATATATATATGTATATCAAATATTCTATATTAACCAACTAAACAATTATGATTCTGATACAATACTTCATAATGGCCTCTGTAATTTATGAACTATAAAGTGTTACATAATTTATAATTAATATTATGTCTGCTTTCTTATTCTACTTCATACTTACATCATCCCAATTTTCTGAACTTTCTAAACACATATTAGTTACAGGCATTATAATAGGTTCATTTTTTGCACTGACTTGTTCTTCTAGCAAGTCATACATTATAACTTTTATATCTGGACAATTTTCTTTATGATACTAAAAAAACAAAACAAATATAAATAAGAAAATTATAAGTACATTTTATTATTTTAACACTATTTTATGCACAGAAATACATGTAATTTACAGTGTATTCGTACTTTTTTAATTCAATTATCCAATCATGTATAAATAGCACCTTCGAAATTACTTTTACTTTCACGTAAACAAAAAAAATAACTTCAGAACATTATCGAAACATTTTCAATAATGAATAATAAACTGTTTAATCTCATTGCTTATTTAATATTTTCATTTAATTATTGTTCATGTATATTAAAAAAAATGTAGTCAACAGTATACAACATTCAATATTTGATAAAATCATCAAGATTTTCATAATAACAATTATTAGAAGTGTATAAACTTCAATTCAAACCAATATACGTACATAATAAAACAATAATTATAAAATACGATAAATAATATGAACCACAAAATTGATTTCAATACACATTAAGAAAATTAAAAAAATGTTGAATTTTTTGCTTCCATTATGTAATTTCGTTCTTTAAACAAGATTATATTTACCTTATATTCACATTCGCCAATAACATGTGTAGCATTAAAAGGACAAACTACTTTTGGTACATTTGGATGTGATCTTCTACATTTTACTAAATGTTTTTGAAAACGCTCAGGTAATATTTGATGTGATCGTTCATATGGACATTCAATCTTTTTATCTTGTTCTAAAATAAATTCAATTATATTCTTCTAAACATATAAGTAATATTTAATTCCATACCTGATATAGAAAGAGACATTTTTCTTAAATGGATTACAATATAAAATTTACAATATAGGCATAAACAATAAAACGAACACTTGCATATAATAATCAGTTATATATTGCACTATTAACGGTTTTGAAATATATATATACAAAATCAACAATAACAAATTTCCTGAAAAATTAATTTATCAAGTAAATAATAACTTTGCCACTATAATTTTAATTACTAACATACAACTTGAACATTAAAGGTTGACAAATAGATAAATACTACTATAGATATACTTTATCTATGAAGACGACTATAGATAGAGATACTTTATCTATGAAGACGACGTTCAATATTTCATAATTCATAAAGGCAGAGTATACCTATATTACAATTATGTGATTTGCATCTATAAGTTTGTTACCTATCCATGCTTGTATCATTGACGTTTCTATGCATAAAGACTTACAGTGGTAATAGTGACTACAGTTATAGAACATATGGTTCATAGATGTGACTCTCAAAGGTCTTTTTGCATAGTTATTAATATATTTTATAAACTTGGTTTTTAGCGTTTTTAGACCATGTAATGTGCATTTAGAATAAATAATGTACGTAGTTTAATGCTTTTGCTTAGACCATGTATATCTAAAATCATTCTTACTTTACTTATGTTAATAATTTTATGGACCAGTAGCAAAGTGATAAATCATGATTGATAATAATTATTAATTATTTGAATTTATATATATATATATATATATATATATATATATATATATATATATATATATATATATATATATTGTTAATTTTCCACAATTCAAATAATTATAAAAAAAGTAAAGTGTGTTATATATATAACTCACAGAAAGAGAGAATGTTTATCAATTCACACACGTTTTATACATTCTTTTAAACTATTTAAAGTATAGACAAAGACACTCTGGTTAACAAGGTCAGGTTAAAAATCTATGAAATGGAACGATTTAGTGGGGTGTGCACGGTGTTAACTCCGCGGGACAGGGTAAGATGGCACTGTCGAGAGATTTGAATACTTCAAATTTAAATATTAGCGCTGGTATACTTCCTCCAAAAATGTTTAATTATAACGGTTGTTATAATAGTTCAAAAGTAATGAATTCGATTTAAATACGAAATTCATTACTTTAAAATTATTATAAAACTATATTAAAATTAAACATTTTTGAATAGATGTGAATATATTTTAAATTATTTAAATTTCTTTGCAATCATACTATTGTATGATGTTGGTTACAATTTACAAAAAAGACAGTAATTTATGTAATTTATTAATAATAAATAAAAACTAATAACAAAAAAAAACATTTAATACAACACTAAAAATTTCTCCTCACTCTTAGGTACTCAAATAATTTATTCCTCGGGACATTGTAAATGAAGCAATAGACCTTGCAAAATTCATCTGCAGTGACAAATTCTTTCATAAACACTAAATGTGGTCATGAACAATATTAAACAGATGAAATTTCAAAACAATGTTTTGCTAAAAATGCAATTTTTAACCTATAAAAGAGCTTCTTCTTTAACCAATAAAAGAGCCTTTATATGTTCATGTTTTCTGCCAATAAAACAATACACAAAATGACTTATAAATCGAACAACTAATGGTATCCATTCATGTCCCTCAAAACTAAATAAGATATTCATTTTTCTGTTATTTTGACCGGCCCGGTTATATATATATGTATATATATAGTATCTATGATTATAGATGGTTCTAGTCAGGCACCCCTATGTTATTCGGCTCGTGGTCGTTTCAACTTTCTGTAGACTTGATGTAGCAGTGCTAGTAATAACAGATCGTTATTTCTGAGCGCGAGTTTTAAAAATTCTTTTTACTCATTTTACCCAAATTCTATCAAACAACACATATTTTCTTTTGTGGCATTTTTGTAGTAAACAAAAACGATAAACATTACAGATTTAGGTTAATTTGTTTATATTTTTAATCTGCACGTAAAGAATGAGCGCGACAAGATCGAACAGATATGTGTGAGCGAGGTCCAAAATAACCTATTAGTAGTGTCGCCTGGTGGTATTTACAAACCCTAACCAGGAAATGTATCAGCAGCATAAGCGAGTAACATAGGGCTGAGCCAGAGTCTTTATCAATGATAGAGTCTATATATATAACAATAGACAATAATAGATAAAGACTCAAACATGATATCGACATACAAGTACATATTATTAAATCGTTCTAAAGCTAGTCTACTCGTATTTACACGCACCGCTGCATAAGTCTATTCTTCTCTTCACCTTTCATACACTACTCGGTTACTACTCCAATCACGATGTGTATCCTAGTGGTACACAACCTTTACTAATCCAATGACCGCATGAATTTATTTTTTATATGCCCTCTTAAACAGTCATTCTATGCTTTTTTGTAAAAATATGCGTATAAAAAACATACGGTCAATCTCTCTTTCGAGTAACAGATAAATACAAATCATGCTTCAGTGATTGATCTTGAACCTTTAATAGTACAATTTATAACTTCTTAAATAAAATATTATTAATTAATCACATTTAAATTTTTCACATAATATTAACAAATACCACTAGTCTAAAATTAAAATTTATAAACACTTTATATTAAAATTCAATAAAACTATTTAAAAAATCTTATTCCTAAAATTATAACGATATCACTTGGCAAAAATATGAAATAAAAATTGTCTAAATATATCCAACAAACATTAAGGATATATTAATTTCACTCTTATTCTCTGATCTTCATTCGCCAATAAAAAAAATCCAAAATCTAATTTATATTGTGTACAGTAAATATAAATGTCTAATATTCCACATTAAATGTTGAGTATTTTTATTAAAAAATATATAGATAACAAATTATATTTAGATTTTTTTTATTAATATATATATATAAATATATACTTTTGATTTTTTATATCACAAATTAATAAGTAAAAAAAAAACATAACTTAAAAATATAACACATATTTCATTTTTACTTATTACTCTATGGTGTATAATTCATAATTTAAGCATACAACTAGAAAAATACTTTTTCTATAATCAAAAATCGATGCACTTTTACTTTTCTTGTATACAAATGTTGCTATATAGAAAAAGTAAATAATTATTATTTCATTAAAGAATAAACTAAACTAGTAATTTTAAAAGAATATTTTATTAAAAATGATTTATTATCGAATGGCTAACAGTTAAAAATATGTGTAACACAACGCACGCCAGAAGTGAAACTTCTTTGCTATCGGTTGAAATATAGAGTTTTAAGAGCATGGTATCATGCATGATAAATGAATGGTTTCGCTTTTATTTATTGTTAAAGAATCAGTATAGGAGAGAGGATAGAAGATGGAATTTAATATAAAAAGAATACCGTAAATATAAAACAAAAATTGAATAAGAAAATAAACATTTTTTTATTACATTTCATCAACTTCCATATCTTCTAGTGGGGATTCAATTAGTACAACTGATACTACAGGCTTACGATAACTGAAATATGAAATGTATGTTTTGGATTTTATGTTTAGAAGATATCGTGAAAAGATAGCATCTATAGTAGTTCCCAATTTTGTTGTTATGATTATGGGATCAGTATTCATACTTAAGTTTTTCACATAGAAAATTAACAAGTGTTAATGAATCTTCTGACACAAAAGTGACATTAAAATCTTCACTGAGAATCATTGGTAGTTTATCCTCCCCTCTACCAAGGAATGCTGCACCTCCATAAATGTACGGTAGTAATGAACGGTGTATAAAGTAGATCATATCACCCTTTTTTTGATTTGGAAAAATGTAAATCGTTACAATTACAACTGTTTCAGTCTTCTATTTTACACTCAGCAATGCAGAATTCACAAATTGCTGTAACCATCGTACCAAATAACTGGGATTGTGCAAAAGTAATAGCTATAAATGGAGGGACAATGTTAATTAAACCGTCGCTCATTTCTGCCATTTATGCATGAACCATCCTCTTTCTCTGCTGCACCTCCCCCTTCACATCAACAACTTCCGTTACATTTTTTCTTCTCAGCCTTGAAAATTTACTCTCAACACAGCTAAAGAAGTTTACTTCAAAAATATTGTCATGTTGAAAATCACATTTCAATGTTCAAACTAAAGGTAATTCAGAAATATAATGAAAATATAACAATTGTATTCTTGTTTAAAATCATTTAGGTAAATCTATCTACATTTTATATATATATATACAAATAAATGAATGAATATTTAACAATGATAAACAATGCTTTTTAAAAAAGTATAAACAAATCAATAAAATTTTAAGAATATAAACAGATACATTTTCTTAATTTTATACATTTTTAGACATAATTTTTAAATCATTTCTGTTCTAATATACAAGATGAGAGAATATTACTTTCTTAAATGAGTTCTTTTTTCACAATACAAACCACAAGATACTTTTCTGGTCAAGAATGTTCAATGAAAGATTATTAATAATTTTTGATTTTAAAATTGAATCATATTTATATATATATATATATATATATATATATATATATATATATATATATATATATATATATATATATGTATATATTACTACTTCTAATCGTCTTTATTTAAAACATCTTCAACAGTTCACTCTTTATAATTATTATGTTTTCTATATTACTGTTGCAGTAATTTGTTTAGAAACTGACTGTTGCTGTGATCCTGTCAACAGTTTGAAGTGTATTGAATTTTATGCAAACAAGATATCTTTTCATATATACTGAATAATATATATGAAAAGATATCTTGTGTTATTTTAAAGATTTTTTGAACATCTTATTAAGGTTGAAACCCTTTAAAGACAATACTTATAATTTATAAAGACAGTTGGATATATTATAGACTCACGTTTTTAGTTTGTTATTGTTTTTGTGACTTATGGAGTAAGAAAAGAATTCATTTGCAAGAGTGAATTTTTAGCCACTGTGTCAATCTACATTGTCAAAAAAATATTGTTTAAAAAAATCTATACTCATTTTAGACTTTTTTTTAAATTGTAAACTTAAAAATCATACATTTGTCTGAACAAGTATTTAAAATAATATTTATCATGGAATATCTACTAAAATAAATAAAATTCATTTAACATTAAATAGTTCATTTTATCTTTTCATAAATATTTTCAATTAATAAGATATAATTGAATATTTAAAAGATAAAACTCCTATTTTAAAATATAAATCTAATCTATTATTAATTATAACAAATATTTATTAAAGCACCTGTTCTAATGTTAGGTTTATACAACCTATGAACAAAGTTATGTATCTTCATGTCTTTTAGTATGTACTCTCAAATAATGCAGTGTAGTAAAACTATTACTACAAATATTGCACGTGAATAATTTAATACCAGTATGAGTACGTTCATGAACTTTTAAATCTTTACTATTTGTAAAGCCTTTCTGACAACTTACATTTGAACAAATATAAGGTCGTACTCCTGAATGAAACCTTTCATGAATAGTTAAATAGCTGCGAGTTCCAAAAGACTTTTCACAATAACTGCATTTATAAGGTCGCACTCCAGTGTGTTTACGAACATGAGATCTCAAAAGTTGCTTGTCATGGCATCTATACTCACATTTATCACAACTGAAAGGTTTTATACCTGTATGAGTTCTAATATGTGTGGTTAAATCAACTGGCCGACCAAATGTCTGACCACAGTGAGGACAAAGATGATTTTTTTCCTTTCTTGAGCGTTTGATACCTGTTAATACAAAAAAAATAAACTTATCAATTAACAAAAAAAAAAAAAAAAACAAAACTTGTCTAAACAAAAACAAAATTGCCAAAAGTAATTACCTTTATGAAATGAATTAACATGTTTATCTAAATTAGATTTTTGTGAAAAATTACGACCACAATCATCACAAGTAAAAGGTTTATCCTTAGTATGAACCCTCATATGATTTGCCAGCCGTAAAGATGTAGCAAAAAGCTAATAAACAATTATAGTAAATATTTCAAGGCAATTGTGAATAATTCATTTGTTCTTACCTTTTCACAATATTGACATTTATAATTTTTCAAATGTGTATTTAAATGAGCATCAAGTGACCATTTTTCTCTAAAAGTTTTTGAACAATGTAAACAACCAAATGGACGATCATCAATATGTTTGTTTACTAAATGATTCTAAAATAATAACAAAAAAATTGAAATAAATAATTTTTTAGAATTAAGTATACAGAAGAAAATAAAACAAGATTTTTAAAAATTGTATTTTTAATTTTATATATATATTTAACTATCCAGTAATTGAATATGGCAAATAGAAAATGATTTTCAATAACATTTCAACATCAAAAATTTTCACTAACTGAATTAATCTAAACTAGATATCAAAAACCTACATACAAAATATTTACATTATAAATATTTATGAGATAGTTAATTAAATTAGATAATACACAAACAAAATTAATATATTTACTATTACATTTTACTGGTATAATGAATAGTGCCAAACATGAAAAAAAAGTATGAAAATCATTTTCATATTGTTACCATTTTGTAAAATATAATCAAAAAAATTACATCGAGATTCTTTTTTGAATTAAAGGTTCTTTCACATTCTGGACAACTCAAATAATTTTCAACTGAATGATCATTTTTACGATGAGTAGCATAAGAAAGATATTCTTCAAATTCCTGGTCACAATTTTCAAAATCACAAATATAACGCTGATTGGGGTGATCATTTTTGTGTCCTTCATAATCGTTTTTTGTATTGAATGACTTTCCACATATATAACAAATATATTTTAAAGATTTTATTCTTGTAGGAAATTTAATTCGTCGTGACTTTTTACATTTTTTAACTCTTCTTTTGGGTTTTTTTTCCAATTCTTCTTCATTTGAACTAATATCAAATTCATTTTTATGATCTAATTCTGTTATCTGGTTACTTTTTGTAATTATCGATCTTTGTTTCCCAGATTCCAATTTTTCTTCACCAGGTGGATGATGCTGCCATACATGTGCTATCATATTACTTTTTAAATCAAATTTTTTTCTACATATTGGGCAAGTAAATTGTCCTTTTGTACATTCTAAAGTGTCTTGAGTTGTAACAAGAGATGGCTGTTCACTTTCTCTAATAAAAAAACAAAAAGAATCACATTTTATTAAAATAATACTTAATATTAACAAAATTGTTCTCATATATTACATTATCAGTTTTAATTATACTTTCATATATACTTATATCTTACATAATGTAATAACTTCAAAATGCAAACAAAACGATAACAATTTTTTATTATAATGTATCTACTTATGTTATAATTAATATGTACAACCTAATATTTGTATACAATTACCACTTACATTAGTAACATTGAAAAGTATTTAATTTTGTGATCAGAATGACTAAAATTTACTTAAAAAAAAATGCACAATTACCTACTATTTTGCCCATTTAACTTCTCAAAAAAATCTTGCAAAAAATGTGAACTAAGATGATGTATATGTAATGTATTCATGGATTTTTTTTGATTATTATAACAAGTCAAATCCTGATGAATGAAGTCAGGATAAATAAAATCATGTTTTACCCATAATACTTTAATTATAATACTTAAGTTAATAAAGTTTTTAAAATTATAAGGTATGTTACTACAATGACCTTTATTACATTTTGAAATTATATTTTTCATATCAATCAAATACACAATTCTTTTTTGTACTGGTGAATTATTTAAAAATTTACTCATTATGACTAGTTTCTGATCTTCAACTATTCTCAGGTAGCTTGTTAATAAACCTATTGAGAAGTAAGGTATAATTATATAACTTTAACACAGTTATTTATTACACAAAATAATTTAATTTTATTGCTTTTAATATTATTATTAATAATATCAAATAAAACTAACTTTGAGTTTACATCCATAGATTGAAAATAAGAATTGCGTTGCATATTTCCTTCAGTACAGTTTTGTTCTGAATCACTTCCAAAATTTAAAATTTCATTTTCAGACACATTCATTTCAACTTGTACCATTAAACTGATTGGATCACTAGATGTTGATGAATCATGATAATTTTGTAATTCTATATCATTAGATTCAGGATTCACATTAAAATCCTAAAATATATACATCAAATTAATTTAAAAACATAACAAATATACACTATACTAACTACTTTCTCAATTATTTCAGTATTATGTTTTATACAATGTCGTAAAGTTGAATCTGATTCTTCACAGTCACGTTTAAAAAGATAAGCTGATTCCAAACGATTAAGACATAAATTACAAAGCAAAGTTGGTAGTCCATCATCTTTGGAAACCTATTTATTTAAAAATTATTATTATTAAATGAAAAAATAAATTAATAAAAATAGTAAATATGTTTCAAATTAACTTCAATGTGGATAAAACAAAGTGTTATCATACACATATCAAAAGGAACAGCTAAGTAAAATATATAATAGAAACATTTATATAAAAATAAGAATTTAATTTTGAGCTCTAATATGAATTAACCCAATGTCCAGTATGCTAAGTACATAAACATATTTATAAAGGAGTTTTATTTATACTGTGTATACTATTAAAATTTATTTTTTGATATTACTTTCACTGTCATCTACCCATTTTTCTTATACAGTGTATCTCTGATGAAATTTAATTTGCAAATAAATAATTTGTTTGTAAATAAAGTAAATAAAAAAAATATAATAAACAATATTTTAATTTTTAAATTTGAGCATTTAAATTCATTATATTTTCGAATGAACAATTTATATAAATTTAGATTCTGCATATATTCTATTTAGACTTGCTTAAATTTGTAGTATATTTCATTTATACATTATTTATTATTAGTTAAAACTGAATTAATTACTAAAATATTTATAGGATATCTGTCATTCAATGTGTCTCAATAATTAAAAATATTTTTTTATATTTTCCTTTTGTCTATTAGAAAAAAAATAAAATGAAAAGAACAAAAGATGTTTGAAAAAAAATTAAAAAAAAACATGTTCCTTACACACATACATATACATACATACGTGTGTATAATATACACATATACATATATATATATATATATACATGTACACATTAGCTGACATTTTTCAAATTTCATGTATAATTATCACCTTGATCGAAGCACATTCCATAATTAAGCATGACAGTGGAGCTGAATATGAAGAAATAATATTTCCGTCGTATAGCGATAACATTTCGTCTTTCTCTTCTAAACAAACCCGACATATTCTTTTTATTTTTGATAAAAGGTTATTCATTTTTACATATTTCCATCCATTTAAATTTCATAATTTAGATATATTTTAATAAATGGCATTACAAAAATCAAACAGAAAAATATTTTTAAGAGTTATCCCTTCAATATTAATCACTACACGTATGTCACACGCATAGATAAGTCACTGATTAGACACATCTTATAATTTTAAGGATAAAATTGTAAATCCACATTAATACATCTTTAAAATAATGAATTGCATTGCGCATACTCGGTTTGATTTTTTTTATTTATAGTTAATTCAATGACAGATCGTAGATTTTTTAAATGTATTGTCAAATTTGTTTCTGCGTTGTATACAAAGAGCTGTAAAAATGTCGAAAAGAGCACATAAAACAGGAATTAAACTAATACAAAATATAAAACCTGTATTTCATTTTCAAGATAAAGAGGAAGACAATAAACTGTTATCATTATCAGAAATTAAAAATGTTAGAAAAACTGGACATTTGAATTTGTCAGGGCGAGGATTAGTTCATAGTTAGTGATATTCATTTTTTTTTGAAATTATTAACACATTTGTCATAATATATATTAAAATTAATTTTAATGCAAAACTGTAATTAGAATAAAAAATAAGTTCAATGCTATGTTTCAGAGTATTAAAATGGTAATTGAAAGTTGCATTAATTTTCAAGGTTATATATTAATAGCTTCTAATTTACTCACATATACATATATATATATATATATATATATATATATATATATATATATATTAATAATTTCATCATGATTTTATAGAAGTAATACATTTTATTTTGTTTTTTTTTAATAATTTTAGTACCTGATTTAATATGGAAAATAAATGAAAGTGATTCAGAAGAAATTGATCTTAGATTTGATTCAGATAAGTCTCATGATGATGTTTGGTGGAATCAAAAATCATTGTTGCATTTAGATATTAGTTCAAATAGTTTATTAGAAATTTCCAAAAATATCCAGTGTTTACAAGATCTTTCTATTTTAAATGTAATGTATAAAAATACTAAACAATTGTATTACTGATGTTCAAAAAATGTGTACTGTGTATTAATGAATGTTTATATTATATATATATATATATATATATATATATATATATATATATATATATATTTATATGCAAACATACATTTTCATTATTTCAGTTATATGACAATAGCTTAACAGAATTGCCAGAAGAATTTGGTAAATTGCAGAGATTAATCAAATTAAATTTAAGTCATAATAAGTTAACAAAACTTCCAGAATCATTTAATAAACTGACCGAATTAAAAGTCCTTAATATGTCTCATAATAATATTAATTTACTAAAATCGTCAATAGGAGATTTGATAATGTTGGAAAATTTAGTAAGTATTTTTGTCTTTATCTTATATAATAATTGCTAATACAGTAAACCCTTAGTTAAGAGCATAATTTACTCTATAAAGTCTATTATTACTGATTCTATTATTAATGGTATATACTGTGTTCGTCTGAAAATCCTTATGAGATGTAACTTGTTAACCAAGGGTGCTTTGTACATACTAATAATAGAATGCATTTTTTTCACATGCTTGCATTCAAGTTGACATATTAGGTCATAAAGCTGATTCATCAAAATGGGCAATGCTACAATTGCATTGATTTGAGTGGCAGCATAAGTAACATGCTATTGACTGAATTTGTAAACCTATGTAATAAACAGGTCACAAGAATTATTTTGGTTATAATTAAATGTACTTAAAATATTTATAATTGGATTAATTAAGAAAAAGATCCAATATACAAATAATAATTGGATTGTATAATTGAAATCATGTCTTAAATAAATGTTCAATTATTTATTTCTAATAAAAAAGGGCATTTTTTCACATTATTGTGACTTAATAAAATATGACTAAATAAAATTACTAATGTAACTTTAAATATATATCATTTTCATTTATATTCTAAGTAATATTTATTACTGTAATTATTATATTGTTATGTAAATTTCTATGTTGCTAATTCAACACTGTATGATAATGTCTATGTGTAGTGAATATTATCATATTATAAGTAAGTATCTAATATTTTACAATTTACAATTTGTATAACAATTATAAAAAATTTAAGTACATACATAAAAATTTAAATACATCTTAAAATGTAATATGTACCAGCTGTACTGCAGCTTCTAGGGCATATCTAAAGGTAGATGTAATGATAGTGGCATGATAAATATGTTTTGAAAGATACATATATAAATATATGTATCTTTTAAAGAATTAGAATTAAAACTGTTTATTGATTATTTGTATAAAACTTCTTTATTGTTATTTCTTGAGTCATTCTTGTTTATATATAATTAATAATATGTTTCAGGATGTTTCCTACAACAATTTAAAATCTTTACCACCTGGGTTAGGGTATTTAGTAAGATTATCTCAATTAAATTTATCACATAACAAACTAACACTAATACCGCCAGATATTGTTAATTTACGAGGTTTGTATTTACTATTAAAAAAATAATATTACTAAAATTTGAAAATAAAAAAAAACTACTGTAACATCTAAATATTTCATTATTAATATTAATAGATTTTCTATCCATTTTTGATTACATTTGTATGATAGTATATGTGTGTATATGCATATATTTATATATGTATGTAATATGTGTGTGGGTATGTGCTACACGTGTGTGTGTATACATATATTTATAATGTGTATATTACTTTGAAATATAATTTTTAGTGTTGGTAAAATTAGATTTAACACATAATGAAATATCTAATCTTCCTGCTATGGGTGAGTTACGTAAATTAGAATTTTTGTATGCTCAGCACAATAATATTAAAGAAATTCCAAATTTTACTGGCTGTACTGCTCTTAAAGAATTGTATTTAAGCAACAATTTCATTGAGGTAACACTATAATAAAACATATTGAAAATTAATATAATATTTTATTATTATATTTCTTTAGGACTTCAATGAAGATTTATGTGAAAGTTTGATTCATTTGAAAATATTAGATTTAAGGGATAATCAAATCAAATCAGTTCCAGATCAAGTTTCATTGATGCAAAATTTAACCCGACTAAATTTAACTAACAATTCCATTTCTATGTAAAATTTTGAAATTATTTTTTTTTGAATATATATTTTTCATTAATTATAGAATATTCAATGTTCTTTAAAATTATAGATTGCCAACAAGTTTAGGATTATTACCTCATTTACAAAGTTTACAAGTTGAAGGTAATACATTACGGTCTATGAGACGAGATATTGTACAATGTGGTACAGTACGTATTTTAAAATTTTTACGTGAACACGAAGAAAACGAAGCAGACAAAAATATTAAACCAAGTTGTCTTTCATATTCATCTGATAATACATTTCCTGACAGGTATAATTTTTTCACATTTATTATTAACAGGTGCTCAAAATATTTGATACTAAATCTTAATTTAATCTTCATATGTTATTTAAACCAAAACTATGGCACATATTAGATGAGATGTAACCAGATTTTGTTTTTATTTTTATTTTATTTTATTTCTTTAATAAAATTCTTTCATTAAAGGTATAAGATGAAAGTTACAAGGTCAATGAATATTACTATGCAAGGTTTATCAACTATACCTGAACATGTTTTTAAGGAAGCACAAATAGCAGAAGTAACAACTGTAGATTTATGTAAAAATAAGATAATACATATTCCAGAGGGGTAATAAATATTATAATTTGCTTAAATAATAAAATATTGAATTTGTGTGTACATATATATGTGTGTGTGTTTATTTTTAAAGTATATATTTAAATTCTAAATATTAATCTATTTTTATTATGTTTTAATTTTTATTTTCAGATTAAGAATAATTTCAAAAAATATTACAGAATTAAATTTAAGTTCTAATTTACTTGCTGTTTTGCCAGAATTTTTAATTGAATGTGAAAATTTGAAATATTTAAATCTTAGTAAAAATCAGTTAGAAGATCTCCATCATTCATTTAAAAAGTTAGTTCAGTTACGAGAATTAGTTATTTCAAATAATAGGTAATTGTACTTGTCTGTTATTAATAAAATGTTTATATTATAGAAATATACTTACATTGAAGACCTGTTTAATCAGTTAAATGCTAATCTCAAGCTCAACTCATCACTCAATATTTAGCTGTATTGAGACTTATGTCTATATTTATACTATAAACATATAATATGTATTATTGATCATCAATAGTTTTTATATACTTAAATATATTTTCAGATTTAAAAATATACCTGATTGTGTTTATGATATGAGAGGATTGGAAATTTTGTTAGTAAATGATAATCAAATTGAATCTATTATTATTTCTCCAAATGGTTTAGAAAAACTGTCAAGGCTTGCAGTTTTAAATTTATCGAATAATAGTATAAGTAATGTACCTCCAGAATTAGGAAATATGAAACAACTTCGGTATTGTAACATAAAATTTATATAATTTATATATTCAATATAATATTGTTTTTATTTTTATAGATCCTTAGAATTAACAGGAAATTATTTTCGACAACCACGACATGCTATACTTATTAAAGGTACTGAATCAATTCTCTCTTATTTGAGGGATAGAATTCCTTGTTAAATTCATTCACCATATTAATAAAAAAATATTACTCTGCTGATTACTAATAACAATTACAGGCTAATCATACATATATGTTTTTTAATTTTATGATATAAGATTTGCAATAATAATTTGCAAGTGTGTGTGTGTGTATATAGGTTATATGTGTAGATGAGATATTTGTATGGTGTTAGACAAATTATACAAAATTTCAATTAATATTGTAAGTGATTACTTCTAGTCTAATATCAGGTGAGCATATTTTCATAGACATGAATTTTAAAGTCCATCATGAGATATATTAGGATGACAGGGACTGTTATATGAGCATAAATCTGAAAAAAATTCATGGCATGAATAATATTTTTCAAGCATGGTGGTTTTCCAATCATGTAATGCCACTAATATTCTAGTATGTGCATTGCTTTTGCACTGCAGACAGACTACATTTATGTTGTTTTAACTTATTAGAAAATAATATTTAATAAAAAAGGAAGATGAATGCTAAAAAATTTGTATTAAATTGTAAATGTCTAATTAGAAAAATTCGAGTAAAGTTTATAGTTTAAAAATTTGTAAACTAGAATTTGAATCTGTGGTTTAACACTTGCAAAAAAATGTTGTGATGTCTATGCAATCATTTTGAATTTATTACTATATGTTCGTGTGTGTGTGTATGTATATATATATATGTATGTATGTATATATGTATGTATGTGTATATATATATATATATATATATTTATATTTAATTTATAAATTAGTACATTCTACAAAAAATTTTTATAAATCAAAAAATAGAAACAAAGTAGTCATGCAGATGAAAGGTAATGTATAAATTGAAACGATACTTCTAACTTGTTAAATGAGAAATTAATTAGTTGAATACTTTACAAGACAATATATAAATAAAACATGTTAATGTGTGTGCATGCTTGTATATATGTTGTTTATTTTTAAATGTACATATATATTTTACATACAATATGTATTTTATTCATACTAATAGTTATTCATGTGTATAATTAAACAATTATACTTATAAATTGAAGTTACAATAATTTTTAATTATTATAATTTGAATGAAGTAGACATAAATTGAAGTTGCATAAAATTAAAGTGTTACATTGTAGTTAGTAAGTAATGAGAATACTATATATAAATGATATAAACATAAATATTTTGAAATATTTAATAATTTAAAGTAACTCTCAAAAATGTTAATATTTAAATATAGAAGCTTATATTTTAATCAATTATATTTTTAAACAATGATGGAAAAGTTGTAATTTCAAGTTTTTATCATTATTCACACCTATTTAACAAAAGTATTATTTGTAAATAAAAACCTATGTATTTTTAACTTTTTATCATTTTTTTTATTTTTAAAGAAATTTTCAATAAGCATGTTTTTTAAAATTTTAATGATATTTAATAGTTTAGCAGAATTTCTTCTGAAAAAATAGTTTAAGTGTTACCAAATCTATAAATTATTGTTGTTGAAAAAATAATAAAAAATAACTTATTAATGAAGTCTTGCTTGCATAAATAACATAAAAATAAAGAATACATTTCTTAGGAAAAAACTATTGTATAAATATTTCAAAATGAAATTAATCAAATATATATATATATATATATATATAGACACACACATACATATGTACATACATACACACACATGTAGACAGGCACATATGTATGTATATAGATTTACACTATTTATACACTTTCCTTTTTAATTTTATTCTTATTAACACATCATGTACTAGGTTGGTGCATTATTGTTTTTAATTAATTTTCAAAACCGTTAGAATTTTGTTTCTATGATATTTCTCAATAGTGAAATGGTGAACATGATATACCGGGAAACAACCGACAGGTAAATCGGTCTAATTAATTAGTTATAAAGAGATTTATATTTACCAGCCTGTGTGTATGGCTACAAGGTAAATTTACTTTGCAGATACAAAATGTGTTAATAAAAATAGTCTAGTCATGATGAAAATATATTTGTACATATATATAATACACACAAAAAATATTTAAAAATAATTGATTTTGATATAATTATATAACTTATTTCACATCTTAAGTAACAAAAATAATTTTTTGATAGACAAAGATTTATAATGAATTTTTACCAATTTGTTTTTTATTGATAGATATAGATTTATTTTGCATTCTCCAAGTTGATAATTTTCAGTAGATCATGAAAATTTGTTATGATCTACTATTTTAATACTCCGACAATCAGCAACATGTATATATATAATTTTATATTAGATGTTTATTTGAATGAAACTTTTTTGATTGTATTCAATTTATTTTTTATTGGCCTAAAACAGTTACTTAACTAGTAAACTGTATCTTTTTTTTAAAAATTAAAAAAAAAATTAAAGTAAATTTTTTAGTCATTGTTTTTTTTAAAAAAAAAGTTCAGTATTCATCTGTAAATCATTAGTTATTAAAATTCATCAAAATGTCACTTTTATAATGCATTAAAGGTTTATTTTTTTTATAATGATCATTATAATAAATTAATGTATTATTACATTCATATTGTACCATAAATTGTATATTTGTAAATAAATAAATATATAATTTCAAACATATTTTTTGATTCATTTTAATTAATATTTATGTCCAGCCTACTATAAGCTTATATTCATTTTAGAAGAACGTTTTTTCCTACGTGTATTCATTTGGATTGTTATTTGTTATAAATAATTTTGAAACACTTCGCTTTATTCTGCAAACCGTCCTCGTATACCTAATACTTTACAAGATAATATTTGTATCTCTTTTAAACTGATATGGTTGATAAACATATTTTATTAACAACGAATATGCTTATTAGATAAAAATATTGATACGGTTCCCATAAATTAAAAAAAAAATATTACTAAGAGCATTTTTCATTTCAAAAAGAAGATGAAAAATATCTAAGAAATATATTTACTATTATTTAATAGCATTACAATATAATTAGTTGAAAATTTTAACAGTATAGTTTGCAACTGCAATTGATATTCTTGTGGTCGTTTCTTGTGATTTTCAAAAGAAACCCACGAATGCTTCATATTGGAATATACATAACTTAAAATCGAACTTAATAACATAGATATAAGTAACTATTAAATATTTCAATAAGAACGATTTTTCTGGTGTCCGAGGAATAATTTATTTACAAAAATGAATTCAACCAGTGGCAAAATGTAATGTTATAAAAACGATTTTGACATATTTTAAACAAATTGATAGATAGATCTATTTTTAAAATAAATTCATTTATATCAAAAAATCAGTAAATTATTCCTACTAAAAAGTATTTTACGCATTAAAATGCAAAAACTTTTTAGACACCTATAAATCTATCACTGTGAAAAAGATATTAAATATTATAAATATTTTTTATACATTATATAATACGATTATATATATAATAGGATATATAATACGATAAATTTTTCAGTTGTCTCGTTTATATCATTGTTGAATTGCTTATTAAAATTATTGTTTAAAATCAATTTAAAAATGGTATTTAATGATTTATAGCATATACAAGTACCTTAGCAGACAAAAACTCAACAACCTACAGAAAAATTAAAAGATTATTTATTTATGTCACTGAAAAAATTGATAATTCATTCTTTGTTAACATTTTTTTTGACGATGTAAAAATAAAAAGCGGTGTTTAAGAATTAAATTATTATTATCGTTCTGTACACATAATCATTTATTTTGTTCAAGCTATTGTATTTATAGCACTTATGAGCGAAAATTTTATCATACTGCAAGAGCTCTTCCCTCCTATGCAAATTTATTTCGTTCGAAAAAAGTTTTTTCTATAATTTTTGTTCATTGCGATTTTTTTTAAAAAAGACTTAATTTTAAAATTAATTAACTTGAATATAACAGCACGTAGAAAACATTGATTTCTAAGTGTCGCTATTTTTGACGATCTTATTTATATATGAAACTCTTAATGGAACTTGATTAAATATAACATTCTTCCTCTCTTAGAGAAAGCTTCCAGGACTTCACTTTAAGTACGATTTTGAAACTGTTTCTGCGCAGCTTTTAATATTTAATACTGTGATTCGACTTCTACTCACTACTTTAGCAGTTTAAGAGATCTACTTAGAAAATATTTATTGTTTTTTTAAATCTACTTACTTATTTTTAAAATGAGAATATATATATATATATATATATATATATATATGTGTGTGTGTGTGTGTGTGTGTATGTATGATAATATAATTGCATATTACAAACAAGGAACGCAAATCTACCTGCATATTATATCATCAAAAATTAGTTCAAGGTTTATACATAATCATGTATATCATTATGGGACATTTGTGAAACTTTTCAATTATATTGTATAAGCACAAAATACACAATGTAAGTACAATCACTATTAACAAATTGACTTCAAAACCTATAGCATTTGAATATTCATTAGTTGTATACCTGTATATTCTTTACAGTATGTACTTAAATGTAATCAATTCAGTGCATGCTATTATACCAACGGAGAGTAAATTTTAATTTTAAATAAGTATTGTTAACATTTACAATGTTTATATATATATTAGTTATTTTTGTTTTTTTTAAAAGCAATAATGGTAAGAGGAATTATTTGTATATATATAATTAACGTTAAATTTTAATGTTACGCACAGACTTGATTATTAAATACACATTTAAATTTATTCATTTCTTCTAAATGTATCAACAATCACATTTACAAATTTAATAATAATCTTATTCCGTTAAATACATATTTTATGAGATAATAAATTTAAATATTTAAGATTTCGTTAATTTGTTTACATAATTCAATAAACTGTTAAATAATTATTGTATGTGAACACTTGATACTTATTTATTTGACAGTGTTGATTACCTGATACTTATTTATTTGACACTATTTACTTAATGATGTACAAATATGTAAAAAATTGGCTTGAAATAGTTGTAAAGATAAAAATATGTGTTTTTAGTATTAAATAATATTTAAAAATTTTTAATAAATAAAGAAATGGATCTAGTATATATATATATATATATATATATATATATATATATATATATATACATTAATATTGTGAAAATTTTGAATTTGGACTATAAATATAGTTTCGACATGTATTATATTAAATTAACAATTAAATAAAATTAATCAGTAGTTCAATTTAAATCAAGGAATATATATGTAAGAAGAGTTTTTTTTAAAAAAAGTCAAAAATGAAAAAAAAACAACCCCTATATCCTTTGTAAAGTGTTCTAACGTTTATCTATAATTATTCATATATTGCAATTATATATTAATGACTAATTAGTTCAATAGTTTTTTAAGCAATGCGATTTTATTATATATATATATATATATATATATATATATATATATATATATATATATATATATATATAAGTTTCAAATGTAAATGGCAAAAAGTAATATTTAATTATTAATAGTTTATTGACTGTTAATAAATTCATCAATAATAAATAAGTATACATCATGTATCTATCTATCTATATATATATATATATATATATATATATATATATATATATGTATATATATATATATATATATATATATATATATATATACATACATACATATATATATATACATACATATATATATATATACATACATACATATATATATACATACATAGATACATATGACTTTTTAATTACAGGAGATTTAATAAATAATGAAAAATGCATTATCCAGAATGTAATATTCAATAAAATAGTTGGAGTACGTCCAAATGAAATACGACTCTTAAATGTGATATATAAAAGTAAAAATAAAGATAATACTTATACTATTATAGATAAATGTATACAAAACTGTAAATTAAATACTCAATGTGAATATTTTGTTATCTTCTACAACACATCAGAATGCAGAGAATTTAAAAGCAATAAGTCACAAAAATATTACATTGAAGACGTAAATACAGCAATTTTTGAAAAACTCTGTATAAAAGGTATTCATTATTTTTTTCCTTTTTTAAAACAAATATTCATTGTGCTTTTACATTGAACTCAAAATTTATCCCAATACATTTTTTGTTGAAAAGAAACATAGAATATATATATATATATATATATATATATATATACATATATATATCATAAAAATCAGTACTAACGAAGTAATTTGTACGAATTGCTAATAATCAATTGTTGCATTTTAAATCTGACCTTACTGTGTTTAATATCATTTGTTATTAATAAAATGCATTAATGAAATCTAAATTTAATTATATTCTGAATTCTTTATTTATAAAAATAAGCTTCACATGCTTACGAATGTTTTTTCCATCATTACAAGTTCAATATTTTATAAAAGAACAAAAATTTGCATGAATGTACAGAGTTCTCTCATAATAATATAATTTTGATTTTTTTTATTGTTATTTGTATAAGTAAAATGAGTTTATAATTGGAGTAATAATTTCATTTATGTTCATATTTATACAATTACTTACTAAATATTAATGAGATCTTTTTTATATTTAAAAAAATCAAATCCTATAGTATAGGAGAATAAAGTAATATTGCCAAATTAATTATGTAGGTAAAAAATTATAAACGATAAAATCATAAATACATTTATTAGGCACGTTTTAAAAAATATTATTTTTTTAAATTATTATTATAGTTCCTAAATACTGCGAAAATAAAATATGGTTAAGTGAAAGAATTCCAGGATCCGTACTAATCACTGATACATCAGTAGCTGTTGATGGAATAGTAACACCACAACAATGTACATTAAAATGTTTGCTAGAAAAAGAAACATTTTGTCATTCGGCTAACTTCAAAATACTTTATAAAAGGACAATTAATTCACGTTTTCAAATTCTAGGCAAATGTTATTTAAATAATTATAATAGACATGATTCACCAAGTAGATTTCGTATAACATCCTATGATAATGAATACATAGAAAATCAGTGTATAAATAAATGTAAGTTACATGCGCCTATATATATATATATATATATATTATCAATACACTAGACGTACGTTGTATTTCAAAATTTCGTACACCAATTTGAATCTTAAACTTCTTTTTAAACACAATCCATATTGTGCATTACGCACCTGTAAGGAATTTACATGTATAGATAAATATTTATGGATTTATAATTTTGACACATGCTAAATACTGTAATTCATAAATAACATATTATAAACGCACACATTCATTTTGTGATAATAATGTATATGTCCATTAAATGATTTAGTACCAATTTTATGCAAAATCATTATAAATATATTTAGGAAGACCGAATCGAAAGTAAATCCGAATCACGCGCGATTAATTTATGGCGTTCTCGCTATGGTTATTATTTAGACGGTTATCAAATATATATATATATATATATATATAATTGATAACCGTAAATACCCCCGATATATATTTCAAAACTCCCATATCCAGCGAAAACCCATAAATTAAATAATTATGTTTCTATATCTCGAACACAGTTGGCTATAAAAAGGAAAACAGTTTATGTATTCTTTTTTGATAGATTCTAAGTAAAAGAAGATTCTAAGTGTATCTAAATAAAATGATTTTTCATCATTTTATTTAGATACACACTTATTGTTGCACTCATATATATATATATATATATATATATATATATATATATATATATATATATATATATACATATATATATATACACTAGACACAAGTAATCAAAAATGTACATACTTTATTTTATACACGTTAATGGATAATAATATTAAACAGTTATTATATTCAAATTAATACTCTAATTGAAATAAAAATAATGTAATAAAATATTTATTTTTCATTCTATTAACAATCGTCTGTTTTTTAAATCATCAAAAAATTATATAGATTTTTTTTATCTAGCATTGAAATCAAATAATTGTTTTTATGAAGAACATTCAAACAGTTTCTTACGTCATATAGATTATGACTATAATAATTTAACAAAATTAGAATGTGAAGAAAAATGTGAAAATGAAAAGAAATTTAACTGCTATAGTTATAGTTTAATTCCAACATATAATAAATACTTCGACAATCAATGGTGTGAAGAAAGATATAAATGCCTTCTCCACAGTGAAGATTCACAAATACTTGGATCAAATTTATTTCAATTCTATCAAGGTGCAAGGTATTTCGAAAGTATAAATTGCTTAAATAGTAAGTTGAAATTAATTTCATTTTAAATAATCAAATTGACAGTTTTTGTTCATTATATTTCAATAATGATATGAAAAAAGGAGTTAGATAATAAATCTGTTTATGAACTCGATTAAATATCTGTATTTATTTTATTTAAACACTAATTTTATTACTAATTCCATAAATAAATAATTATATTTTCTCACAGTATCTGTTAAATGTACTCCTAAACAAATGCTAATTCAGTATTATCCAAAGTTCCCTTTCAATGGTCATTTATATATAAAGGATTATTTTGAATATGATCAGTGTAGTAAAAGAGGATTTGGAAATACAAAACTAGAATTACAAATAAATATTCAAGATCATGAATGTGGAATATTTGAGACATATTCAATCAGAAATCAAAATAAGTGAGTAATATTTTATTTAAAATATATAATTTTATAATAATATACATTTTTTGATCATAAATAAAATAAAACTTTTAATATATCCACATCATAATGCTTTTTTAGAATATTGTTTTCTGCTTATTTAGTAATTCAATATAATTCTTTTATACAAGCACTAGGAGATCGATTAGTGAAAATTGGATGTTTATTAGAAAATAATTATGACTATACTGCTCACACTGAATTACTAGATGCAAGTATAATGTTCAATTCCAGGTATACAAAAATATAACATCAATTCCATTTAATTTTTATAATTGCTGATGAAATATCAATTTATTTCTAGCAGTTTTCCTAAACATGGAACTACAATTATAAGTAACAGCACTATTTATCCAAAAATTAAAATGTATATTATAAATTTAAATAACAATACTGAAACAAATTATGTTCAGATAGGACAGGAATTAGAACTGAGAATAATTATGAAACCATCACTTGGTAAAAATATTTACATACATATACTTTTATATATATATATATATATATATATATATATATATATATATATATATATACATACTTACTCACCTGAAAATATGTATATTAAAATTTTGTTCAATTGTAGAAAAATACTTTTAATGGCGGAATTTAGATTCAAATTAGTAAAAAATTATATGTTCCAAAATTTACACATGATTTTATTAGTAAATTTACAAAATCATCTGTGTATTTTTTGTTTAGTTAGTATTTAATAATATAAACCAAAATCATAAATGTAACATAAACTATAAAAAAATTTAGAAAAGTGTATAATCATTGTAACACTTAAAGAGATTTGAACAATAAAAAAACTAACATATTTTTAAAAAAAATTGAGTTTACATGCAATTGATGACAAAGGCATAATATTTTATACATTTTTAACTTAACACAGTTATTGTAATAATTAATTATGTGATTTATTATTATTATACTATAGATTATAAGATCGTAAATACATCATATTCAAAGTTTATTTACAAAAATGTTTAAATTACTTCTTTATGTATAATGCCTTCAATAAATTCTTTTTTTTTAATATTCTATAATAAAATATTTTTATTTTAATAGGTATATATGATATATGGGGAGGGCATTTAATTGCCGCAACGGAAAATGAATATGATTCAATTATTTTGTTAAATGACAAAGGATGTCCAACTAATCCGCTGATATTTCCTTCTTTGATGAAAATAAAAACAATGACTAATGTCACACTTAGTGCCAAATTTCAAGCATTTAAATTTACATCATCATCAGTTGTTAAATTCAGTATTGTTATTCACTACTGCATGCTGTCCTGTATTCCGGTATAATAAATACTATGATAATACTTATTTAAATATTTATTTAGTTTTCTAATTCTTTGCTTTATGTATGTATGTATGTGTATATATATATATATATATATATATATATATATATATATATATATATATATATATATATACCTAGATAATAAAATTTAATATAGAATTTAGCATATATTAGGTGTAAAAATTAATTCGGTGCCTTCAAATTGATTCAACCATCACTCTATTTTAAAATAAAATATTTTTTCCTCTTTTTAAGATTTTGAAGACCCAATTTTAAAAAATTATATATCTTGGCCAAGCAGTTTGCATAACCTCACAAATCAATAGTGAATACAATGGCGCCTGAAAAGCAGTATACTAGGAATTACATACTTTTCGCATTCCAGATGAAAAAAAAGCGGTCGAAGCCGCGGGAATGATTTTATTCAGCTTTGGAGAAGTGTTATAACGCATTAAACATGCAAAAAATACTAAAACAATGGGAAAGGTCCGAAAATGCATTAATGACTTCATCGACCAAAGCTTTCATCTTTTTTTCGACAAGAGACTTATCAGTTACCCAACAGATGAAACAGTTATAGAAAATAAAGGGGGTATTTTAAGGACTGACATGTATTCCATTTTCCATAAACATTCATTTTTTATAAAAAAAAGAGCGAATTAATTTGTACACCTAATACTAAAGCTAATATATAAGAAACTCATAAATTCCCTATATTTACAATATATCAAATGCCACAATTTTCAAGTTTTAAAAATCAAATATTTAGAAATTGTAACAAAATTGAAAAAAAATCCTTAGGGTAAAATCTTTAAAGGTAACATCTTTGTATACAAGCACAAATAT
>CM068320.1:26786480-26846480 GCA_034766995.1 Acanthacorydalis orientalis
AACAATTATTAAATCAAGTACATTAATAAATGGTAAATAATTTATATATATATATATATATATATATATATATATATATATATATATATATATATATTTACACATATAACATACCTATTTTTAATTTCCAACAACAATGATTGTAGATAGGAAAATTGTTTGGGCACAGATCTTTCTTTAATTGTCATAAACACTAGCATACATTTTAAATGATAACCATCATTTATACATATATCTTTTAATTTATTAAATTCATTATTTAATTTAAATTTTATTATTTTTACTTTTGGTATATTTGGAAATATAACTCCCATCATTGATGATTTTTCTACAACAATACAAATATTTATATCCGAATGTATATGTATAAATTATTTAAGTTGTAAAAGTGATGAAGATATTTGCTTTAATTGCAACTTTTAAAAAATGTAATAAAAAATTAACTGAAACTATTCATTTAATATTTAATTTTATTGTTAAACTATACTATTATTAATTTATGTAAATAAGTTCTTACAACAATTTCACAAAAACATGCTCTTTCACTTTCATAGCACATCTATTTCTAAGACTATTTTCTATTGAATACACAATTTTAACAAGCTTATCTTTGCTGATTTGTTTTCATATACATGTTCCTTGAGATAAGTTCACAAGAAAAAATTTGGGACTGTTAAATCAAACAAACTTAGAAAATAATTAAAAAAGTCATTAAATTTTTTAAAAGAATGCATCTAAAAATTCTTACAGGAACAAGTGTAATGTTAATGAATATATATATATAGATGTTTGTATGTATGTATGTATATATATATATATATATATATATATATGTTACACAATGCTATTACAATTCTTACACTTTAAATAAAACTAACTGAAAAAAAGAATGGATGTAAAAATAAAAATTACAAGTGTATAATGAAAGTAAAGAATTTAAAATGGAAAGACAAGATTTAATTGTAAAGAGAGAAGACAAATAAAATACAACATAAATTACTGTTCAGATGACAAAATAGTCAAAAAGACATTAACGTACTGAAGGATTACGGATATCAAAAATATTTGTAGAAAAGGAAGACATTTAATATTTAAATTGGAAGAATTTAGTGCAGATCTTTATGCAACATTGAATTATCAAACAGTGAAGATGATTTATAGTTATACGTGTATATATATATATATATTTATATTAGGATAAGTATATAAGAAAAATTATTGAAATTTATGAAAAAAAGAGGCACGGAGTTGTTTCAACTGGAAAGTTTTGGAAGAGGCATTCATCCAGTAGTGGATCGAAAAACTGATGATGATGATGATGATAATGATAATAAATAAATAAATATATAATATATATATATATATATATATATATACATATTTATATTATTTTTACCTTTAGCATAATGTGGAGCAGTCATATCTCGTCCTTTAGGGTAAAATGATGCTTTGACAGAACTGGAACAAATTGCTACTAGTGTGCAACAACTTGGTACTAATTTCAATTCAACGTATTGCATTACTGAATTGCAGCATAAAAAATATATATACATATATATATGTAAATATAAATTCAAAACATATTTGAATATATATAACATTGCAATTTTATAGTAAAATACTTACATCTATGATGATTATCACATGGCATACAGCAACCATCACGAGGCATATGTCTACAATAATGAGCAGAATTTGCTTTTTCATTTAAAAATACAATGCACAATGCTGGCTTGCTATAATGTTTTGATGCATTGTACATTAAACCATATCTTTCTTTTTTCACTTCATCAAGTGGTTCACGTAAAAAAAACCAATGAAATGCTATTCGTTCTTCAAATATACGTTTTGCAACATCAGCCCATGAGCGACAAGCTTGGGATGCACTCATTAAATCTTGCCATTCCAGTTGTTCTAAAATCAATTTTAATACTCCATATGCAGAGTGAAGCAATTCTCCAAATGCAGCTAAACTTTTTGCTGCACTTCGAGTACTAGAACTTCTAGTAACTCTTTTAAATGGTGCAACTATGTATTTATTTGACGTTTCAAAACTTTTACATTTCTTTTTACAACATTTTGCTGGTGTAGGAGTCATGTTTACTTTTATAATTAAAACATTTAATATTTGTATCTCCAAAGAATAGTTATTTAATCACTGTAACAATTTTGTATTAATAATTAAAAAATAACTATTATAATGTTGTTCAATCAGTAAATACAAAATTAATATAAATTTAATCAATATTTATACCTTAATAAATTTACTGTCGTACAATTCATTAATACAAGTCTTAAAATACATATTTACACAATTAAATAAATACCTAATTAAACAAAAATCACTATATTTATGTTTTAATATATTTATATACTTATGCATGCATGTACATATACGTTTGTGTCAAAAAATTGTCTATATTATTTGACATTTACTCATTATATTAAATTTATAACAACATAATTGATAACATTTCAGCAAATGTCAAATGTTTAATACATTTACTAGAATTTCAAGTTATGCACCCAACCTATAACCATTTTTATAATTTTAATATTTCAAAACACAGAAATCGAACATGTTGTAAATCTCGATGATACTCTAGTATTTGCATATTCAAGATGTGTATAGAATACATAGTACAAAATATAGTATCTAAGTAGGTATCCAATATTATATATACAAAAAGATGATTTAAAATTTACAGAAAAATTATTTCTCCGATTATTTTGATGAAATCCATATGAAAACAAAAGCGTTCCTGTATTAAGTAAATACTCGCAAATAAATAATGACTCATTTTCAATAGTATGTAAATAAATTAGATAATTTTTATATATCAAATTTAATTTTAGGGAACTGATTATCACTATTAGATTATAATAATAGTAATTAAGTTCGGTGTACAAAAATGCAATGGATATTTTCTAAAAATTAAGTACTTAAAAATTATACCCATTTATTCGTTTTTCTATTAGCCTTGTAAATTTTAATAGTCCTGAAATTGGTTCAAAAATTTAAGTTATACTTAATGTATAAATTTTATTAAAATTTATTGCTAGTGTTAAACATTATATAGCAAAAAATACTGTAATATGATTTTTCATTGAACATTGAGTCTTAATCTTAAAAAGACAACTATTTTTTTTAGTTTTATAGTTAAAAGTATTAAGAAAACTTATATAAAACTGAATAATCTATTATGAAATTTAACTAGGCATGAGTATGAATATTTGAAAAATTGATTATAAATAATATATATATATATATATATATATATATATATATATATATATATATATATATATATATATATATATATATATATATATATATATATATATATATATATAATAGATTTATTTAGAATTATCCAATGATATTCAGCCATTTGTGTAGTTATGAATTTGTTTCAATCCTATTGGCTACTGTCTCTGTATAGGTAAATATGTATATGTGTTTTCACGCGTGTTACGTCTTGATTTGTTGATGGTTAGTAGTTGCGTTATTAGTACCCTACATACGTGATACACGCATTTTCTGTTTGACACACTCTCTTGTACCCGGCTCACACATAACCATAGAAGTAATACATTTTAAAAATTACAACAATGAAATATTTTATATGTATTTTAATATTAATATTATATATAGGTAAGTATATAAAATATGTAGATCGATATTTGCATTCCGTTTTAAATTAATTCATTGGAATACTTGAAAGTGGTTTAAAATCAGTAATTAAAAAATACGTAAATTCAACAGGGTTTTCAAAAGCAACTGATAATGTTGTGAAAGAAGGTACTGTAGAAACTATTGACGATGATCTTGGCGCTAGCCGGGAAGCCTCGAGAACAGGTAATTTCAGTTAATGTGTAAATTACATTTTATTCAGATATGTATTTGATAATATAACTATAAATGATATATATATATATATAATGTGTGTGCTATTAAAAAATATCTGTTTGACAATGTTGTATTTAATAGTATAATATATTTAAAAAATTTGAAATACTAAAAGAATTCTGTCAAATTAAGAATATAAGAATATGTGTGTGTTTGTCAATATACACAGCAAGTGTGTATGTGTGTGTGTGTGTGTATATATATATATATATATATATATATATATATATATATATATATATATATATATATATATATATATGTATGTATAAAATACTGATATTTATCTCTTATATATAAAAACAGATTTCTTGTCATTTTGTCCTGCGGGCAAAGTGACTAGTATCAATGGTAATGAGAAACGTTTGCTTTGTCAGCTCATAAGTTTCAAGTTTAATTCATTAAGTTTCGTTCTTAGGTATTTTTTATTTTTAAATATATTAGGATGTAAAAACCAAGAAACTGTTTCTACTTTCTATGTTTCTTTCTATTTTCCCATCAATTTTGATGGGTTATATACTAGTTTTAATATAAATTGTGAAAGTAAATTAATTTCTAGTTTGTCTTGTTAAGTAAATAAAACCATTTTCACTGAAGTTTTTATTTTAACTTATTATTGTTAATATATTTACAAATAATTGCTAACAAACCTTTAAAAAAATGTTGAAATTAAATAAGTTTCAGACTAATTTTTCACACTAACAAATATAATTTACTGTCTAGAATGAAAGTTTTGTATTTAAGTTTCAAATGTAAATGGCAAAAAGTAATATTTAATTATTAATGGTTTATCTTTATATATATATATATATATATATATATATATATATATATATATATATATATATATATATATATGTATGTATGTATGTATGTGTTTTATTTCCCTTGTTTCATTTTTTCATTTAAAGCATAAGTAAATAATTGAAATTTGACCAAACTTGAAGTTTGTTTAGGATAGTACAAAAAGGAGCTTTGACATTTTATATTTGAACATTGATGCCAACCATAACTAGAAAGAGTAAAAGTTATTAATATTGTTATACATCTGAAATATATAGAATAACTGGATATATTTACAACTGGTTACTTGTGACAGGATTTGAGTATTTTTCTTTAGGACCTTGTTCATATAAAGCCATCATTGCATGAAGTTTTTCATTTTCTTGATTTGTTTCTTGATTTAAATTTAGTTTTAAGTGATGAAATGGCTCTGCATATAATTATCAATTATTAATTTAATCTCTAAAATTATCTCCCACCCTATCTCTCACTGCCTGTGTGTGTATGTTTTTTTTATATAAATTAAAAATACTTACTAATTGATATGGGTTTATTTACTGATATGTTAGATCTTCCAATTTCTTGTTTCAAATTGAACCATAATTTAAATTCTGCTTGTTTTTGTATTTTTTTTTCATTTTCCTTAGTTAATAATGGACTTGGATTTGTACTGGAGTCATAGTCTGTGTCTTCAGATTCCATTATGAATATGTATTTATATATTACCTTGACAGTAAATATTAAATCAATAATTTCAGATTATATACATGTGTGTTACCTTATTGCCATAATAATGTTAATCATTATGTAATGTTATGGTGATTTGTAAAGAATTTTGTTAAACATTATTTATCTTCAATATAGTAATTATTCATTAATTTTCTATCATACATTCACTTTATTCTGCAACTGTTTTTAATCTTAGATGATGAAGTCATCAAACGAGAAGAAGAAGCTATTCGTCTTGATGGATTAAATGTTGCACAAATGAAACAACTTCGGGAGCAGGCAGAAAAATTTACATTCCAAGCTGAAGTGAATCGAATGATGAAATTGATTATAAATTCATTGTACAGAAATAAAGAAGTGAGATTTTTTATTGTTATCAAAATGGTTCAAAAATTTAATCATTCTTTGAATTTTATAGTAAATACTCAAAAATTCATTTCAGATATATTTACGTGAATTAATTTCGAATGCTTCCGATGCATTAGATAAAATTCGGTTGTTATCATTAACAGATAAAAATGTATTGTCTGCCACTCCTGAATTAAGTATAAGAATAAAAGCCGATAAAGAAGGTAAAATGCTACATATAACTGACACAGGTATTGGAATGACCAAATTAGATTTAGTTAATAATTTGGGAACAATAGCAAAATCTGGAACAGCAGAATTTCTTACAAAAATGCAAGAAGCTAATAATGCTCAAGATTTAAATGATATGATTGGTCAGTTTGGTGTTGGTTTTTATTCTTCTTTCTTAGTGGCTGATCGTGTTATTGTAACAACCAAACATAATGATGATAAACAGTATATTTGGGAATCTGATGCAAATAGTTTTAGTATTGTCGAAGATCCTCGAGGAGATACTCTTAAAAGGGGAACAACAATTAGTTTGCAACTCAAACCAGAAGCAGTTGATTTTCTGGAAACTGATACTATTACAAATTTAGTAAAAAAATATTCACAATTCATAAATTTCCCTATTTATTTGTGGTCTAGTAAAACAGTTGAAGTTGAAGAAACTTTAGAAGATGATGAAGAAGTTACTCCAAAACCAGATACTGTTGATGAAGATGAATTAGAAGCTGAAGTTGAAGAAGAAAAGGAAGAAAAACCAAAAGTTAAGAAAGTTGAAAAAACCATTTGGGATTGGGAAATTGTTAATGACTCGAAACCTATTTGGTCTCGAAAACCTTCTGAAATTGAAGATAAAGAATATAACGAATTTTATAAATCTCTTACAAAAGATAGTAAAGAACCTTTAGCAAAAGTTCATTTTATAGCCGAAGGAGAAGTTACTTTTAAATCCTTGCTTTATATACCTGCTGCTCAGCCCTCTGAAAGTTTTAATCGTTATGGATCTAAACTTGATAACATTAAGGTAATGTAAAAAAACATTTCTAATTTCATAATTATATATAAAAGAAGGTGCCCAAATCAGAGAGGTTTCCTATCTATGTATAGAAGTTAGATTAGACCCAAATTATAGTTTGTGACCAGAAGATAAAAAATGTTGAAGAGCATGGTTTATTAAAATAGTACATTTTAAATTTAGATAACAGAATTTGTATATATATATATATTTATATTGAATCAGATGCCATTTTATATTGAATCAGATCATGAGCCATATTATAATAAAACCAGTATGTGAATCTGGTAGGAATGCTTATTTGAGATGTGCACTTGTCTAGCTTAGTATATACAAGTAACCCATAGATAGTATTGTCCTTAAAATTTGCAAAATTTTCACTCCATATTTTATTTCTATATTATTATGTCTGTATAGACAGATTTTTTTAGTAATTGTTCAAAAATTATGAAATGTCAGTAATTCTGTACTTCTCTAGTTTTTACAATCTGATTTAAATATACATAATTTTTGAAATGATATGAATAGGCAGTTTTAGATATCTTTTTTTCATTAAATAAATATTGTTCATTTTAATATAATTTATTATTTTTTTTTAGTTGTATGTTCGTCGAGTATTTATCACTGATGAATTCAATGATATGATTCCAAATTACTTGAGTTTCATTCAGGGTGTAGTAGATTCTGATGATCTACCACTGAATGTGTCTCGTGAAACTTTACAACAACATAAATTGATAAAAGTAATTAAAAAAAAATTAGTACGAAAAGCACTTGATATGATGAAAAAAATTCCTAAAGAAGAATATGAAAAGTTTTGGAAAGAATATTCAACTAAGTATGTATTATGAAACTTAATAAAGCTATGTATTTAAAATAAAAGTAATCAAGTTGGAGAAAAAACAGTAATTCATATTTCATTGATTATTAAAAAAAATTGACATTTTTAGTGAATATACACATATATATATATATATATGTGTGTGTGTGTATGCGAAATCAAATAAAGTAACACATGAGATATATTTTAAATATTAAGTATGTTATTTAATACCAATATTTTTTTTAATAGTATTAAACTTGGTGTAATTGAAGATCCTAGTAATAGAACACGTTTAGCTAAACTATTACAATTTCATTCATCAAATGGAAATGATATGACCATGTTATCAGATTATGTATCTCGTATGAAAGAAAAACAAGACCATATATATTATATTGCTGGTTCTTCAAAAGCTGAAGTTGAAAAGTCACCATTTGTAGAAAGATTATTGAAACGAGGATATGAAGTATTATATCTTACAGAAGCAGTTGATGAATATTGTATTTCAGCACTTCCAGAATTTGAAGGAAAAAAATTTCAAAATGTTGCAAAGGAAGGATTTTCTTTAGCTGAACAAGAAGGAAATAAAGATCAACTTGAAAAGTTAAAAGCAGACTTTGAGCCATTAACCAAATGGTTAGGAGATATTGCTTTGAAAGATCATATTTCTAAAGCACAAGTGTCAGAAAGATTAAGCGATTCTCCCTGTGCTCTAGTTGCAAGTATGTTTGGCTGGACAGGTAATATGGAACGATTAGCTATTTCTAACGCTCATCAAAAATCCGAAGATCCTCAAAGATCGTAAGTTGAAAATAAACACATATACAAATAAAGTTATAAAAAATATGTGTGCAATTAAAATGACAATTCAATCATACACATACAGTATTATATATATATATATATATATATATGTATTTATTATTTTTGTATTTATTGATCTTTTATTCCAGATACTATCTCAATCAAAAGAAAACTCTTGAAATAAATCCACGGCATCCACTTATGAAGGAACTACTTCGACGCATTGAAATTGATCCTGAAGATACAAAAGCTAAGGAAATTTCATTAATGTTATTTAGAACTGCTACTCTTCGTTCTGGATATATGTTAAAAGAAACTTCAGATTTTGCTCATTCTATAGAAACAATGATGAAACAGACACTTGATATTTCAGTAAATGAAATGCCAGATGAAGAAGATATAATGCCTGATTCTAGTGCTCATAATATAGATGATGAAATTGAAGAAAAAGAAGATCATGATGAACTATAGTTCTTATGAAATTTTTTTGTATTTTCTGAAAATTAGGTTTTATTAAAAAAAAATTATACTATCGTGTCCATATTTATAAAATAATAGTGCAAGTTCAGTTATTCAGTCAAAATAAAATTTTATTTATTTTTTATATATAGTATAATTAAATAAAAACAAAATTTTAAATAATTTTTCATTTATATTTTTGATATTAAAAATATATTTCTTTCGAAAAGTAAATACTAATTTAATTAAAAAAGTATATTTTTTTGAACTGACTACTTTTGTGAAAGTTTTCCCAGTCTATGAATGTTAAAATACATTATTTACTATAATGTAAATTATTGTTAATGATCAATATGCAGTTATTAATAACCATATAGATTAATGTTATTCATTTCAAATTTCATTGTAAAATCTAAATATGACTAGATAAGACTGTCTTTTTACATTTACTTATTGTAATAAATGTAATATTAAATATATAATTTTTCATATTTGTTTTGTTATTTCATAACAATCGCATTTAATTAAAATAAACAATTTTGTGTATATATATATATAATCCGTAAGGAAGAGATATGAATTGCTGAAGACTATTAATATTAAATAGTTCACATTTAGAGGCAAATAAAAAATTGCTCAAATGTATATCGTTTCAAACAAAAAAATATGGGGTTCAAATATCGCGCCAAACGTTCAAAAAAAAGTATGCTTCATTTCCGAGTGAACATCTCATTAATAATACTTGTTTCCGTTTCGACGTACCAAAATATGTATTCATGGAAAGTATAATGAAAAATATGTATTTTAGGTATGTAAAATAAATATTTTTGTTGTAAATGACATAGTTATTAAAGATTTTACATAAGTATGAGTCATTTTAATTATTATTTTCTTTGATTGATGCGTAATATCTTAATATGTGATACCATGCCGGCTACTTGATTATACATATATTTAGTAATAAAAAATATTTTATGAATTAATTTAAAATATTCTAAATAATATTCTTTTTATTTATAAATGTACACTTTTTGATGATTTGGAAGTTTTTTTTTATTGTAATGTAGTGTTATTTTTGTAAATGTTTTCGTCTTTAATGGCGGACGATACTCTTTAATATTTGTTTATTTTTTTTGTTTGCAGTTTTTAATATTTATTTTTTATGACAACATTGCAATATCATATACTTTTATTTTAATTATTTATAATTTTTATAACATTTTTAATATTAAACGGTTGTTTTTGTTCTTAACCATATGTAGTTTATAATATTTTGTAAGTTTAAATTAAAATTATATATTTTACAATATATTATAGTAGTTTATTAAAAATGATTATTCAATTCAGTGTATATATATGTATGTATGTATGTATGTAATTATGATTGTGTGTGTATTGGTATTTAATTTGCCTATTAATATAAAATAATTTTCAGTATTATAACTTTTATAATTAAATGTTTAATTATTTTCATATTTAACTGTAGTATTTTAGAAATGTATACTCTGATTATATTATTTAAATAAGGGTTGTACAACTATAAATATTAAAACCTTATTTAAGTGTATGTTTATATATATATATATATATATATATATATATATATATATATATATATATATATATATACACACACACACATTCATATGTACGTGCATACTTACATTAAAAATAAATTCAATTAGTATATGTGAATTTTCAAAAAAATTAGAGAATTGCTTCATTGCAAATTATTGAAATATTTATGTGTGAATTTTTAGTGATTTGTATTTTTATGGTTATATGAAACAATAGTGCATTGAATTATTTTTTATTCATAATGCATTTGTTGAAACTAAGGAGAAAAATGAAATTATCTTATTACAGTGTAATAATTATGTAGTGAGATATGTTTGTGTGTGTGTGTATATATATATATATATATATATATATATATATATATATATATATATATATATAATATAATCACAACATACGTATATTTACATTCTGTTGCTTAGTATAAATAACAATTATTAATATGTATTAATTTTTTTTATTGTTTTCATATCCTATATTCAAAATTTACTAATATGTTTAGAAAGGCTTATAAATGTAAAGAAAAATGATTCTGAATAAAACACTATTTACTTTTATTAGCTGGTATATGTTAATACATGTTAAAACAAAATTATGACATTTTTAAATGTCTTACTTTCTTTGATAAAATGTAGTTAATTTTTGAGTAAATACATTAAGAAATAGTCATTTAATCATATTGAAATATATTTAATATTGCTTTTTGAAATAAATTAATTTTTTGAATATATTAGGTTAATTAAATCAATAATTTAATCAAATTTAGTATGATTTCTGATCATATAGACTGCAAATTCAAAAAATTAAACTAATTTTTTTTATTACTTATAATGTATATGTACTGTATTAATAAATATGTATATATATATATATCTTTTGCTTGAATTAATTAATCAAAAAAAGTCTTAAAAGCTAAAAGTTAAAAAATCATAATTGGTTTTAAGTATCAGTTCTTGAAATAAATTAATGCCTTTCATAACTTGTTATTAAATTTTTTGATAAAATGGTTTGTTAATAGATACTTGTTAATTATTGTCTAATATAAATATTTTTTCATATTAAATTTTAATGGATTGATTTATATAGTTTAGAGTCAAATGAAATTCAGTGCTTATAAAAACATAATAGAAAATTCTCACTTACTTATAATTGATATTAATAGTTTATTTTGGTATGTTCAAATTTATTATATTATATAAAAGATGTCTAAATTAGAATGTTATTTATTATTGTGTTTGAATATTTAAGCATGTATTTGATGCATGTCTTACATTGCAAATGTTTTGTTATGATTTTGGTTTATCAATGTGATACATTAATTTATTAACATTTTTTGGTAAATTATTATATTAGAAACATTTCTTCACTTTCTGCTGAAAACTTAATTTCATACTAGTAAATGCATGTATATATATATATGTGTGTGTGTGTGTGTGTGTGTGTATATATATATATATATATATATATATATATATATATATATATATATGTTTTTATATATAATGTGCATTAACTAAATTAAATATTAAGCATTAAATATTAAACAGATTATGTTAGAGATACTATAGATTTAATAAGTTGTTTTTTTTTTCATAAAAGTAATATATTAAATTTGAAATATTATATTACCCTTTGAAAAGTGATGAAAAATGTCAATATAATCATAATAATGTATGTACTATTAACAATACTGATTTTATTTGATTTAAAATAAGTGAAAAATATGATAGTAATTGTATATTCTAAATTTTTGGAAGATGTTTTTGTCTCCAAGTATATGACAGTAGCTTGAATATAATATATGAAATATTTTAAATCAGATAATGTAATTTTGTATTTTGATTTAATATATTTTTGAAATTTTTTCTGTAGGTTCCCAAAAAAATACATTTGTATAATTTTTATTCGCCTAATTAAAATGTATTAAGCTGCAATTGAGAAATAATTTTTGAAAAAAAAAACTTGAAATAAAATGTCAGTGAGTGTTCATTTACACATTACATAATATTTAAATTTAATATTTTAAATTAAAATTAAATCGACTAATGTTACATTTTTTAAAGCATTGAATTAAGTAATTTATCATAAAAATTATTAAATTATATTATAGCACATATATGTATGTTGTGTGTATGTATATGTATGTGTGTATGTATGTATGCATGCATGCATGCATATACACATACACACACACACGCAAAACGTGTGTAAATGAGTATTATATTATTTATTAAAATTATAATTAATTTATTATTAAAATTATAATTGATTTATTATTAATTTATAATCACTCGTATTCATTTTTATTTTAGTTTCCTAACATTCTAAATATAAGAATATAATTGACTGATAAATTATCGATTAGAAAAAAAAATGGGTGTTCAAGATTTACAAGTATTTATGGAAAGCAAGTCTGTAGCTGGAGGCGCAGTAAATGTAGATCTGCTACGGATTGCGCGAAATGTACCACCTTCACGTCAGACTAGTAGTACTCGTGGAGGTAGAGGAGGTGGTGTACGTAATCAAATAACGCAAAATAATCGCCTTAAATTAGTTGTTGATGGTGAATGTTGTCTTGATAGATTATATGGTGGTTATTTTTCTGGTGAGTATTTATATAAAAATATAAAGTAGTTAACAATGTGTAATTATAGAAGAGTGCATGAATTAAACAAAATATATTTATTTTGTGTGTGAGACAGCATTATATGTGTATATAAACATGTACAGTTGATCTCAGATTTGACTAGTAGAACTATAATGATTTTATGGCTAGTATAATGACCAAATGATGACAATAATTTTAATTCATACATATTCCCATACAAATATTCACATTTAGAACTAGTTTGTTTCATGGGTGTATTGAACAAATTTGGTCTTCTCTGAGAATTTTATTTCTTGCTTGTTTGACAGTAAATCATATTTTTTTTAAATAGGCAGGAGATAACTCCTGGACATTTCCAAATACAGAAATGTTTATATATCTTAAGTATATTATCGTTAACTTAAATAAAGTTTTGATTAAATTATAGATTAAAATGTACTAATAAAGTGATGAATATGTTGGTTGTTTTAGAATTTATGCATTTTATTTAAATTTTGCATTTATTCTTGTATTATTTTTTAAGATAATTTTTTATCATATTATTGGATTTATATAGAAAAAGATAATATGTGGATTTTACTTGTCTAAATGTAACAAGTAATGATTATAATGAGGAAATTTAGTGAAGTGATAGTACTCACAATTATATATATATATATATATATATATATATATATATATATATATATATATATATATATATATACATACAATAAATTAATAGTTTGTTAAAACATTGTATGTTACATTAGTATTATGTTTTTTAATCATGCGAGTAGAATATGTTTCCATGCCATTAAATTCTAACCGTTTTTAAAATGTAACAAATGTTTAGCAGAGTTACTTTTATGTTAGTTAAAATGTCATCTTTATGGTGTAAAATAAATAGATTCATCAGTAGTAGCATTTAAATAATACTCAAAGATAAGGGTCACTCAATTAAAATGTAGAAGTTATTTTTTAAAAAATTGTATTGATATTCAGTATTATATTGATTTATTAAACCAACTTTAAAGCACATTTGTATGCGTGTTCTTAAACATTGATATGCATGCGTGAATGTATAAGTGTATAAATTTATTTTGTGTTTAAATATTATAAAGGCATTGTCATTTTTTTTGTAGATTGGGCTTGTGGTGGACAGTGGAACAAAACCATTCATTTTTTATCATTGTTAATAAATACAATGGAAAGAGGAAATATAGAACTCGCAGTTGTTTTTAATGGTGCTCTTGAATCACAGCGTATGAATGAATGGCGTGAACATCAGTCTCAAACAAGGGAGCGTGTAAATAAAGTTTTCAGACATATCAATACTAAAGGAACTCCGCCACCAAAAGTGTGGTGGACACCACCAGTATGTTTACGTACTGTTCTTCGAATGGCATTGCGTCATTTAGGTGTAACAGTAGTAAGTATTGACATTGTATATGTTCATACATACATTCAGATGTGCATGCGTATCAATCTGAATCTGCACAGTGGTTTTATATGAAACTGGATATTTGAGGATTTTGCTGCCCTTTGGCTTCATAAGAAACTTTGAATTTTACATTCATATTTCTTAAATTTTTGGTAATTCAGTATGAAATTAATATATTACATTTTATCAATTTGGACATATACTAATTCTCTTTGTTTTTTCAATACATTTGCCAACAAACATACTTTTTCACATCAAAATATATTATTTCTCCCAAATGACTGATCAGTGAAATGCATACTATTACATAATTTGCAGGTGGATACAGGTTAATAACTTAATGACCTTAGATTAGTAGCAATGCTATTATCTTAAAATTGTAGTATTAATGTTTTAAAGTAATTAATTGTAATTAAAGTTTTCTGTGCTTTCATTTTGAAGGTCAAATCATTGCAATTAAAATTGCATAATTTTTTGCTTTATAGTAAGAGAATTAAATATTTTTATAGTATATGTGGTATAATATACATATATATTTATATTATCATCGGTCTCTGTCAGTTCACTGTTAGATAAAGGCCTCTTCCATGATTTTCCATTTTGTATGATTGAATGCCTCTCTTTTCCATTGATTTTCAATAAAAAATTTAATTTACTTATCCCACCTATTCATTGATCTTTTTAGATTCATTGATTCCCAGTTAATCATTTCTGTTGTCCATCAGTTATCTTCTCTTCATGCAACATGCCCTACCCATTTCCATTTCACTCTTTGCTCTTATTACATCTGTGACTCCTGTCTGTTTTCATATCCATTCTATTCTTTTCCTATCTCCTTTTGTTCCTCGCATGCATCTTTCCATGCTTCTCTGTATTGTTGGGAGTTTTTGAATAATCATAATTTATATAAACACACACATATATATATATATATATATATATATATATATATATAAATGTAAACAGATTAATATATTTTTCAGTTATGTAGTATGGATGACCATCATCAAGAAGTTATAGCATATTGTAGAGAAAATGGTTATCATGGATTATTAGCTGATGATGCAGAATATGCTGTATTTGATCCTCCACGATATTTTTCTTCTGAACATTTAAAGCTCACGTACAAAGTAAATATAAATTAAATTTATACTTATTTATTTATATACATATACACACATGGACTATCGTAAATATGACAAAAATAAATGTCTATTCTCGCATATTATTTATTTTCTTTTAAAAATATTGTGTACATTTTTCATTATTCTAATATACAAATTCTAATAACTTTAGTTGTCAACACATTCTTAAACCCAAAATTACTAATCAATATCTAAAGTTTCATTATGTTTTTGTATATTTATGTAGATATATGTGTATATATGCAGTCATTTCTTTGTTAATGTGAGATCAATTTATGCAAATACGAAGTTATGTCAATCAAGATGTCTTTTTCATCTCAAAAATAAAATGTACTGTAATTTATGTATAATTTTTTAAACTGTTTACCAATGTAAATAACCAGGCAATTCATTTTATTGTACTAATTTGTCCGTCTATAATTCATATATATATATAGTTATGCACTTATTATTAATATATTTATTAAAACAAATTACATTTAAATAATCGATTAACTTTTTCAATATAGGGTTCATTAGAAACAAAGGAATACATGGTGAGTGAAATGAACAAGTCATTAGAAATATCTCGTGATCAACTCTGCATTGTAGCAGCATTATTAGGCAACTATTTATTACATGAACATGATTTAAAGGATTTTTACATTAAAATTGGGGCGATTGGCGGAAATGAAAATGTAAGTTATAAAAAATATTTAGATTCATAAATGTTCTATTGTGTGTGTGTTTGTTTGTACATAAATATATATGTATATATATGTAAATAATTTAATTATTTTTCAGTCTCTCGAAGTAATGATGAAGAGTATAACTACTTTTGTAAAATCTCTTCGTGATACTAGTAATTTGGATTTATTAATCACAGAAGTTTTTGGGACAACAAATGAAAAACAGGCTTCATTATTACGCCAATCGGTTCAATATTATCTTAATGGGACCAAAGAAGGATTTTTACGATATCGATCATCACGTACGTATTATTTATAACAAAACAGTGTTATTTCTTCCTACAATTATATCATTATGTTATTTTTTCTACCAATGCAGATGTAGTTGGAAGAAGAAAAATTTAATCCATTTTTTTTAATATTTATATTAATGATTAAAAAAATGAACACATTTATATTTTAGTATTGACTGTTTTTAGATTCACGTCGAAATAATAAAAAAAATAAAGAACGCACAGTACAACCAAATGGTATTAATTTAGTTACCCAAAGTAATTTTTCTGCTGTTCAAAATAAAACAGAAGAACAAGACCTTGATATGTCTGGTTTTGCATCAGAAACAATTGAAAGAGAAGTGAGTTATTTTTATTATTAGTGACATTACAATATGCAAATATATACATTTAATTTCAAAATTAAATTAGTTCCATCAAACATAAAACTTTCTTAATATAAATAAAGATATTCTTTATTTAAAAGTATTGTATATATTAAGAAAAATTTGTTTCGGCATTTAAGTTTATAAATAAATTTAAAACATTTAGTAATAAGGTATTATATAATCAGCCTACTTAAATATAATTTGAAAGGTAAGTAAATGAAAATATATTAGTGTATGTAATATAGTATTCATACATTGAATAGATAAGGGTAATATGACATTTCCTGAAAAAACAGTTTTTAAGTAAATTACTACCCAAAGGAAAATGCCCATCCGTATAAGATTTTTCCATCTTAATATAAAAATTAATTCTAATTAAATGATGGCTTGTATCTAGAAGAACAAAATAACATGGCTCATTAAAATTATATGTATTTTTTCAAGTGTTAAACCACATTTAATGCTACACTACAAGGATCTATATTACAAAAATTTCAGTTTGAACAGTCTGTGATCCTCCGTGTTTCTCATTTGAATGTGTATTTAAATAATGTATTCATATTGATTTTAAGGTGTTTACTTTTAATTTTCTTTATATATATATATATATATATATATCTGCAGCAGCAGCAGCCTGTCAGTTCACTGCTGGGTAAATGCCTTCTTTCATGATATTCCATTTTATATGATTGAATGCCTTTATTCTCCACTGATTTCCAATAAAAATTTTAATTTTCTTATCCCACCTGTTCATTGGTCTTTTTATATCTCTGTTCCCAGTTAATAATTTCTGTAGTCTATCGGTTGTCTTCTCTTCTTGCAACATACCCCGCCCATTTCAGACTCTTCACTCTTCTTATTACATCTGTGACTTCTGTCTGTTTTTGTATCCATTCTATTCTTTTCTCTTCTTGTTATTGCTAGTATGCATCTTTTCATACTTCTTTGTTGTTTGGAGTCTGAATGGTTTTGGCGTTAAGTACCCTTGTTTCGCTACCGTAGGTAAGGACTGATGAGTAGTATACATTGATCAAATACTTTTTTCTTCAAAGTGAAATTGTTGATTTAAACATTAAGACGTTTCGTCCAAATGCACTCCATCCCATTTTTATTGTCCTGTTTACTTCTTCAATGAATGATCCATCTTTGATGATAAGCTGGTCTAGATAGACATATTTCATAACTTCTTCTATTTCTGTTCCTTTTATTTCAATTTTGTTTGGACAGACAAACGCATTGAACAACACTTGTTTTTGTGTGGTTGATGTTTTATATATATATATTCGACTGACCAGAATTTAAGAGAACTAACCAGATGGATATAGGATTTTATACCTTAGATATCAACTTTCCTTGTTCAAAATAATCAATCAATCATAAATTTTTATATGTATGAGCAGGCCAGTAACTTGATCTTTTATTAAAAAAAATCACATCAGTGCTTATCTTTCCTTAATTTTTGTTGAGTGTTTCTTAGCTTTTTTCTTTTCCTAGCATAAACAGTTACTGTAAGTTTCATCCTTTTGGATATTTCTTCTTTCCTGTTTATTGAAATTAATGTGAAATATTTTGATGTTAAATTTTGTTTTTATTGTTATTTTATTTAATATTTCATTGTTCTTTTTGTTATTATTTTAACATTTATTGTTCTGTTTAAGCAAAAAAGTCTTGAAGATTATAAACTAGCAATTGCCAATGCTGTGATTACTCCTGAAATTATCATCGATAATCCTTCTGAACCAGATTGTTCTTCATCAAAACATACATCAGGATTAGGTAATATAAAAATATCTTTTTGAATAACTATACATATAATTAGCATAATTATGAATTTATATATTTTTATAATCAAGGTTCAAGTGAAGATTATGAATCCTCAGCACCATCATCAAATAATTCTAGAGTAAATGGGCAAGTGAATGGAGCTGTTCCTGCAGCATCCTTATTAATAAGCTCAAGCAGCTCAAGTTCTAGTAGTATTACAGCTTCACCAGCAAGGGTGCCTTCTCTCCAGGTTAGTGTTATGCAAATTGCAAAATTTCAAGCTTTAATAATATTTTTCTGTAATGTTTGAGAACCAAAATCTAAATTTATTTTATATATTTATGATAATATACAATATTTTATAAGACAGTTAATATTTTAAAATTCAGTATATATTTGTGATATATTTTGTATGTTAAAGTACATTTTAATTACAGAAAAAAATTGAAAATGAAAAACAAACTTGTGGTTTTAAGTCACCTTATATTGCACCAGAAGTGTTACGAACTGCATCAGAACGCCATCAAAAAGGTCTAATGTCACCATTTATTCTACAAGTTTTAACTTCTGGTGAGGTACGTTTGCCTTTCCTGCTTGAAGATGAACAACATCGTGAATTACCATCAGTGTATTCATTGTATCGACCTATTAGGCAAAATATATATGCTATTTTATTTAATCTTCATCACATTCAGTATGTTGCAAAAAACAAAGAAAAAGGTGAGTAATAGATTGAAAAAAGATTGTTTTATTAGCTTCAAAATGGACATTAAAATTTCAAGTTGTCATTATGGTTTATTTTATAGTTTTATTTAATTATATTCATGCGTGCATGTGTTTGCATTTGCCTTCTCAATTGAAAAATGTATTAAGTTACTATAAGAAACTTTTAAAATAAAAATTATTTGTACATTGTAACACAAATGTAATAAATATCAAAATATGAACTATTCTTCTATAAAAATTATGTAATTATAAAATTTGAGTATAAGTTAACTTAAATTTTCAGAAGGAGAAAAAGTTGAAATACCTGAGATACACATTAATGAATGGGTTTGGAATCGTAATAATAATTATGAAAAGCCTGAAACCATTCGTGCAGAACCATTAGGTTGGGGAGTTCCTACTATTCAACGTTTATGGTTTGGTTCTGCTTTAGATGATAAACGTCGACGTTTAAGAGCCCTTTTAACTTGCTTGCGTTCTGATACTCCACTGATGCTTAATCCATCATACGTACCTCAACATCTACTTATAATGGCATGTGTTCTAAGGTACATAAAAAAAAAAACGTTTAATTAGTTTTATACTGGTCTATAGGGAAGCATTTACCATTTTATTAATTATAATAATTTCTTTTTAGGTACATAATGTCTATTCCAGATAAAAGAATACTTAGACGTCAAGAACTAGATGCATTTATTGCCCAAGCTTTTGCACCAGAATTAATGAATTCTCAATATTTGCAAGAACTAACTGTAAGTATTTTTTGCATAACGTAATTGATTTAAATAAATCGACTGAAAATGTTTTATTAACCTTTATTTATTTTGTGGAATTTAAAAATATTTCTTATTATAATGTGTTTTCACAGTTATTTATGCATAATCATTTAGTTCATATAAAGTTCCCTATATTATAAACTATAATAGTGGAGGTTAAATTTGATTTAAATAAAACTATATTGAAACAAATTCAAGCAAACGATATAAAAAAATGATTCTATGTAATGAAAGGGATACACGTGGTATTATAACATTAATAATTTAAAATATAATATTCTGTTTATGAATACCTTTTATTTATTAAATAAATATTACATTTTTTTTGTAAATGTTCATAATTTATAGAATTGTAAAATTAGTAACTTTACATTTTTTTTTTATAATTTGTTTTGGCTCTTATTTACCCAAGTAAATTAAAATTAATAATTTGTATTTATATTTATATTTTTTATTACAAGGAAACAAATTAAATATAAACAATAATAAATTATTTTTTGTTACAATTGATCCTTCTTTATACTGTTGTCTTGCAAGTTTTCATGAGTCTAACACCACCAGCATTTAAAAATTGTGAGGCTGTCTACATTGTATTTTTTAAACATGCAGATTTGTAATCAAATGCATTGTACATAAAAATCAATATAAAATTAATTGTAATAAAATGAAAATTGAATGCATCTGTTTTTTTTAAATTTAATGTACGAAACTGGTTATAAACAAAAAATCATAAATACAACATAATTACTATTTGAAATTTACTAATTATATGCTTATATTGAAATAAATGTAATTATATGAAATCAATATTTTTTAAAGATTAGAAATTTACACATAAATGTAGGAATAAAGGAATACTTTAATTTTTATTAAATTTATATTCATACAATACTTAATTTTTATATTCATACAATGGTGTCTACTATGTAATACACTATAATATTACTCATAAAAATAAGATACTTGTTTCTGCTTCTTATAATAAAATCAGTATAATTATTTACTGTAAACAAGATAGTCTGATTAGGGACTTATATTATAAAGTATTGTTAAGCAAAAGTCAGTAAATATGTTTGTCGTATTTACACATACTGTTTCATACATTCATATATAAGTGTGTATACATAATCTTACAAGAATACTATTTACATATTTATCATATTTGTATTTTTTTTCTTAAATATTTTTAGTTGCCATTAGTTACTAGCCGTGGTGTGCAACTTGCTACAATGTTCATGCAAGGTGTTGAGACAGCACTAATAGCAAATGATGCATGTGGAGCTCCCATTCCATGGCTTATGTGTTGCCCTTGGTTATTTTTTGATGGAAAACTTTTTCATCATAAATTAGCAAGGGCAGGTGTTGTAAAAAATTTATTGGAATTGTGTGAAAATCATATTGAACATGTAGTTAAAGTGGAACGTATGCGAAAAGCTATATTAGAAGGATTAAATGTTCAATTTGCAAGCATTTTACCACCTTTAGGTCCAGGTAATTATTGTTTTTACTTTTTTCTATTTCTATTAGTTTTTGATGATATTAATAAATTAATGTGTGAATGCTGTTTTAACTATAAGACACTGTTTTCACTGAAAACAACTGAAACAATAGTGAAAACAGATCCAGCTACTGTCTGTCTCTCATCTTCACTTTGCATCACAATGACTTCAGTATCAGTACATCTGTTAGTTAACAATAGCTACATTTCTTTCTAGTCCTATTTTGAGTTTCCATTGCCATTACTTCTGGTGAAAACATGCTAAAATATATACTACTAGTATAGCTTCTGAAATGAAATTTCAATATATTTTCCATGAATGGAATGAATAAATAAGAGTAATTTTTAATATAGTTAACATATTTAGGTACAATGATCAGACAAGGTCTTCCACCTCCTAATTGTTTGCCAGCTATGAACTTACCATCAGCACGAAGATGTCATGGGTTAGGAAGAAGGCCGGTACCATCTCATGGAGGACAATTGCAAGTAGCTGGTGTTGTAGTTGGATCTTGGGGAGCAAATTATGGCCGTTCACAAGCTCCATTACGCCATCAACCACAGGTAACATTTTGGACAATTTTTTATTACATTTAAATATTGATTTTTTTAAAATATTAAAAACTTAATAGCAAACTGAAGTAATAATAATTTATAGTACTAGTATTTATAAATGTAACAGTTTTTAATATTTATTTATAGGTAACATCAGTAGGATTCGGAGCAGGAAATGGTCGCATTAATCTTGGATATCATGGGTCTGGTCAACGTGGCTATGCTTCTCTCCCTACTAAACAAATTCGTACAGGAAATAATACTCGTGGTAAAAAAAATGTAAGAATTTAGTATAACTATCAAATATTCATTCATCCAAATTATCTTTTTTATTACAGAATAAAAAAAAAACACAAAATAAAACAAAAAATAAACCTCGTGGAATGACTGTAGATACAGGAAATGGGTAAGTCATCTTATTGAAAAGTTAATTTGTTTAACAAATTGTTCATTAAACTATATTCAGTAAGGAAAAATAACTAATTGTCTAACATATTACTATTTTGTTTGTTTTTTCCTCCTAGAGAAACTATATTAGCTTCAGAACTGTTGAAAAGTGATTGTTCTGCTAGTGATAATTCATGTGCACCAAAAGATATAAAACAAGATGCAGTGAAAAATATTTCTGCTGAAGATGGATCTGTTTTAAAAAGCAAAACTTTATTGACTGAAATAGAACATCATGGTCAAGGTGATGCACCTGTCCAGTTTGAAACTAGTCACTAGTTTTGCTGCCATAGCCTTGGGAAGCAATACAACAACCTGATTTTGTAACTGTGATCAGTATTGCTTAAAATAGTGTATTTGAAAGTATTGAGCTTCAATTCATTATAAAAGAGTAAAAGTTGCACTATTCAAATTGTGATTTTTTATTTAATAGAATTTTAAATATCATTTATGTGCAATATAAACTACCAATGCGTCATAAAAATTATATCATTACACATTTTCAATGCCATCATATTAATCAGTTACAATTACGAATAGTTTTTGCACCCAGGCTTATCCAGTAATCAAAATTATTTTATTTTGTAATTTAAGTTTGTCTAATTATCATTTGTTTGAAATATTTGATAAAGTGTTGATAAACAATATTTTATCTATATTTCTATGTAAAACTAATTTCTCTGTTAAACATTAAAGTTAAGACTTATAAATGTAATTTTCTTATAATTAATGATATTTTTAACATGTCAGTCAATAATAATTTTATTTTCCTATAATAAACCACCAATCGTTTTTTCTTCATTTGTGTATCAATCTCTAATGTAGAAATTTGTATGTATTTTAGACAGCAAAGACATTTCATAATTGCCTTTATCGAATATTAAGAAAACCATTTACAACAGCCAAATTTATTTTCTGTGGATTAATGATAGGCTGTGAATATGTGTACACAGTTTAAGTGTTTTATTGCCTGATATAAGAGATAGGACTCAGAAGAGGAAGTTTTTAAAGACTTTGTTTTATATATATATGTATATATATATGTATATATGTATATATATATATATATATATGTATATATATATGTATATATATATATGTGTATATATATGTGTATATATATATATATATATATATGTTTAGAAAATAAGTAATTATTATTTATATGTATTATTAATAATATACGTGTACATACATTAATAACATAATATTCATGGTGTTGTATATATGTATGTATATATATATATATATATGTATACATACATATATATATATATATATATACATATATATTATATATATATATATATGTATATATATATATATATAATGTATATGTGTGTGTGTATGTATGAAATATATTTGTGTGTGAGAATGTAAGTATGTATGTATATAAAGGACAATGTGTGATAAGGTGACATGGTCTTGTATTAGAAATGAGTACAATCTGAATGATATTTATGTTCAATGACGTGTTATATATATATATATATATATATATATTCATCTATAAGATTGAGTATAATGTCAACAGCAGATAAGATAACAAGTTTTTATACAAATCTTACTACTTCGACTGATTTGTGAACAAATGTATATTTTTCTATATTTGTTACATATTGTTATATAATATAGATTGAGAGAATAAGTTATGAATTTTGATTGGATATTTAAATAGTATTTATCGGATGGTATTGGTGTCGATCAAAACAGGTGTCATCTGTTTTCTGGTTGTGAGATTAAATATTTTTGTCGAAACATTTTTATACTATTATTATATTATTGTATTCATAAAGCATTCAGCAAAGAAAGTCAGTGTTGAAATAACTTACACAAATTGTTAAGTAGCAATGTATTGCTGATTTTTATTAATCATACAAACATGCTGATATTATGCTTCAAAATATATATGGTTGAGACAAGATTATCTTAACATTAAAGTGACATGAATTTACAGTTTTAACTGTATATTAAATATGTCAAATTTTTTAACTTGATAAAAGGATAAAAACTAATTTTTCATACTTAAACTGTAACAAAATTGTTATCTATTTTCTAGTTCTAGAAAAGTGTGCAGATTTCAATCTACCTAAAAAAGCATTTAAATAAATATTACATTGGTTTCAAATACTGATTGGATAATTTAAATTTTGGAATAGTTTTGAGTATGAATTATTATGTTCAATAAGTAATTATGTTGAAATTCAAAGTAATTACCAAAATCAGACAAAATTGTATTAACTTTGCCAACAATCATTGCCAATCAAGACATTAAATAAATGCGCTGGAGTAATAACTACATTATATCACTGAACATTCTGATATTTAATATATGGAACTAGTGATTCACTGCAAATAGTTCTACAGTTTTGTTATATGTATTTATTTACATGAAAACTCAAAGTCCTTTATTTAAAGACGAGTGTAATACTGTACAAAAAGTATTTTAAATAATCACTCACACCTCAAAAAATAATTGAAATTTAATAATTACTGTTATACTGAGATATAATGGTATATCTGGACAGATTGTATACTTGCCTACATATTGAAACATATCTTTTCTGTGTGTATGTATTTAGTGTTCATAATATTGTATGTATATATATATATATGTATGTATATGTATTCATATGCAGCTAAACCTTGAAGCAAGAATTAGATTTAATAAATTAACTTGGTATTATACATTGCAACATTTTATTTAATTTTAACAAAATAGTAAATTTATCCATTATTTTTTTGTCTCTTCTGTCATATATATATATATATATATATATACATGTACGTACATATGAACACATTACACACATGCATTATGTAATTAGGCATTCATTTCAATGTGTGACAGTGAAAAGAAAATCACTGTTAATTTTTGTACAGGTGTATTTGTGTAGATAAAATATACATATAATATCTATGAAATAGAAATACAACTTTTCAATTTTTCTGAATTAATACCATACAATGAAGAGATTGCTGATTAGGGTCTATGAAGCAACATTATTAAAACCACATTTTCAGTATACATTATATGTATGTATGTGTTTGTGTATATATACTCACACGTATATGCATACACAGATATACGTATGTATATTTAAATTTGCACTCATATGCCATGTTTGTACGTAATTACGCATATAGATTTACAACAAATAAAAGATGTAATTATGTAACATTTTTGTAACTAAATAGTTGCATATTGACTTTTAGATAAAAAATTGTTGCAAAGCATCATTGTTGTGCAATTCAAAAAATTTAAGTTTTACTGATGGTTTTATAGGTGTTTTTAATTTAAAATAATATTTTTAATTTGAAAGAGTACAGAAATTTTAATTATTGTATTTCGTCTGTATTGCTAAATAAAACCCAGTAAAATTAGTGCATTACATTCAAATAAAATGAAATTAAAATTGTATTGCTCATGCAATTGCATAACTTATTTATATTGTTTAAGAAATTATATAATGGAACTGCTATTACATTTTATATAGTGAAATATTAAGGTTTTAAAATTTTTTTTCCGAGTATACATGTTTGTATCTGTAATTAATTTATTAAGACATATTAATATGTGAAATATTTTATGTAGATTCCAATCAAATATGTAATATCCTTAATGAAAAATTATATTATATTCACAATAACAAATGTATTCCACAATAAAATATATATTTGATATTTAAGAAAAAATATATAATGAACACTTCATGTAAACAATTTGAATGAAACTAATGTGAAAATTTTACCCACAGCTACATTAATGCTCTGGATATTGACTTTGTTTCTCAAATGTTAAATTACATGTTATTCAAATAAGCTAGCAGTGTTTTGGTGATAGTTAACATACCTATGGATTTTTAATCCTAGGACTTTTATTACCACACACATTATCTATATTTGTATGTAACTATTTTGCTTCAAATATAAAAGTAAATTAAGTCATCCATTCTTTGAAAACAGTTTTTTCAAAATTTTAACATACACACATTATAGTAAGAATGACATTTTTCAAAAACAAATGTTCATTCAATTCTTGAATCAAGTATTAATTCGTAAAAAAAAGTTATTGTGAAGTTATATTGAAAGTTTATAAATTATTCTCATTAATAGAATTTTTGTGAACCATATTTAAAAGAGAGTACCATTTGACTTATTTATAAAAATTATTTTCATAGATTGGATGAAACCGGTATGTATGTGTGTGTATGTATATATAAAAATATATATACACACATGACAAATTTAAAAAATTCTAAAATGTAGAAATATCTTTATGTGGCAATAGTTTAAACACAAGGTGTTAGCAGTGCTCTATGATGGGCGCATTCATTTAATCATATATTATATACAATAGTTGGGTATGGTTTCATTAAGCACTCTTGCTATTCTAAATTTTACTTATAAATGTTATATTCAAGAGTGCTTTAGTAGTGTTGAATCTGGAAAATTTACTGCCAGTGTGTGTAATAATGTCAATAAAAATTAATAAAACACATTTATTTTATTGCTTCCTATCTACTTTTTATTTTAACTAGAAGACTGATTGAATTTAGCGAAAAAAATTCATGTTCATGGGGTAGGTAGTTGCTATGTGCACACATATACACGAATGAAAAATTTCTGACAGCCGATAGTTTACGGAAACTGTCAATAATTGTCTGTGGTCAGAGGTAAAGCATCTATGGTTTTGTGTATGTCTGTGGTCTTTGTCAGGGATATGGATCACCTTCTTCCCTAACGTATGGGGCAACTTCCGGACTGCTTATCACTGAACCACATAACATATTCCTCTATGAAAACCATTATATTTTCATCTTTACAACCCTAATTCCTGAACAACCTCCCTCTTTTGGAATACAATCTGATCCGTTTCAACGAAGACAAGAGATGGCTTGATCATGGCTTGCTCCCCTTTGTAGGCTGGATAAATCAAAAACTAACCGGTGTAGCAACTGTGTCAGACTTGGATGACCTATATGTTTCTGTCTGGATTTGTGTAATACCATCCTCCATGTGTTTTGACGTATTTTTATAAATTTTTGTCAAGTGATTTTTACATTTGACAATCTATCAAAATGAAAGTTTATGTTTTGTAAACAATAAAGTAAACCGAAGTACAAAAATACTTCAATATTAAAGGTTTATCTCCAACCGAAATAAAAACTGAATTGATTCTACTTTAGGTGAGTACACAATCGTTTTCAACTGGTAAAACATTAGGTCATGGGTTTAAACATAATCGTACGATCATTGAGGATGCACAAGGTTCAGGCACATTAAAAATGGCTATTTATGAGGAAATGGACCAAAAAATACACAAAATTATATCAAATGACTGTTGATTGAAGCTGGTCGAGATAGCTGAGACTGTGGGCATGAGAAAGCTATCCACGCAACGGGTGCTGTGATTGCTCACCAGAGCAAAAGCTCAATCGTATGATCATTAGCAGTGTTTGACGCTGTTCAAATGCAACCGAATAGAATTTTTGTATTGATTCGTTATCATGGATGAGACTTGAATTCACCATTACTCTCCGGAAACTAAGCAATAATTAAATCAGGGGCCAGCAAGAGGCGAACCAACTCAGAAGAAGGTGAAAGTAGTTCCATCGATCGGAAATGTTATGGCGTCAATATTTTAGAATGCGAAAAATATTTTTTGAATTGATAATCGTAAAAAAAATAAAACAATAAATGGAGATTACTATACCTACTTACTTAACCAGCTGCACCAAAAAGTTCATGAGAAACAGTTCAGATTAGCGAAGAAATAAGTTCTGTATTATCAAGATAATGCAGCTAGTCACAAGTTTGTTATTAAAATGGTAAAATTCATAAATTGGGCCTCGAATTGCAACCCACTTGTCAGATAGCTCCATCAGACTTAATTTGTTTCTGAACCTGAAAAAGTTTCACCTTGGTAAAAAGTACAAATAAAATTTCAAACTGATTGCCACCACAGACACCTATTTTGAGGAATTGGATGAATCAGCCCATTAAGATGGCATAAAGGCTTTTGAATATTACTATAATAAGTGTATTGAGTTAAAAGGAGACAGTCAAAAAATAAAATTATTTTTCACCCAATATTTTGTTATTTTTCTTCCTAGGCCAGAAAAATTTCATTCCACCCTCGTGTGTGTGTATACATATATACAAATATATATATACACATACATACATACACATCTCTATACATACATTCATACACACACACACTTAGGTAAAATACCATATGTAGATGTTTTAATTATTACTGATATATGGTCGGATCTCAAATTTTGCAGATTTGATTATTCATAAGTTTGCTATTAATAATTAAATGGGAACTTTTTTGGAGTTTTACGATGTACTGCAGAAAATCGTAGACGTGTGTAGACTAGAAAATTAAAAAAAGTTTAGGATGTAAAATGCATAAAATATATGTATTATTAATCTATTTTATCATTTACTATCATAGATATATACACGAATCTAAATATATAAACAATATATATTAACCTGGTCCCACATAGGCATAAGGTGAATGCTATTTTTAGAATTAAGAATGTTTTTCAATTGGTATGGAACTGGTATATGTACATATCAACGATATAGGCTAATACACACACGAAGCAATCTAATATACGTACACTACAATACAGTACTGTGTTTTATAAACTTGAATAATTTTACTGTTAAGTGCATGTAGTATTAAATAGCGACTGTATGTGTACTGGATTGCTTCTGTGTGTTAGCCTATATTGTTGATACTATAATTTTAAATTTATAAAACATACTGTTGCAAAACAGCATATTATTTTACCTTTTTTGTACGTTAATTATTGTCAACAGTATTAAGAGTTAAGGTTTAAGAGGCCTAGATATTTTTTTTTTTACTTTCGTGGGGATCCTGTACCACTAACCCCCGTGAATATAGTGAACCAACTGTATTTAGAAGTTATAAACTAAATTTTGTTTGTCATTGTAAATAAAATATACTGATATTAAAATGTTCACTCAAATTTATCATACAAAAGTAAATCAGTGGTTATTATTAAATACCATACAAATAATTTAATAAGTTAATTATAAAATAATATCTGATATGAAAATGTTACTGTCTAATGAATTTCACTATTTTTTTTTTTTTAATTCTTTAATGTTTATGAATTCCTCAGTATCTTTTTTGTTTAAGAAAGCTTTATAATTTCACAAATGAATTCTTTTTTCACCCCACAAACTACAAAAAAAAGTTTCTATTCAAAAATGTTTTATAAATTATTAATAACTTTTACCTTCAGAGCCCAAGGTACAAAAAAAAAACATTTTTCTGTACTTTTGACACTCTGTAGAAGATACATTGCTATCAAAATGCACATAAATGACAAGCAGAAATGATCAACAATAACTTATTGAACATTTTTGACTACAAACTTTTTTTGTAGTTTATGAGTCGAAAAAAAGAATTCATTGTAAAAGTGAATTTAGTCACATTATCAGAACTGAACTGTGGCAAACCCAATGGTACTATTTTTATTGTTACCTGTATTATATAATCTCATTACAAACATAATTAGCATCATAATTTTCAGTTTTATCAATTGTTGAGTTATTTTAGTTATCTCTACAATATTTCAGTCTTTTAAAGTACATAAAGTTGCTTTTTGATTAAGCTATTTTTAAGTATTTTCTACAATTCTCTTCAATCTGATTTCTATTATTTTTTTTTGATAAGCTCATGTCTGGCTAAATTATTTAATGTCACTTTGCAACATTCTTTTTATTTTCTTTGAAATTATAATTGTGTATTATTCAACTTAATAAAACAGACCCGATCAGTATTTATAAGATTTTTTTTATTTTGCTATTAATACATTAATACAAATATTCTTAATATTTTACTTATATACTCATTTTATACACTACTTTTAACAATGAGTATGTAATAATTCTTACTTAAAAAGATAATTAAAGTAATAAATTATAAAAATGAAAAAAAAAACAATATTAAAACATGAACAAATACCTACATAAATATGTTTTTAAATTAAATTTTAAAAAATTCTTTAAAACAAATATATTCATTACTGCAATTATCGTCTTTTTTTCTTATCTTGTTTTCGTGATCGATGATGCGGTCTCCGAGGTGTATTTTGAGGTGTACTATGTTCGGAACTCTCATCATCTGTATCGGTATACTGTAGGAAAATTATATTAGTAATTTCCAAATGTATTATAATATTGGTTTTAAAAATAAATTCTTCAAAAATTCCACAAGCTGATAATATTCAATTTATAACTGTTTAAAAATATAATAGCTTTGTTTTTAAATCAGTTTGTGATAAACCGTTTGAGTCTCATTAAAAATATACAGTACAATTTGGCAATTGATCTTAAATTTTTTTCATTACAGAAAAGAATGAATTTGTAACTTCTATTATTTAGAAATCAATTACAAATATCTGTACTTCTTATTTACATACATCAAAGGACTATACATATAATTATTTTAACTGTCGATATGCTCTAAAACCTCAAATAACAACATATAATTATTACTACTACATTTTTAAAATATGTTAAATATGTTACTACACTCATGTTCAGCTACAAACTTGAACTCCACTAACTATTTCTTATGGTTTTCAAATAATTTTAAAATTATAATCACAATATTAATAAAAAAAAATATTTTTTATTCAATAAATTCATACAAAATGCATTGTATCTGATGTCTAGAAAAAATAGATAAGTCAATTTTTTGTAGAATAGTGTATTTGAAAATTAATTACTTTTTTAATATATGTGATAGAAATATTCAAAACAAAACAATGACTATTAAAAAAAGGTTTAAAAATTGTCCCTTCTTATAAGCTCAAATTAAATACTGAGGCAAATTGCTTTTTTTTTGAGCAGTGCATGTATTATACAATATTTTTTTGTTATATGAAATACTTTGACATACAAAATAACAAGTACTGAACTTGAGTTTAAACTTTAAACGTTTTTATTTTTTCTGCTATCAAAATTACATTTTTTGATTTTTTTTATCAAATACAGCTGTGTGAGTGCTATGTATATATGTATATATATATATAAATATATATATAAAATTGATTTTCAATATTGACCAAATTAATTATTGACTTATTAGATACTAAAATCAGTAATTAAGTACTTCACCTTAACATTTCCCCAATTTACAGAATCAGTTAATGAATCTGGAAGAATTATGCAAGCAGCTAAACATGCCAATTGTATTAACGCTCCCAAGTATAATCCATACCGAACAACAAGTGCCATCATATCTTCACTGGCGATGTTTACAGCGGCATTCATGTTAAAAAAATCTGTGTAAAAAATATACACATATAACAAACTCAGAAGATAATCAATTACTTGTTAAATGGTATACAGTGGTTAACAAAATAAAACAGTTAAAAAGTATAAAAACCACACATACATACACACACACATATATATATATATATATATAATAATAAAGCACTAATACATTTTTATAGTGCACTAAGTTTCACAAAATTATGCTACAATTTTTTACTGTAACATAAATTCTCTTTGAATATTTCAGTTTGCAATTATCTATCAAATATTTATGCACATACAAGAGTAAAATATTTATTTATTTTTTTATTTATATATATACATATAATATATATATATATATATATATATATATATATATATATATATATATATATATATATATATTTATATATACACAATACACAAGAAAATATAATTTAATTGGGTTTGAAATATGTATTAAATTTTTTTTGATTTTTGAAGCATCGATTCTTTTTTTATATTATCAACTGATTATTTTGCGCAAATACTACTTTTTAACTAAAAAATTCCTTGATAAAAAAATAAATATTTATTACAATTTCAGAATATGTTTAAAAACAAACCTTTTTTAATGTATCTATTTTAATTGATTTATGTTAGCTACAATATCTATGATCACTTAGTACATAGATAGTGCCTGATCTCTTGTAGAAAATGACCATAGATAAAGTACAGTAAAATTGCCGTGATTGTTTATACAGCAGTAACGAACTAATCCTGTGTAACAGGTGCTCCTTGTTCTTCTGCGATTATCAAACACAGCCTTACAACTCGCATCCCTTCACAATCCTGTTCATATTTTGCTTCGAGGATTTGCATTAAGAGATGGAGCAATTTTCGTGGCTTTCCACTGGGGTAGTAACTCGCAGTTCAACTACTAACAGGCTTAAAAAGGCTCGTGAAAACACATTCTTACTGACTTGTGCCTAACGATCCTAACAGTCTAGAATGCATATTTTGGCAGTATTCATCCATTTTAGGCATTTTCCAAGATAGGATTGATTGAAGAATAGCACACCGTTTTACCAGCTATTCTTCAAACACCTATGTGATTTTTGTTTTAAACTTTGATGGTAGTAACAGAAATACTTCAACTTGTAGAAACTGTCTTTTAAAAAAATGCAAGGATGTAGAAACAAAGTCAAACAAAGTCTTATTTTTTGCAATGTAAAACACCGAATTCCATAAAATAGAAGAAAATTCGGCAAGTGAAGTCGCACATAAAAAAGGCATGATCATCAGATTTTTCGATTCTCGAGGAATTTTTCTTTGTGAATGGGCACCAACAAATCAAAAATTAAATAAACATTTTTATCTTGAGATTTGAAAACAGTTATATGACCTAATAAGAAAGAAGTGGCCTGATAGTTGGAAAATTAGATCATGGATGTTGCATCACGACAATCCAACACCTCGTACTTTGCTCTGGTTCGGCAGTTTTTAACATAGAACAGTTAGTCTCATTTCCCACTCATTATACTTGATTATAATCATAAGTAATGTGTATTATTATCTATTTATTCCATAGTCGCAGTTAAATTGATAATAATTAAAGATTATATTTAAAAAAATAACAGTATGAACTATAATTTATTTATATGTTATTTATTTATAAAAAAATTTATACATCGTTGTTAATTGTATATCATATGCATCATGTTGTTCATATCAAATTATCAAAATGCATCATGTTGTTTAATCTATGGTTAGATTCTAGAGATTTTTTCGATGTTTTATTTCTCTTTAATGTAACATAAGTAATATGAAGAAATTTAAAAATAAACTTTCTTTATATTCATTATCCTCACTGTGCATAAAATATAAGTTTTTAATTTTCAAAAAAACTCGGACTAAATTGATTGTTTTTTTTTATAATTCAAATATGTACAACTCAAAAAATTATCTATTCCCCATTCTACGCATATATATAATTAAAATTGTTTTGTTGCAAAATATTTTATATTTTTTTAAATGGTAACCTTGAAGTAAACATTGTAAATTAAATATTTTTTTACATTTAGCACATATAAGTTACATTAAAAAATATAGATAAAATATATGTTAACATAGTATAAAATATTTTATTACTGTAACTATATATATATATATATAAGTTACATAGACAATAATTTATTGTCATATGTGTTTTAAATATGAAATTTCATAAACATTTTTTTTAATAATTTAAATAAAAAAATATTTAGATAAAAAAAAAATAATAACAATATCATCAACTATTGAGAATTTCTGGTCTAGAGAATAAATAGAACTACATATACAACGGAAACGGATTAGGGTTCGAGACTATCTGTACAAGAACACCTAGTAGGCCTTTGTTATGTAGAAAGATATGGCTGCCATATTTAGTTTAGATGTATGTTTTCGAACGTAAGATATTTATTAAAATGTTTAAAAGGCAGTCGTTAGTTAAAAAAGTGATATAAAAAGTGATTAAAAGGCGTACGTAATTTGTGCTTGCACAAAAACATCCACTGTGTTTATCATTCTAATATTTATATAAAAATGAGTGTGTTTACATTTATTAGCCAAGTTTCAGATTGTAATGATATCTATATAAGGTAAATAATGTAATTATTTTTGTGTAATTGGTGAAAATTAATGTATTAACATGTATCATTTATATCAATTGAGTGATTTTTAATAAAACTGACAGCCTTTTTCAACTTTTAATAACAACTTTGACAATGTATGTTATTCCTTATTAAAATGTAGTTACTATTGAGTGTACAGTTAGTAACAATTAACTTAAATTTAAATCAAAATATTGAAAGTGTAATATATATACTAATCTTATTTGTTTTTTATGTCGATAGAAACATTAATCTGGTACTACACATTATGCATGATTTTTAAATTATCTTTCAAAAAGCTGTAAAATTTAAACGTATATTCATTAATTTATATATATATATATATATATGTGTGTGTGTATATATATATATATATATATATATATATATATGTGTGTGTGTGTGTGTATGTATGTATGTATATATATATATATATATGTATATATATATATATATATATATATATATATATATATATATATATATATATATATATATGTATGTATGTATATAAGGCATGCATTATGATATACATTTTTATTAATTTTTATTTTCTGGAGTAAGGTAATTTCAGTTTGAAATGCAAGAAAATTTTAAATTCGGGTTTGTTAATGCAAAACAATTGATATATTCGTTGTTTTATTAAGTTATATTTATAACTTCCAAGTTTTATTATTATATATTTTTTTACTTGTAGTTAAATCATATATATATATACATATATATATATATATATATATATATATATATATATATGTGTGTGTGTGTGTATATATATATATATACATACATACATACACGTACACATATATACATTTGTGTATAACTGTCAGTTAAATGTCATTCATATTACTTAATTTTGTCGTAATTTATTTTCCGCAAGTTAATTCTTAAAATGTATTGATGTACATGTTTATATCAATCATAATATTAGGTTGTTTTCAATTTGACAAATATGGCTATATCTATTTATTGCACTGCACCTACACTTATTTTTGGATCAATAAATAAATATGAAATATATATCTTACTTTGTTGAGTGTAGCTTAAGTTCAATTATAATAAAGGTCACAATTTGTGAAGAATATCCCCTATGTTGGCCTCCCTGAAATTATTTAGTAACTTTGCGCTTGCGCTAAATTTACGAGTTAGGATTCTCAAATCTTTGTGTTACTATGAAGTGTTTCATATAGAATTCACTTATTTTAATTGGCCACGTTTTATTATTATTATTTTTTTTAAAGCTACGTTTATTTATATATTACAAACGTATAGCATTGGTTCATCTGTTTTTCATGTGTGTTTATATGTATATATATATATATATATATAATACATACATACACACGTACACACATTAGTTCCAAAATTATTTAATGTTTTTGTATTTTTTGGTGTCTCCCAAAATATTACATATTCGCTACTCATTATTGGCGTACGTTTTTTATGCCTCAAATTAATAGTACCAAAATGTATATCTCAATTTTTAAGACACCCCCTTTGTTAATGTAGTGTCAACAAATTTAAAGTGAATATCGGTTTGATGTTGAACAATGCTGATTATAAAAGAAAGAACAAAACAGATTTAATATAACTATTGTGTCAAGATTAATAGTTAAGTATAGTTTGTTTTTTTAGATTATTTAATGGATGTTCTTAGTAGAGGTCTTGAGATCACATAAAACAATAATTTCCACTGATCTACGCTCTTAATTTCTTAGAAATTGACATTAATTTTATAGTATTGCAAATGTTACACTAGCTACTCACAACCGACAGTTACGATGCGAAGTGGCCCCAATAAGTTTAACGAAAGCGAATTGTATCAGTGTAACAGAAATCACCCTTACACGCACCACTCAACAGTTTTGGTCTCGTGTTTGGTATCAATTCCATAACGCTATTCCCATGGCATCTAAGAATCAAGGTTACATGGCTACAAGTTCCATATACTTTCCATAGTTTGTTTTTTCGATTAATTTAGTTATTTTTGCCGTTCTTCTTAGTATACTTCTTCAATTGGTTGTTCTCGGGGAATCTTCTGTTCCACACTACCAGTATTCGATTTCTATTTTTCACTTTCTTAATTTACTTTACTAACTTTTATTTTTATGATAGGAAAAATTTTAAAAAACCTAGTGCTCTTGTAGATTTTCATAGTATTTTTTTTCACTTAAAAATTTTCTTTGAATGGTTTGATTTTAGCACAACAATATTTTGAAATCCGAGATATTTTTAAATTAAAGCATTTGAAAGTATAGATAATAGCTATTTTCAATACCTGTCCATACAAAAAGAGTGCTTAAGATAAAAAAAATAATACTCATTGTTGTGTTGTGACGAACTTTTAAACTAAATCATTTAAATGCTTTTCAAATCAGCCTCTTTTATTTTTCTACGATCATTAGAGTAAAACATCCAAAGATAAACTGAATATGTTTTGTTTTTTTTTTTATATATAATTATATTACACAGATAATCGCTCAAATATGAATGATTATTATAGAAAGTCCTGTGGATTGTTAATCAACTGATAAAAACTTAATGTATTAACTTCAATGTAATGGGTGTCCAATGAAATTTCAGGAAAATGTGTATTATCAAAGTGTTCTTATTATATATATATATATATATATATATATCGTAAAATAATTATTTTGCTTAGCTACTTTTACGACTGTATCAATACTTGAAATAGCATCCAAACTTTTGGTTTTACATAATTTATTTTTTGTAGATCATTATCATCGGGGACGTTGGACATTTTCTTTTTCAAAAATATTTCGTTGTGAATTCCAATAAGAAACATATTAGTTAAAAAGTCTTGTTCAGAATAAATTTGTTTTAGAATTTTTTTTATCTTATATCTATTCTATGATCTTTTCTCATTGCTCTCTTATTTCTTGCATCAATGAATGTATATACATGCACACATAATATCTAGTTATTGCATTTCAAAAAATGCTCATTTTTAATTTTTCTTCTTAAATAAAGGAAAATGTATCTAAATAGTAACGTTGCATATATATATATATATATATATATATATATATATATATATATATATATATATATATATATATATATATTACTGCATAATAATCATTTAAATCTTTATAAATTTCAAAATGTTAGCAATTTAATAATAATTAATCACAATTTTCAATACTTTGCAGTTAAATATAACCAGCTTTTCATTTGTATGATCATTAGAGATGCCAGTGTTTTGCAATAGCATTAGTTCGCAGTTTACAAACATGCAAACATTTTTTTTTACATCACATAGATGCATAGTGTACAATCTTAAAGTAAACAAATTAAATAAGTTGATCGATTTGCACAATTAAGCAAATATTTAACTCACATTCGAGTTCATCAATAAAAATAAAATATACCTAATCCAACTATGAGAATTGATGCGTAAATGACGCGCTGTATATACAAGGTCACATGTTTTAGGATTCGCGACATAATGAATACTAAATAATGTTTATATATATATATATTATTGATTCTTTTGATCCTTTACATATGTTTAATTATAGTAGATTTTTTTTGTTTATTAACGGATTATTTCATTATTTACTAATTGAATTTTATATGCACATTTAACTTTTAAGATTAGCCATGTTGAGTAATGTCGTTTAATAGAACAATTTGAAGAAAAAAAATCTTATCGAAATTACCGAAATAGTCAATATTGTATTATTAGTTATTTAAAATTAAAGATGTACCTATTCATATTACATTATTGAAAAGTTTATATTTGGCATCCTTATATTTTATAAAAAAATATTCATATTTTGTATTATGTGCTTGCGTCTAAGAATATTTATATTTTTCGGATTTTTACATTTTACGGCTCGTAACAAAAGATAGCATACTCGAATTATTTATTTTTTTCGAATTATGTGTCGAATTTAGTCGATCAAATTAAATCTTCTCATATATTTTTCATAATGAAAGTAGTTAGTTGATTTTCAGTACGACGTACACAGCGCATAATGAAAAAACGAGATAACAAATGAATAACTGAATTAAAGGCTTAGAATTAAAGGTTTATGCTTATAATTGTTTACAAATACTGCAACTATATTTCACAAGTATTACTTATTGTATCACTAGATATATGTAGTAGTAGTACTTGTAAACTTATTTTCAATGAATTCAATAATCACACTTATACGTAGTGTATACTAGGCGCTTCTAACTAGCGAGATTATTTAGCAAAAGATTATATAACTAAAGTAATGTATTAATATTTAGTTAAACGTCCATTATTATAAATTACTTTACACGTTCGTTTTAGAAGATAAATTTGCTAATTTAACATCATTACTGATCTTATTGTTTTCAGCCGTTCTGTTGACTGAAAAACTGCCTCCTTTCTATAAACACAGCTTTAGATAATTGCCCTTAACGATTTTTGATTGTGTTCTAATCGGGTGAGCGGGCTGGTCAATTCATTAAAATTATATTTTTTCGTGAAAGGAAAATGAGCCCCAAAATTTCTTAGAAATATTGGATAATCCATCTATTAGTGGGATGTCGTTAATCCTTATAATAAACTTATTTGTTATGTATTGTTTTTTAGTACATTGTTTTTAAAACAGTTTTTTTTATATATCTTATATTTATTAAACCTAAATAAGAATAGCTGTTTATAAGTTTGAACATAATTTTTTGTACTCGAATAAATTTTATTTTATTTTTTTTTATTGAAAATGAATACTTTTATTAATGATTAATAGTTGTTTTATAGTTAATTGTAAATATAAATATAAACTAATAATTTACTTTTATTATAGGTCACTTATAACAAGTATTTGTATGGTGTAGCAGTACCAGCATCACGACGTCTCTTTCTGCCACCTGTGCCTCTTCAGGGCCTGGCCATGCAGCCACTCCCTGGAAGCAGGCAGTGGCACCTGCAAATGAGCAGGAACCAGATGAACATTCAATGAACCTTGTTGTACAATTAGGGACAACAGTGTGCAGTAATTCTGTAGAAAATAATCTACAAATATCTCCTTTACCTGCTACAGTGGTAATATCCCCAGATCAATCATCGCATCTTTTAGCATGTGCTGAGTTTAATCTTAAAAACTGTAGCAAAATGACTGAGACTACACCGGTACAAACAGTACCACAATCTCAACCACCTACATCATTAATAACGGCCTCAACCCAATTATCGACTATATACAAAAAAGCAGGGGCACAATTTGTCACTGCAACTATTGGAAATAACACAAATGTAATTCAATCAAAACTTCAGCATATGAATAACAATGGCCAAAGAATACAGACCTTGAATATTCAACGATCAACTCATTTACCCCAATTATCATCACAAAATAAAGTGCAAGTTTTGAGTAATGTGGTTGTGCCTAAACATACTAATTATGTATTAAATAAAGGTCCTATTAATAACAGTGCACAGAGACAAATCATTAATAATTCAGCTGGAATGAAACAGATTATTACAAATGCTACTCAGAAGTTAAATTCTATTAATACAAAGCAGGTGCCTAGTAGCCAAATATTGAATACTACTACTGCATTACAACAAACACAAAAGATGGGAAATATTTTAAATTCATCCAGTATTCAAACACAGCAAGTTAATAGAAGTCAGTCTACCCAAATAATTGGTACAAAAACACCACAGACACATGTGATAAGTAGGATAATTACTCCAGTTTCTAAAGCGACACAACAATCTTTAAAAATGAACAATTCTATGATTGTTCAACGAGCGCATCAAACTCCTGGTGGAATAAAAACTATTCCACCACAAATTAATCATATTAATATGGTACATAAAACTCAAAGTTCTACAAGAATTGCAAATAATATGGTTGTTCAACAACGGAGTGGTATCAAAACCATACCACCTCAACGACCAGCAACTTATGTTAAATCTATTCAAAAAACTGTAAATTCCACAAAGAATAACTTTATTTTAAAAAATACACCGATAAATATTAATAGAGTTCAACAGACAACAAATAATACAATATCTCAGAATGTCGTATCTGCAAAAAATAAACAAATGCTAATTCAGTCAAATCAGCACCGTACACAAATCCAGTCTTCAGGTAACAATGGCAACATCAAATACCATGGCCAACAATTTCAAGTAATTCAAACTACAAGCTCAAATCAACCTGTAAACACACAAATTGTTCAGCAACCAATTACTGTTGTAAGAACAGTAGCCAGTTATGAAGATAATAATGTTCCATCTGGAATAGCCAATACTCTATTTTCACAGTCTGTTTCATTAAATGATTCTAATAGAAAAACGTCAGTATTTTTATTTAATGTCTGTTAGCTTTAAAATAAAATAACTTATTGTGTTATCCTTATTATAGAAGTGGTGTAGAAACAATTCAAGAAAATGATTTATCTGATGATGAAATAGTTGGAGAAGAAGTACGACCAGATTATATAAATCCACAGAGCATTGTCTTATTTGATCATAATTATCATCGACCTCCTCCAGAAAGTCAAACTTCAACTCTTACAAAATCTCAGACAACTTCAGAATTCTTAGGAAGTCATCCCAATGGAGTTATGACTGCTGCTACCTCTCAGGCTTTACAATCCTTTATGTACAGTGCTAAAGGTATGTAAAATATTTTTAATAACCTTAATCTGGTTATATGGAAGAACTACATATTTTGGTATCATAGGACTATTTAGGATTTAAAAATTAATGTCAAATATTTGATAAGTACATATTAGTAATTACACTTTTTTTTTTTTAATTGATCAGTTGATGATGATGCTGGTTCCACAATCAGTAGTGGTGTTGGTCGTGAAATTGAACCAGAAGGAGAAGAAACAGAAACAGCACCTGAAGGTGAAGGAGATGAAGACAGTGTTACTCGTTGTATTTGGTAATATTTTTTTTTAAGATTTTATATTGTCTAATTTTAATTTATTAATTCCCATAATAAATTTCAGCGACTTTGAACACGATGATGGATATATGATATGTTGTGATAAGTGTTCGTAAGTATTAAATTCGTAATATTTCTTTTTATTTTTTATGTATTCCATTTTATTATTTTAGGGTATGGCAACATGTAGATTGTATGTTTAATGATAGACAAAATATACAGGAAGAATATTTATGTGAAAGATGTGAGCCTCGGAGGGTTGACAAACAACGAGCTCGTGCAATTCAGTTGCGTAAAAGAGAAGAGATTCTAAATAATGGTAATTCAAGTGATACATCATCTGCATCATCCGTGGATAATGGAATTAATAATAATATTGTAAATAAAAAACGGCAACATATAACACCTTTAACTGGGAGAAGAAAAAGTGAACCTACTCCTCAACGTAAACCTTCTGTAACATCCACTTTAAGACGTTCACGTAGAGATTCAAATCGAGAACAAACATCGCTTCCGATAAAACGTAACGCTAATTCTAAGAAAAGACAAGAAAAAAAAGTTACCTCTAAAAGAAAGGTTAGGTCAATGTTATGTATGTTATTTGAGTTTGCATTGGTTACTGTTTTTAACAGTCTGACCTAATTTAATGCTCGTTTGTAAATAAATACGTGAGGTAGCTTATTTATGTTACTTTATACATAAGTATAGTTTTTATTTTTATGTTCTTATTTAGTTTTTAGTTAATCTACTCGGTATAGTTTAATATCTGTGATAAAATTTTTATAGAAAATCATTTACTTTATTATAAAGATGGCAACACTATATTAATATCTCATTATATTTCATTAGATGACACATCTCACTAGGGAAAAGGTTTAAAAAATGAGAATAAGAATAGAAGGGAGTCATGTTTTTTGTTTAACCGTAATTTGTTTCATACTTGTATATTTGGATTTGAAGTTGTATTTCTTGTTCATGAGATTATTATTTTTTTTCTTCCACTTCTGGTTTCTTTTTTTGACCTCAGATGAATAATTTTGTTTAAATATGGAAATCTTATAATTTTTTATTGGATATCTTTGATTTTTTCATATTCATGTACCTAAATTTAAAAAAGCTAAATTGAGATGAATTTTAATGGATGTCTCTAAAATAATATAATTAATTTTAATGGAGTTGTACACAAAATTTTCTAGTTATAAACTAGATGTTATCGAAACAATTTTTAAAATATTTTTTTTATATATTTGGTTTAAATTTGGTGGTTGCATTAAAATTAACATTTTTTTAAAAGTGCATGACAGTGTATTTGTGTTATATTTTAAATTGTATAAAGAAAAGAAGTAGTATATTGAATAATTTTTATTCGTTTTATTTTTGTATGGGCACACACACACGTATATATATATATATATTTATTTATATTTAAATGGTTATAGACAAAATCAAGACGGAGCCAAGAAGTAAACGAAGATTCACAAGAATTATGGGATCGTGGGACCTCAGTTTTACAACTTCGACAGTGGATTGAAAATTATGAAGAAGCAGTTACTAATCATTATTCGCCAGAATTGAGAGCACGAATTATGAAACAAAATGGACAGAATATAGATAACCGTTCTAATAATTTGCATGCATTAGCTCAAGCTAGTTCAAATGTGCAGAAATGTCGAGTAATGTCACAACCAAGTTTTGGTACAAAGGTATATTATTTTATGAACATAATTTTATTAATCTCTTTTGATACAGTCAGTACTGTATAGATGTATTTGTGAAAATATAACCCTAATACAAATTTAAAAAAAAAGATAGTATATATTGCATTTATAAATATAAAATCTGGTATTATAAAAATCTAATAAGTAATTAATAATAGTTCAGTTCATTAATCTAGTTCATTAATTAATAATGTTTTAACCCTTTAATAGGGTTTTCAAAATTTAGTTTATATTTACATATATAATTAATTTGAAAATGTATGTGCATATTGCAATAATTGAAACAGGAAAGTTATTATTTTCAATATTTTTACTAACATTTATTCCCATAGTGAATTAACTGCCAATGTTCACAATTATATCCACCTTTTTAAAACATGTATTCATTTCCTATAACCTCTGTATTTTATAATTTGAAATCAATATAATTTTTTTTTATTATTATGTTACATAGAGTTGGTGTGAATCAATTATTGATATTAAATATTAATATTAAAGTGGCCTTTAAATTTGTGAAATAAATTGTACTACGAGTAAGATATGTACTTTAGTAAAACAAATATTTTGTTATATTGATCTAATTGCTTGTCATTTACATCTTATCTACAAACTATTTAATAAAATGTGATATATTTTGTTTTATACTAATAAATTTAATAATTTTTAGATTCTTGTTGCTACAATTTATTTAGCAGCAAATACCCCTGTAATAGAATTACGGGGAAAGTATATGCTTGGTTCACCTCAACCTATAGGCTCACAACCAGGAACAATAAGTCGTCATCATGCACAAAGACCTGGTCCTTTTTTATTTTTCTATCGACTTCCGAAAGATGGTGTTGAAGTTTGTGTTGATACTCGTACATATGGAAATGATGCAAGATTTATAAGAAGAAGTTGTAAACCAAATGCAGAAGTTAAACATTGTATAGAGAAAGGAACTCTGCATTTATATATTGTTACTATAACTGCTATTGAAAAAAATAAAGAATTAACTATTAAACATGAAGCTCATAGTCTGATTGGTGCAAATCCAGTTGTGGCTTGTGCATGTGGAAATCCAACTCAATGTGCTGTTGCACCTCAGCTTAGTGTACCGGTTTCACCAGTTCAGATTTCATCGCCAACCTTAAGTAGACGTAATAATAATGGAACAACTAACGATTTTAATGAAATGTAAGTATATATTTTTGTATGTATATCAGTATATGTATTTGTGTAAGTCTGTACGTGTATGTAGAATAGAAATATACGTATAAAAATGGATTAAAAAATAACTATCAAGCAGCGGGTTCAGTTAGTGGAATTATTTATTGTATTGATGTTTTAAGAAATTTTGCAAATAACTTTTGAAAATGTATATTCTTATGAGTTGATAAATGCCATTTATAATTTAATTGGTACATGGTTTAATTGAAAAATGTTTAAACGTTTTAGATCACAGCGAAAAAGGAGAGGAAGACGAACTACATCATCCTCAGAACCAGAATTGCCATCTCCAACACCAAATATTACAAAATCTATAGTGACAACTCCTTTAACGTCACCTGTACCGCCACAAACTACCCCGCCTATACAAGTACCTCCCAATTCTACTAAACGTGTTTCAACTCACAATCGATCGCAGGCTAAAGTTGAAGAATTGAATTCGGTTTCTTATATACTAGAAAAAAGTAATGATGAAGATACTAAAGATAAAAAGAAAATGGTAATTAAATAACTTTATAAGTTATAAATGTATATCCAAAGTATTGAGTACATATTAATTTATTCAAGATTAATATGAAATTTGAACTTTGGTACAATGATGGTTTCATACTTGTAATATTGATTTTGTTCATAGAATTAATAATTATGTTGAAACTAACAGTATGTTTTTTATTTTCATTATTTTTAAATCATAATTTTTCTTATTAGACGCGAGAAGAACGCAAAATGGAAGCAATAATGAAGGCATTTGAACGTTTAGAAAAACAAGAGCAAAGAAAACAGGAATCACGTTCTAGGCAAACGCGCAGAGATCATGATACTGTGCAACAAACACAACCAAGTGAAATTATTTCATCGGAACAACGCACAAGACGTAAAAAGTAAAAGTATTTTATTTACTGAAGACTGAGTAGTGATAAGTGTGTTGTATGCACGTAGTGTAGTAAGAATTTCGTTGTAAAAAAAGCATTTATTTTTTAAAAAAAATTGTTTTGCATGATGTTTATGTCAGGTTTGTCAAGTAATAATTATAGTTACATATGAATCATATTACGGTTAATAATATACATACTTTAAATAGAAGAAAATACTTTATTGTATGTTTCATGTAGCAAACTCTAGAAATTATTCAAATTACAATAAGTAATTACTGAAGCCAAATTTATTTTATGTAAAAAATGAACATTTCAAATGTAACAAAATGATTTTAAATCAAAGTACATAAATATTACGATACCCTAGCATACTTGGCTAGTTAATGCTTATGTTCAGAGTGTTAATTTAATTATATTTATAAACAACATATTTCAATATTTTTGTAGGCGAAAAGGTCGTTCTCGAACAACTAGTACAAATTCATCATCAACAAGACGACGAACTCGTTTAAATTCTACCGATTCATATGTAACATCAGGTGATGACAATTCACTTATGTCGCCACCTTTATCATTGGATTCGAATACAGCTGTAATGACAATGTCAGAATCGACTAATCAAGATAGTATCATGATATCAAATCATTGTAATGATCATTTAAGCACTGAAGGCCATGCAGCTGGACTTTTGTTAGCTCTAGCAAATGGTGGACAACATACTGAAGAACAAATTAAGGTTTGTTTTTGAAACGTTAGTAATTATTAGTACACCTAGAGGAATTTTATTACTGTTATTATGTTCTTAATTATTTCTTTTGAATTTGAATGATTGTAATCTAAAGCAGCATAAATATTAAGTAAATAGTAACAAATATTTTTAAATAAAAAAAGTTTATGAAATTTTTGCTATTTGATTAGTGTATGTAATTAATAAGAAAAAAATACACCAGAGAAAAAAGAAATTGAAAATTCACAAGAATTATTTGTACTTATCATTACATATTACTTATTTATACATACAACTTTCAGTCTCCTGAGCCTGACAATTGCAGCAGTAATGGATCTGTACATTCTTCACCTAGAACTCCTTTGTCATCTAATTGTCTTTTAGTAGCAGCAGCTGTAGAACAAATAACACCCGGATTTAAATTTCCTAAAACAAAAAAGGTAAACAAATTATAATAAAAATTTTTGCTGGTAGTGGTGATAAGTTAATATTTTTTTATGTAAATTTGGTATAATTTACAGTTTTAAGAGTGAGATGAAAGTCTATGCAACAAACTTATACAAATTGAAATAGGTATAAGAAATGAAGATTCTGTATCCAATTATTTACAAAAATTTCTAAAAAGTTCACAAAAGTTTTTTAGTAAAATGTTTAAAATTGTTAATAGTATATAAGAATGTGTTTTGTATAATTACATGTAGACAAATATTTCAAAAAATATTCTATTAAAACTTTTATTTTAGGCAATAATGAATGAATGGCTAAATAAATCCCCAGAACCAATTCAGTCAAATAGTGCTATTTCACCAGTATCTTTAGCACTTCATATGACAAGACCACTTGAGTTATCTTCAACATTGTCTACATCAACTTCTTCAGAGCCATGTCAGTCTTTAGCTGCACTTGTTCAAGCAGCCAATATTTGTTCAGTGACACATTCTCAATTACCACCAGGTGGAAATGCTAAAAAACGATGGCTTAGGCAGGCTATTAGTGAAGAATGTGATTCTCCTAACAGCAGACCTGGTGAGAAAATATAAAACAATGATTATATTTAGTTTTGTGTGTCTACACACACTATAATTATACATTTTAGACCACATTACTATAAAAGTATCAACACTTTTTCTTAGATAAAATATTGCACCATTTAAAATTAGTTAGCGATACTTTATAGTACTCAAGATTTTAGCATATTAACAAATATTCTTCTTATATATTTTAAAAATGATATAGAATTGTGAAAATATATAGATGTATCTTTTAAAAAAAAAAAAAATACACGTCTAGAATTACAATTCATTAAAATTACCTAATATTCATTAGAATCACCTCATTCAAATGAAATGGCAGCACCGCCAAAGAAAAGGCGAATGGCACGTGAATCTCTTTCATCAGAACAATCTTTTACTCCACCCACAACACCTACTCGTTCTGGTCAGAGTAATCAGGTAATATATAATTAAATTGTTTAAAACACATCCAAATGTTATTTTATATTTTATTGTTTAATTTAGCCAGAAGAATATGAAACTGAACATTCACCGCATAATGAGGAAGAATATGATCGTGAAGAAAAAGATAGAATAGATTTAGGAGATGATTCTAATGGTTCATTAATTAATCAAAGAATAAATTCAAACAATACCCCTATTTTTTCATCAACTGAAGAAGTAGCTCAAGCAGTTGAAAAAGAAATTGAATGCAATAATTATGAACAAGGAGAATTATCACCTGGTATAGAACCAGATGCTATGCTTAAAGAACGGGTTGCTGAAATGCGTCTTGAGTTTGGTGAAAACGTTAAATGTATGAACGTAACGGCTTCATCTGAAACATCAATACGTAAGTAATATTTATAAAATATATGTATACAGTTCAAATTTTTTTAGTTTTTTAATGATATGTATTATCAACATATTTGTTGATAATACATGAATTTGAAAGAGAGTGTGTAGATTATTGTGAGATAATGAGTATAATAAAGCAGAGTATATGAGATGTGTTTATATTAAATATAGTGATAGCAATATATTATAAATATACTATTATCTTTATTTTGTTCATTGTTCGATGTTTCTGTTTAGTGTCTATACTTGACTATTGGTATGATTGAAGTTTATATATTATAAGCACTGTATGGACATGGAATTGTGAAATTATGAAGATTTGAACTAATTTAACTTTTTATGTATATTTTAATTTTTAAATTGTACTTTATTTCTTAAGGGTGCCTTAAAAAACTTTTTTTAAAAAAGAAGAGATATCAAATTTGAATTTTTTGAGCTGTTGAATAATAAAATATTATTGAAAGTATCTGTTAAATATTTTTCTCGTACATATTTTTTTCTTTTCAAGAAGTTTTAGTGGTTTTGTATATAATTTGGAATAAAAATCTTGTAATTTTTTTAAAATCCAAATTGAAATGCATTGGGGAAATGAGAATACAAAATTTCTCACTTTTAATCAGTAAAAATAAATAAAAAATTGCATGGTTTTATGTATTTATGTTCTCTGTTAAATTTAGCAACAGTTGTTTATCTTTCATTTACCTATTTAATTCATTTTTTAAAAAAGTTTTCAATCAATGGATTCACCGAATACATTAATGGTTTATTTGATTTAATTTTTTTTATTAAATTACTTGGAAATTAAAGAAATTTAAAAAAATTTAAAAATGAAATTTTGTTATCACAAGGTCAGGAAAATATAGTGGTCTAATCAAATGTATCTTATTTTTTGATAAGTTGTCATAAATGTAGGCTTAAAGTTGTAATAAAAGGTAACATTTCTCTTATTAACTATTCGTGAATGTTTAATTTTGAGTTTCCAAAGTTTTTGCAGTTGCAATTGAGTTCTAAATCAGTGGTTTGATCAAATCTAAGAAGCCCATAATGCACATTTCAAACATATGGAAAAGCAAAGTAAAAAATATGTACGTATAAAAATTAGTACCATTTATTTTTGTTTTGCTTTTGTCAAATATAACATATAGACATGTCTTTACAAAATATTTTTATTACAATCTATGGTTTAATTTGATAATTTAAAAACATTTTCGGGTAATCTCAAATTACTGGATGCAACGTTCAAAATACAGAGAAAAAAATCAAAGTTTGAAGTACTCTTGATATCTTTAATTATCGTACTTTACTATATATGTATGTATATATATATATATATATATATATATATATATATATATATATATATATATATATATATATATATATATATATATATATGTATGTATAAACATATGGGGAACTCAAGAATGCACTTTGAAATCATTCTAAGTAAATGTGTTAGTTTTTTAAATGTATTATTATTTAATTTTTCAATGTAATGTAATATTTTTTTCAATTGTATAATTAATCCTGCTAGTTGTCTAAAGTATAATCACCAATTAGTTATTTTCAGTATTAGAACATTGTTCATCCTGAAGTATCGTTTCTGTAGAATTAAAGTAAATATACCTGCACTGACATGCTCTGACTTATTGACAATATGCATTTTCATTATACTTGTCACAAATATTCCATTATACTGTGATGTTCAATTTTATAATAGTGGAAAAATATCATCCTGTGCCCTTTTTTAAATAAAAACACATGTAGACATTATTTGCATGTTAAAACAATTGTGATTGTAAGTAATTTGTCATTTACTAATAATACAAAATAATTGACAAAAAAAATTGTTCTTAATTTATATAGTTACAAACGATAGTATCCATACAAGTAGCTTGCATTAAATATGAAATGGCACTTGTTTTAGGGTTAATAATTACTTACTCCAAGGAATTATCATCAAAATCAGGAAATAATGTATATGTGTGTGAGTGTATATAAACATATATATGCACACACAACACACACATTTATGTCAAGTCAATAATATCAGGATTAAATAGAAGTGCAGCTGATATTAACGACTAAAGATATATTTGCCAAAGTTAGCATAAATACAGTAAATTATTACATACACAGTAAATTATTATTATAGTTGTAATCCTATTGCTATTGCTAAGAGGTTTATTGGTATCTAGCATAATCATTTTAATAAACTCCCATTTTTTATTCATGGTAATAATTATTAAAGAAAGACATCATCTCTTCAATTATTTTGATTGATTTTATAATCAAACATCTGCAACAGATGGGTTTAAATGATATTTAAAATGAACATAATACTGTTATTTTTAATGAAATTATCAAATAATTTAATCACTAATTATATTTATATTTTAAGTAACATACATTTTCAAATTATACATTTCGAGTAATTTGTTTAATCACAAACCTCATTAAAACAATTTCAACAAAAAAAAAGAAATTACAGTAAAGAAACTTACAAACATGCAAGTCATGTCTTAAATAGTATTCTTACAATGTATATATTTATTCATTTTTTCTCATTTTCATTTTTCTAGCACAACTATCAGATTCTACTCGTTCGTACACAAATGTATTGGACCCGAGGTTACGTTGTCATGATAATTCCAGGTTATTAGGAACTGTGGAGAAAACATTGCAGTTTTATGAACAGCGTTTAGCAGCCAATAAATCGGAAGTCGTTACACCAGCTAAAAGAAAGGTTGATACTCTTTGGAGTATTTTATTTTAATTGTATATTTAATATATCTTTTATTGTTTACAATTTATATTTGTACTTACATTGAGATACTTCTAGGTCAGATTACTTGTATAATGTCATTGTTTTATTTAAGTTTTCAAAAGTTAAATTTTAAAAATATTCAATACTAGGCAGAAAAAATGTTAAAACTTTTTTCTTTTTTGTAATAAAACTTAATGTAAATTCAAAAATGTGTGTTTATATATATATATAAACATATATATCTATATATATATACATATATATATATATATATATATATATATATATATATGTGTATATATATATATATATATATATACACATATAATATGTATGCATATTTATAAACATAGATGAAAGTATTACTTATTATAAATGGAAGAAATTTTAAATCGGTGCAAAATATAATTTTGCGCTAAGCAATATTATACATAAAAATTTTATTATTGAATATGATTATGAAGAAGGGCAATATATATATATTACATATATACATAACACAATACAATCTCACATACACTTGTACACAAAAATATATAGCACATTGATTTTTTGTTGATTCTAATACAATTGTTATATGCATATTAAATATTTAATTCGTAGTTTTTATATGCAATTTAAAAATGAATTAGTACCTATTACAAGTAAAACTATAATTTTGAGTGTGTGTATGTATGTGTGTTTATATGTGTGTGTGTATGTATGTGTGTGTATGTGTATATATATATACACACATATACATATGCATGTGTATTTATTTATTGTATAAATGGTTGTTTACATGAAGTATGTATATGTACACACACTTAAACATATTACAATTATTTTTTTTATACATGAGTGTCTGTACATTATTTTATCTGTGATATTTTAGATTTGAGTTGATTATATTTTTTCTATTTATAGAACATAAAGTATTTTTTAGGATATATTGTATTTATTTTTTTATACAAACATAAAATTCTTAGTTAATTATAATAAAAAAGTTTATTTTTATGTTTGTTGTCTTTTTTTTGTGTGTGTGCTTAATAAATGTAAAAAAATAACCTCTAATAATAATACAACTGAAAAGGATGTGACTGAACAGATGAATAATCATTCTGTAACAGTTAGTCCTAATTTATATTAAAATAAGGTTAGTTACTTTGGAAAACTTATTTGCAATTACATAGTAGCAGCATTGTTTTAAAGTATTTGTCATCAATTTTGTGTTTTTATAATTACATGTATGACTGTTCGTAATATGTAAATACGTACACACTCATTTATGTGTGTGAGGATGTGTAATATAGGTACATATATGTATGTATATATATATGTACGTACATATATGTATGTGTGTATATATATATATATTCATAGGGGAAGGGTTGGTACATGAAATATCTATAAAAAATCTTACTTTTGGATATCAGAAAATGTAATTATATGAGTATATATGGAATGCTGATGCAGCAGGTTTTTGTGTACTTTATTATCGTATTTGTAGCATCTTTGAAAATCACTGCAGTGAAAATGTAGGTTTTTGAATATGTTAGTTCAATAAATATCTATTCTACAATGACATGCATTGTTATATATATATATATATATATATATATATATATATATATATATATCATATTTTAATTTATAAAAAAAGTATGTACTTAATACCTTTGAAGCCAATTATAAGTTTTTGATATAAGTTCTTATAATTATATAGTTTATTTTTACAATAGACTAATAATTGAAATGTCATTGTTAAATGTAAATTTGTATCTATATGAGTTTTATAAAATTATAAATTTACATTTTAAGAGAAATAATTTTATTTATTTTTACAGCTTTCCATATCAGAGTATCGACAGCGTAAACAACAAGGAGGATCTAATACTACTGATCAACAGCATTCTAATGTATCTATTCGAACAGTTGATGATAGTAGTGCTCCCGAGTCTCCACAAGTTTATACTCGTCTTAGATCAGATAGTACTAGCAGTACAGCTTCATCCTTATCATCAGAGGAAGATCACAAAAATTTATTTGTCAACGCTGATGGTCAAGATAAAGATAAAAGCATGTTTCATTTTAATATAATTTAGAAAAATATATATATAAATGCTATAAGTACAAGTACTTGCAGTAAGACTAATAAATAATTATTTGGAATTTAAATATTTGTAAAATTAAATGTAACTAATTTGTTTTTTTTTTTGTTGCTTTTGAAAATAGGAGATATTGTAAATAAAACTAATTCAGATTTCTATATTCATTTACTTTTTTAAAAAAATAAGATTTTATTCAAATTGCTATAATTAATATTTGTAAATATGTGGTGTAGTTGAATATTAACTTAATTTTTATTAAAGTATTATTTACAGGTACAGGTGTAGCTGTTGGATTTAATTGTGCACCAACTTTAGTTGAGCAGCAACGTGAAAATCTCACGGCTAGGTTAAAACGTGAGTTTGGACTGTTTCTTAGTGATGATGATGAGAGTAAAAGACAAAGTGAGTTTTGTTCTAAACTAAATTTAAAATTGGATTGGATTTTTTTAATAACAGTTTATATGTATGTTGAATAAATTTAAAATAAATATTTGTAAATTTTTTTTATTTGGGTCAAATATATGGTAGTGAGTAATGCATGTAGTTTCTATAATAATTGTTTTATATGATTTTTTTAATAGGTAATACAAATGACAGTTCAATAAATCAAAGACTACCTTTGCGTTCTACATCATTTTTAACAGGCGTTGATGATTTTCAAAAATCTATTCGTTCATGTCCGTCATTATTGCAACCTTCTGAAGAATCGCAAATATTTGATGTGAATGGTAAAAATGATTCAAAATTCCTACCAGTGAATTCATCTGATAATATTTATACAATTTCATCAGAAAGTGGCACACAAGCCAATGCATACAATGGGACTTTTTCAACTGTAAATTATATACCTCCATTTAATAACCCAGTATATCCCAATACTACTCAGTATACTGGGTTTACACCTCGTAAGTATTTGATATTATTTTTTTTAAGAAGTTTTTTATTTTTCATATTTATTTATTTTCAGATAGTACCGTTTATATGACTACTTCAAATTCAACACAAGAATTACCAGTGAAAATGTCAACTTCTGTTTCTGAATGTACATCTACAAATATTAGTTTTATCACCCAGTTATCATCGTGTGTAAATTCAGCACAAAATGTTAAAAATTTTTCCAAAAAATAAAAGGTGTTACGTACTTTTTTTATATAATGAAAGAAAAACATACATATGTGTGTATATGTGTATATATATATATATATATATATATACACATCATATTTAGATACATACACACATATATGTATGTACATATATATATATGTGTGTGTGTGTACGTATTTACACACACATTTACATACATGTATGTATGTAATCAACATAAAGTCTTTTAAGTTATTATTTTGTGATTAATGAATCGAATATTATAAATACATAAGTAATATATAAACTTAAACAAGTGATGATAAAGATAAAATTTATTTGTTATGTGTTGATTGGAGTTTTATTTAAACATCAGTGTTTGTTTTATATAGAATCCACTGTATATCAAGTGTATATAAACATCATTGTAAATTTTAATACATTGTTTTTAAATATCTAATATAAGAAGAATTTTGTATATTAGACATTGTGATAATATAAAAATTATTTTTATTTGAATATCATGAACGATATTAAAACTTTTTAGGGGTACAGAGAGAAACTATATTCCAGTGATTTTATTTTCTTTCACATTGTTAATATATTATTCTTAATTGTGTTGTTAAGAGTTGTATTTTATGTTAGAAATGCTTTGTATATTATAAAAATTTAATACATTAATGTGCGTTTTAACTTGCCATTTATGTTTAAAAATATTCAGATCTGAACTGTAAAATATTTTATTATTTGTAAGTTTGTCAGTATTTGTATAATACTGAACACATTGTATAAAAGAGAATTATTCAGTATAATAAATTAATCCTCAAGTGATTTGATAGTTTAATAATAGGTACAGTTGTCATTATTATTATAAAAAATAAGTAGTAAGATATTTTTTATAAAAAATGCAATAATTTTCATTTTGTTTAAATGTATTGAACAAATTTAAACATATTTAATGTAAATATGAATCTAATTCCATATTATTTTGATGTATTTTTTTACATTATAAAAATTGATCACTCAGTTAAAGGTTACATTTATTTTGCTTACATTTTTTTAATTAACATTTGTGTATGTGTCATTCTATATATGTACACATATTTAATATAAAGAAAATATGTTTATATTTAATTAATCTATTTTTAATGTTATTTACTTTTATGAAAATTTAGTTTATCCCATTTTATTCATATTTTGTTATTATTTAATTAATTTAGTAAAAAGAGTACAAAATTTGTAATGATCATTTTTGATCTCAAATTATAAATAAAGGTAGTAATAGTTTTCTTGGCAGTTGATACCATAGATGTACATAATATGTATATTAATGTACATGTCTTCTGTCTATACAAGAATGTACACACATGCATATGTATATAAATAGAGAAACTAACTAAAGAAATAAATTTATTTATCTTTGTATATAAATGATTTTAAAAAGTGTAAAAAAATAAATGAGAAATATTAAATTTTTAAGTAAAATATGTTTTATGTATATGTGTGTGTGTATATAATGTAAATGAAGAATAATTAAAATTATTATTTTCAATTAATTCAGTATACTTAATAATTATTTTTATGTATATGTATATATATATATGTATGTATGTATGTATGTACATATACATACATGCACACACATATACACAAAGGCATCCATACATAAGCAAGAATAATTTAAAAGTATGTAAATACATAAGATATAATCTTAACACACATTTTTTTATTAAACAGTTTGAATAAAATAGCTAACAGTATATTCTCTAATACATATAAAGTTATAAACTACATGGATATCAAAATTAATGAAATGTGTGTCATTATTTTTTTATTATTTGCCAGTAAGATCCACAATCATTTGTGGTCTATCACTTAATTGAAGAATGCAAGTATTTAAATTGCATATAAAATAAAATTAATTAGTAATCACATACTATTCTCATCTACAATAAATGATTGTATAAAGACAGATATTTGATTTTGTATTATAAGTTACAAATTAAAACATGAATTATTCACTATTATGATTATTGAAGATACTTACTTGAAACCATGAATATTTGTATATTTTAATAAAGCATTTGTTAAATATGTAGAAAATAATCATTTTTGTTTGTTTTTTTTAAAAAAAGACTATGATTAAATTATCATTTATAATTTACTATTTTTGAATGAGTGTATGTACACAACTTTTTTGTTAATGTGTATAAAATGACATCTATAGTTTTATCTAATTAAAAATTATTCAATGTCTAATTTTGTATAATAAATATTTTTTAATATAAAATAGTTTGGTCATTTTGTATAGTATGTATGTATATATTTTATATATATATATATATATATATATATATATATATATATATATATATATATATATTTATATATATAATCTTTACATTTTATTTTATTAAAAAAAACATTCACATTCTTAAACAGTATTTCAAGCATGTATTTTTTGTGTATTCTGTGGTTGATCAACTTAAAAATTAAAAAAAAACGGTATTATCATAAAGTAAATGATAATGTAATCTGAATTAAAACAACAGTATACAACATATACCTTCATAATTGAAATAAGATTTTTTATCAACTTCGTTGATTACAATAAAAGTGTAAAAGTGTTTTGAACAGAGTTTTTTATTACTTGATAATACTAAATAAAAAAGCTTGTTTTAAACAGTAATTCTATTTTTTTTTTTAATTAAAGTTATGTAGGAACATATGTTTTCATTTATTATCGATTATTTTATAAACAAGTACATAGGTAAATAATTGAGGTTTTCAACATGTACCTGAGGATGGCACACGTGCCAATATTAGTAGTAGAGAATATACAGCGATCCAAAAGGACGAACACCACACGGACAACTCAGATTGAGTTTTATATTTTTTTATATTATACAATGGTTTTAAACATATTTATTATACATAGTACTTATATATTAATACAACCTGTTAAATAAAGATGTACTTAAATTTATTCCCTAAGAGCAGTTTTGTTTAACTGATTTTTTTTTTTTGTTTTTAAGGAGTATAATTTAATAATTGGAATTTAGTTAGTAATAAGTATGATCACAAGTAAATGTCTTAATTGAAAGAATATATAATACAATAGAAAGTTATGGTGAGATGAGAGTATTTAGTTTTATATTTTACATACTTTTTTATAGATAAATTATCCATATAGCAAAAAATGAATCTATTAAATTTGTTTTAATTGTTAAATATTTATATTTAATAAATTAATGTAAAATGCTATTAATATATAGTTAAAAAATATTGAGTAAATATATTCATGATTTTACAAATGTTGCAGTCTGTTCATTAGAACTACTTATGGGATAGTTAATATCATAGATAAAGTTAATATTTTTTCAAAAAGATATTTTTGTTTTTATTTCTTAACTAGTGGGGTTTTTCCCCTGCTCGATGCGCTTACCAACCCAGAGGTCGCTGCGCTTGCCTACTTGTCATTTATAAGCATGTCATGTAACCGAATGAAACAAACATATTTGAATAACATAGAAACCACGTCTCAAATAAATAAACAACGTCATGGATTTATATATATAATATCAAAATTAACCATTAAAAATATGACGTCGACTTATTTATTTGGGACGAGGTTCTATCGTACCTACATATGTTTATCTTATAAAACAACTAAGCTACAATCTATCTGCGATAGTGACTATATAAACATGCTACACATATATATATATATATATACATATACACGTACAATATATCTGCGAGAATGATTATATAGCCATAAATGAGTTTTAAAAAAGATGCTTATTGTTTCATTCGGTTACATGACATGCTTATAATTAATAAATGGGTGTCCGCAGCGAACCCGGGAGGTTTGGTTAGCGTATCAATTCAGGCTTCCATATGGAAGTATTAAAAGAGGGGTTAATGAAATTTTATGTTAAAATCATTCATCTTCAGGTTACTGTTTTCGTTTTGACAACAAAAAAATATAAAATATTTTATAATGATTTTGAATGATAGTTAATTTGATAATTGTGTACAGTAATAAAAAACATATCGCTCTGAAATTATTTTTAAAATTGTTTTGTACTATATACCTGTTTCGTATTTATATATTCTAGCGTATTTATATATTAAAAAGTATCAATAAAGATACGCATTACTTATATATATATATATATATATATATATATATATATAATCTATTTACAATTTATTTTATTTTTTTTTAAAAAAAATATTCAAGTTCTTAAAATGTAGTTCAAGCACGTATTTTTCGAGTATTCTTAATTAAATTTAAAAAAAACGCGATAATATAAAGCAAATGTCTGTATTAATACATTAGGTAATGTATACATACCTTCACAATTAAAATAAACAAGATTTTTTATCAATTTAAGAGATTACAAGAAAAATAAAGTGTTTGGAATGTTCTTTTTTTTACTTGATGATACGAAATAAAAAAGCTTGTTTTAAACAGTAATAATATTTTTTTTTAATTGAAATTATGTAGAAACGTATTATATTTTCATTTAGTGTTGTTCATTTTATAAACAAGTACATAGGTATGCAATTAAGATTTTCTACATATAGTTGAAAATGGGACACGTGCTACAACTAATAGTAGAGAATATACAGCTGATCTTAAAAGACGAAGACTACAAGGACAACTCAAATTATGAGCCTTATATTTTTTGATATTATATGTTTTTAAGCTTACATTAATTATACTTAGCACTTTTAATAACTATGTGCGCACACATACATACACATATATATATTATAAATACGTAGCATCAAAAACAGACGCGTGCGAATACAATAAAGCTAATATATAGTAATAGTAGAATAAAAATGAATTAAGTATTAATTAATTATAGTACACAAAAATCAGGATATAAAAAGTGTGAAAGCATTATTAATGCTGAAATCAAATGTCTACTCCAAAAATATTTATTTTTGTTTCTGAATAAAACAGGAAGGAAAATATTATTACTTCATTCTGAATTTTTGACCCTAAACAATGTTATTAATTTGGATGTTTTGTTATTAAATAAATTAAAAGCAAGACAACTTCGACTGCATGTCTTATTTATAGCTGACAATTATAGTTGTAAGAAATCTACCAGAAAATCATATTTTATTCCTTTTGTAGCTCAAAGCTATTCACCTATTAACAACAGTAATAAAATTTGATATAGTTGCAAAATCATTTTCATTGTATCATTACCGCAAATATATTGTTAAAAAAGGATTGTTGCTGGCGAAATTAATACATTCTCGCTATTAAAAAAGGAAGAATGTATTATAATAATGTTGATTTATTTTTTTTTCAATGTTAAGCCTTTGTGAAGTGATTGATGTGTTAAAACCGATTCGGAACCATCATGCCTTGCTTTCGCTTTATAGAAATCTGGTCAATTTAAAGTTGTCACAACATTTAGGACAATTTGTTACAAATTGAGTTTATTATAATACCTTACTAGGTTTATAAACTTTGTCTCTGATATAAACTTAAACTATATGTTAAAAGATATATTGCATAAATTTATATCAATGTTGTTTGGAATTTGCGGTTTTATATTTTTATTTTAAATTAATTTTGATCAATAAACATAGAGCTGTTTTAAATTATTTTTATTAGTGATTTAAGACAACTGTCTAGAAAAATATTACAATTATTATAAACTTTTATAAATAAATTAGCTTTTTTTTAATAATTAGCTTTCTTAATTTTGCTACGTCTTAAATTTAACATTTTCCTCTTTAACAACTTACAAATATTCATTACATTCAACATTGTTCATTTTGTTTCTATTTGTTACATGTAACAAGTAAATTGCATAAATACAAAACATTTAATAGTTGATAATACTAGATAACATAACCACAATAATATGTTTTTCAATCGATATAGAAATCAGAGTTAATAGTGTTATTTATTTCGTTTTGCTATACATTTTTCAAAATTTAAAATAAAATAAAAAAGAATAAAATGTTTTAAATGGAATCCGTTTAATAAGTTTATTTTTTTTTATTTGGTAACCAATTGTGACTACGCACATATCTTTTCTATATGTGGTATTTATAAATCAA
>CM068320.1:26851480-26881480 GCA_034766995.1 Acanthacorydalis orientalis
AACACAAGCTAAATTTTATTTCATTATTTGCTTTGATTTCAGTTAAATACGAATTTCAGAACGCTGTTTAATGATGAATATGTTTTAATCTAAACAAACAACATTAAATTTAAAATGATTGCTTACGTGATAGAAGGGTGCTTGAAAACGGATGATAGTAATTGACTTTAATTGTTAGTTACTCTACATTGCAAAACATTGACTAATTAGCTTTGATTAAATTTGTTATACGAGCAGCAATGTTGCAGTTGTAAAATATTTCGTATTAAATTTCTAGAAACAAATAAAATTATTAACATGCACTAATCATTTTTTATAACAAAAGGCTATATATAGGAGCTCATTAAAAATTCGATTTTATTTTTTATAGCAGAGAATACAAAAATATAAAAAATGTTTATATCTTAACTTAACAAAACAATATTAATTTGTTTTTAGAGGTGAATTCTTTTTTTGTCATATATTCATTTTCTATTTTATGCTGTTTTCGTATTTTATTATTTATATTTGTATATGAATAACATTCATATCGGATTGTTATATATATATATATATATATATATATATATATATATATATATATATATATATATATATAATGTAAGTAAAAACCACCTTTCAGTAGTTCATAACTCAATATACAAACAATATAAATCAGAAAAATAGTAAATAGTAATATAATTTTCGATAAATATTTAAAGTACGATTCAGACAAAAAAGTTTTAAAAACATACTATACGCTTATCTATGTTAAATAAATTAAAAGTGACGTTTTTTATATTTATTTTATTACTATTTTTAAAGATTCTAATATGAATGTCAAATAATAAAAAATTGATTAACTCAAAACAAACAAATCATGAATTAAAACAAACGACACAAATGAAATTTACATTCTTAAACTCTTTTTTATCATTTCGAAATCGTAGCAATAATTATTAATTTTTTGTATCATAAAATTGCTATTGATACCTACAAAACGTTAATTTGTCAAGTATTTTTTACACAATAGATTTTTTTTAAAAAAAACACAATTAGTGACTACATTAAATGAAACATATATATAATATATTTAAGAAAAATAAAGTTTAAATGCACAATTTAAGCATTATTTCTACAGAACTATATATATATACATTTTTTCATTTTTAGGATAAATGGAAATATGGTCCATTTAGTGCGAAAATTGATGAAAAAGGTAATATTTATGCTCGTGGCTCACAAGATATGAAATGTGTGGGTATACAATATTTAGAAGCAATTAGAACGCTTTTAAAGGCAAAAATTACACTAAGGAGAACAGTACATGTGTCATTTGTCCCAGGTAAAATTTTAATTTCTTTATCTCTTTTATCTTTGCTCTCTTTTTTATCAAACCTTAATTTTCAATTTTCAAAAATAGTATAACATATATCATCCTTAAATTAAATTAAATGTGTATGCAGTAGCGCACTCAGAATTTAAACGGTCGGGTGGGGGAGGGGCGTTGAACGGATAATTTTTTTTTTAATGTGAGTTCAATAAAACTCATTAGGCGATTATAAAAAAAATATTTAAAGAATAAAATTCAGTTTTCTTTTCTTTTCACAAAGCTCTTGAATTACTTCAGATATGGTTACATTAATCTGTCTGTGTATATATAGAGGATAGCGATAGGGGATTACATTAATCTCTCAGTCTATATAGGAACATTTTCGCTCGATGATTTTGTTTTGTTTTCTAATGTTTTTTCCCTTTTTCTTTGAGGGGCGCCATAGCCCCTTGCCCCACTGAGTGTGCCACTTTGTGTATTCATGGGTGGGTGGAAATTATTGTACTATTAATTCTACAGATGAACTGGTCATGTATAAAACTCAATTTTCTATAATTAAAAAAATTGCAAAATTTTAAATTAACAAAGAATAGAATACTGTTTAAACTGAGAAAACAAATCCAAAATTATTCGAATATTTGATGTGTAGAACAGAAATAAATAAAAAGAAGTATATTAGCTGCAACCTGTTATTCTTTGCTTAATAAGAAATACATTGCTATCCAATAAGGACTTTCAGATTTTCAAAATTGAATCCAACATGATTAATCATGAATGTATTTTGAACATCTTATGTTAAAAATGCATAAAAAAATGTTAAAAATAAAATTGAAGACGTCTTTAACAAAAATGTTTCTCATACAACAATAACAATAAAAACAATCAAGGCTTCAATGACTTTTTAATAAAATTATATGATGCTATTGTCTTATGTGTTTTGTTATTAGTATATTAAAATATATTTATGAATTATTTTTATTACTATTGTCTAGTTTATTTATAATTAACAATAACTATTGATCAGTGCACCTGTTTCAAAAATTATTTTTATTTATTTTATTCATGTTTTTCTTAAAAATGTTAATAAATTATATTGTATGAATATATATATATATATATATATATATATATATATATATATATGTATGTTGTAAAAATAATATTTCTATTAAAAAATACTTCACTGTCTTTGAGTGATAAACTTCTATAAATAAATAAATTGAAACTTAAAATTAGAAATAAATTAAAACTAACTTATATTAAATAAAAAATATTTATTTTTAGATGAAGAAATTGGCGGTGTTGATGGTATGAAAAAATTTGTTCATACTGAAGATTTTAAAGCTTTGAATGTCGGAGTAGCTTTAGATGAAGGAATGGCTAGTCCAACTGAAGATTTTGTTTTATTTTATGGTGAACGAAGTATATGGCGTATGTATTATTATTTTTAAATATTAACAGCAGGAACGACCTCATATAAATTTATTTCAAGATTATTTTCTCTCATTGTTAATTTTACAAATCAATCATATATACAGTCATTCATTTATTCGGTTACGTGAACTTAAATCAGATGTAAAGTTTAGTTTTTCATTTAATTTCATCGATAATCTTTCCAGTTAAAGCGACTTAAGATATTACAACGAATTCGATTATAACAATCTATTTTAATGTTCTTTCTAAGAGAGAAATTGTGTTATCACTATTAAAGTGAAGTATGAGATGAATTAGAATGAACAAAAAAATGTCCTTTTTCTCATAAGAACTTACATAAAATTTCACAATCAATACATATATATCATAAATAATCAGTACATATTTTATTATATCCATTTATGTTTCAGGGTTTGCTTTCACAATTTAAGACGGTGTTCATCTAAAATTAATTTTCTGTGATTCACATATGTAATATGAAATAAGTTATTAAAGTACAATATCTTGATAAGAAAAGTTTTAGTAAACATCATAAATGAAATTGACTACTGTGATTGGTTTATCCATTATTATAAAAAAAATTTAATAAGCTTACTGTTTTAACACCTGTGGAATTATTTATACTTCAAAATGTTTATAGAAAAAATACCTTTATTAGTACTAATTAAAAATTAATGAAAGAGATCGTTTTTATTTCATTTCATAATTTTACTAGTATATTAGAATTACGTTTATATCAAATTTAAAATTATAAAAAATGCGTGTTATTAAAAAATCCATTAAATACACATATTAGAAATAAACAACATAAAGTTATTTATTAAATTTGATGTTTGTTATATATTTAATGCAATTCATACCAATAATAATAATAATAAAAAAAAAACTAATTTAAGCAATTTGAATGTTCATTTAATTTAAATTTAACAATAACAAATTCAACTTTATATGCAAAAAAATTCTCTTATTTAAACTAACCAACTGAAAATATATTAAAGCCTAAATATATAAAGTAATACAAATTAAAATGACTAGTATTTAATTGAGTTTCCTTTTCATGTAATATTTAAATTAAATTTTTAGAAATTCATAATATTTTGTTATTTTAAATTCTATATAGACTTTGTCATTATCTCATTCTTATTATAAATTGACTTTTTCTCATTTTTTGATTCATAATGCTCCATAAGTGCTTTATTATCTTAATATCAAGAGACAGTGTTTTTATACATTTTGGAAAACTAAAAGAACAGCAATGTTGTGTTTATTGCCAAACTTATTATCCAGTAATTAATAATATATTTTCATGAGTGCATTAGTCAATAGTATATTGGGCAATAAAATTATACTACTATATAATTGTCAGTAGTCAATAAAAATTAATGTTTATTACAGATATGCGTATCATTTGTCCAGGAACACCTGGTCATGGATCTTTACTTTTAAATGATACAGCAGGTGAGAAAGTACGATACATTTTGGATAAATTTATGGATTTTCGAGCATCTGAAAAAAAAAAACTTGAAGATAATATAAATTTAAATATTGGAGATGTAACTACAATTAATCTTACACAAATTTTTGTAAGTACTTAATATTGGTTTTTCTTAAATCTTTTTATCATATAAATTAAAAAAGTATGTTTTTTTATGCTGCCTCAATGTTATCTTCGGTATGTGTAAAGTATTTATATATTTATTTTTGAAGCTATATATATATATATATATATATATATATATATATATATATATATATATATATAATCGATTTTTAATTGTTTATATATTTAAATATTATTTATAATTTAGGGTGGTGTACAATCTAATGTTGTGCCTCCAGAATTAACGGTAGTGTTTGATATACGATTAGCTGTAACTGTAGACTTCAATGAATTTGAACAAATGGTTCAAAGATGGTGTGATGAAGCAGGTCCTGGCGTTGTTATAAACTATGAACAAAAGGGTGCTTTAATAGATGTTACTCCATTAGATGAGACAAACCCTTGGTGGATGGCATTTAAAGCTGTTGCTGATCAGTTGTAAGTTTATTTGATTTTATTATTGATATCCATTGACTTCGTAAATATGTTTGGTTTATTTCACTATCTTTGATAATTTATTTTTTTTATAGAAAACTAAACTTAAAGCCTCAGATATTTCCAGGAGGTACTGACAGTCGATATGTTCGCCAAGTAAGTAAAACATTTATTTTTTTAAAATGGAAGGATAAATAATGAAGTAAATAATACAAATATTTTTTTTAAATTGTCAAATTGCTTTTAAACTCATAAGAATTAATGTACTGAAATAAAATTTTGTTAATTTTTTAGGTCGGTATACCAGCGATAGGTTTCTCCCCAATTAACAATACTCCTGTACTTTTACATGATCATGATGAATATTTAAATGCCGATATTTTTTTGAAAGGAATTAAAATTTATGAAAAATTAATTCCAGCTGTTGCAAATGTCGAAGATCGGACAGGATAAAAATATGTGCAGATAAGAAAAACTATTATTTGATTAAAATAGTATTTTATATTCAAAAATGTATATTAAATATTACAATTTATATTTAATATTTAAAAATTATAAATTAAGAAAAATAAATACAAAATATAGATGTAAATATGATTTTTATCAGAATTCATACATTAAAAATATATTATATATAAAATTTAAAATTATTAAAAAATATTAAAATAAATATTGTAATTTAATTATTAAATATAAAGACAATATGATTTCTTTAGAAAACGTCCTTATAAACACCAATCTATTTAAAACTTTTCAAGCCAATTTTAAATACCTTCTGTGTATTCACAAACATTAGATTGTGAAAAAAATATTAACCAGTTTAATATGCAAGATACTGACAATCTGATGGTTGGTTTGCCTTTTAAAAGCAATTTTCAGGTATTTTATTTTATTTTTGATTCAAGACATGTAATAGAATACAAAAATATGTGAAATTTTTGGAAATAAAAATAAAATACAAATATATTTTTTTTATTTAAAATTGTAAAACCAGAATTTATTATTTTTTTTACTTAAATGATCAACAGTTATTGCTTATACATTCATAAATTAGATTAATTAGATAATGTTAATTTACTAAATTTTGTTTTTTTTTCATTATAAAATAATGATTATTATTCATAAAAAGATCCAATATTACATAATATACATAAGTATTAATATTGTTTTATAATGAACATGTTAGTATATTTTATTTTCACAAAAAGTTATCAAGTTAGAAATTCATATCGCCTTTTTTTATTGCAATGTATTGTTTTGTTTCTACTCAGGGTACACACACACACACACACAGCCATCCATACAAATATATACACTGGCGCATTAAGCACACAATAAATAAATAAATATATATATATATATATATATATATATATATATATATATATATATATATATATATATATATATATATAGTATATACACATACACATATGCATACACAGTGGTGCAAGTAAACATAGATTATGTATGTGTGTTTGAGTGTGTGCGTTTTAATTGCATTTTATATATAAATTTAAAAGTTGAAATATATTACAGTCAAATATATTGCATTTCATTCATCGTGTAAAAACATTAAATAACTGTACGTCAAATACGCTTTGTATTAGTATGTTTACACCCCTATTCTGTTTATAATGAACCAATCCAATTAAAATCAATATTATAATTTTAACATAAATATTTATTATAATAAAATGACATTTAATTTCAACAAAATTATAAAATACACATTATTTTTTTAACTGTATTTAAAAAAAAATCCTTTAACGTAAATGTATATTCATTTATAAGTACATAAATAATTAACTACAAGTTTAGTACGTATAGTAGAGACGCCATGATGAATACATAGTCGATTTACCCGGCAAATTAGTATCAGAAATGCTCTTTTCAGTTATTAATAGTATATGTGTATATAGCCTAATATTTAGAAGAAACATTTTTAAACTTTTAGTAGATAAGTTTCTAAATAATAACAAATCATGTTGATCTTTTACGAATAAGAAATTCTAAAAAAATACTGACGTATAAACATTTGCCATGTGCATTTTTGACTAGTTTATGTCGGTCGCATTCCACGTCATTTACGAACCAATCATAAATCGGCGGGAAAATCATGTGGTTAACGTCGACCAATAGAAGTCTCAAGATTTGAAATTGGAGTGTGCTCTTTGTGTAACTTCCTTGCTGTTTTATGTACAGTTGAGCTGAAGTAGTGTGCAAGTATTGTCAGTGACAAATATAAATTTATTTATGTTTAATTTTGATGATATTATTGTTGGACGTAAAGAATTATTTACAGTAAAATATCCTGTAAGTAACTTTATACATTTAATTGCATGTATGTGGTATGTTTATGTTATAAAAACTTAGAAATAGATAGTTTATTAATGAAAAAATGACATAGGATAATGGACTAGTCCTTACGCCGTCTCCCGCTCTTTTACCGCGCACTTGGTACATTTTGTAGCATTATCGATCGATGAGCTCGTAATATTGATACAGCATTATAAAATATCAGTTTCGAATTACTATGTAGACTTTACAATTTGTTTATTTTTATTTTTGAAATGAAAATAATTATACGTTTTCATTCGGATGAATTGAACATTAATTTTTGCCATTTGTAAAAAAAATGTTGCGTAGTTTAGGTATATAATAAACAATATTGTTTTCGTAAATATCAGCTTTTTTGTAGAAAAAAAAGATCAGTTCAATGGTTTGACATTTCACTTTTGTTAATCAAAATTGAGCTGAATATATAACTCAAGGTCAAATAAAGTACTGTGTGAAGACATACGTCCTATTATCTGAATTTTAAATAACATACTTTTGTAAAACTACTATATTATTGCCTAAAAATAAAAATATTGGTTTAATCAGTAAATTTAGATATATATATATATATATATATATATATATATATATATATATATATATAAACCCATTTACATTCACCAATTCCTGCACTAGGAGGTGGTAGGAAGAAGTATAAAGCATACAGAAAAGTGAAAATTATGAAATGAATGTAAAAAATGATGCCAATTTTATTTTGTTTTATTAAAAATTAATGTTGATAATGACATACATTTTATATATATATATATATATATATATATATATATATATATATATATATATAATATGTAGACACACACACACACACGCACATATACATGTGGGTATATAAACAAATATGTATGCGTATGTATACAAACACACGTGTTTATTGTACTACTGATTAAATAATTCTCATAATAATGTAATTTATTCCATTTTTATAATAGTTTTCAGACATTTTATATTCATGTAATATTTTCTCGTAGTTTTCCCATTAAATCTGAAGCTGGTACTTGAATCACAGTTTGTTACTTCCTTTTTAATTTTTTTTGTTGACATTTGAAATCTTTAAGGAATATATAGTTATTTCAACTTGTTAAGCAACAGCAAGGGAAAAATACTAGAAAAAATTCTAAATTATCCTTTTTTTCTTGTTGATGTGTTTATAGCCATAATGAATCTTTGTTATTTTGTAAATAATAAATATTTTTATATATCAATATTTCTCATTCTGTTTTAAATGTTTAACTTATAAATTTTATAAAGTATTCGATCATCTATGTAAAGAGCCCGTCGGTTTAATGAGGAAATTATTTTGTTAAAGGTATTTATGCAAAATAATTGCATCACTTTAACGTCAGATGACTTTGTATACCTTCAGTAAAGTCTGTAGAATTAATGTGATCGATTTAAAATTATAAAATTGATAAAATAACATAGATTTTTTTTGTTCTGCATACTGCCACAGCTGAACATTATATAGTCGATCGTTTAGAATTTGTTTTATGCATTAAACATTCTTGTAATTGTGTGTATTTATTTTCACGTTATTTGCTTTTTTAAGTATCCTGAAGAATAATAATGATTTCAGTGGAACAACCATTTGACAGGACTTGAGCTATCAATACATCAGCAGCAATCAATTTCACCCTGAATCAAAATTATTCTTCCACCGACTTATTATTTGTTAGCTTATCATTATATTCAACATATTATTTTAATACTTTACGTAATTAAAATTTAATGTCTCTTATTAAATTATGAGTTTATTTTTTATACGTACATTTTTAAGTATTTTACTTCCTAATATATGTAAATATATTTATTTCATTTCTTCGTACAATATTTATGGAAAAAGTAAAATCCGATACATAGAATATCATTTTTTACTTTTACAAATGGATTCTTTTTTTATCCCACGAACCCCAGGCAAATGTTCAATATATCATCGATCATTTTTGATTGTTACTTATGCCTATTTCGATGATGATGCCCATCGTTTTTTAGAGTACCAATATACAAAAAAAATCTTTTTAATTCAAAGTTACTGTATGTAAACTAATTATTCTTATTAATGTTGAAAAATAATAATTACGATAATAAAGAATAACACTTTTACCAGTTCATGCTGTGTCATATCTATTATAATATGAAGACAAGTATATTTAAATAAGAGCTGATCATACAGTCAGATAAGAGTAGTAATTCAATTGTACACCGATGGTTTTTGTTTCGATGAATCACTTGAATAATAATGTGTTACAAATAGTTCAACTTTTGCGAAATCTTGGTGTCAAAGGTAGTTAATATACTAATATACAGGGGTGGTATTAATAAGCTATCTAAAGATGACTCAAGAGCCGAAACTAGTAGCAAATTACTATCAAAGTGAAACAAAGTTAATACTAGAAATTTATTCGTCAATAATGCTATAAAATTATTTAAACTTTTATAAAACTTTGATTTTACGAGCCTTAAAAGAATTTATGTATGCATGTATAAAACAATTTTGTGAATATATTCTTAGCTTTAAAAAAAACTTCTTAATCTCTTTCGAAATACCTTGATTGTGATTATCTCAATACTGTAGTCTTCACAAAATCTTTCAAATTCTACATCAAAATTAAACAAGTATTTAATAATCATCAGCAGAATATATAACATAAATACAGAACAAATTAAATTCAGATAACATTAAATTATATATTATTCGCTGATGAGCGTTAAAATGTAATTGTGAATTAAACAGTATATATTTGTTTGTGAAGTAGATATTATAGAGAGTGAGTTTTTATGCTATTCAACAGTTAGTTCACACGCCAGCAATTTGAACTAGTAACAAGAAACATGTTCTATACAATACTTGCATAAATATAAATGATTTCAATTTTATGAAACCAATTGGATAGCTGTTAGTAACTTTACTGATGAATAATTTATAAACACGTATAAAATAAATAAACATAAAATATCCAAATGTAGATTTAAAAAATATTAATATGGTTAGTGATGACAAAAATTGTATAATATAAATAGAAGAAAAAAATAAGAATAATACAATTTACATTAAATTTAATGAATTGAGATTAGTATGTTCATTATATTTTTTATTATAATAAAAATATTTTTCTAATCTCTAATTTTATTACATTTTCCTAAATACCGAACCATTTTAAAAATTCTGATTTAAACGTGACCTATCAAAGACATTGTGTGAATAATGAGACTATTCTGTATGAAGCACCTAAGTCAAGAAAAAAATTAAGATTTTTTTAAAAAACTATTGCTAAACAGATCATTGGGGTTAGTAAAAAAAATAAATAAAAGTGGAATCAAAGTGCAAGTTTAAAGTTTTTTAATATGGGGTATTCCCTCCTCTACTTTTGATTACAGCTTGACGATTTTTGAATGATTTCACAATTTTTTTTAAATTTGTTTGCGGCATGCCGTTAAATTCTTCAAGAATTGCAGATTTTCACTTCCGAATGTTGCTTGCTGTTTTTGCTTCATATGAGAAGCCTACCCAAAAATTGACGGATCCATCTATAGGAAACTGTTTCTGCCATCGTACATTACGCGTAAAGTTCCACGGGTGTTCTATAAACATGATTATGACCGTTGTCACCATATAACACATCCTACTCTCTAGTTAACATGTTTCAGAGTAAACTGTAGTTGAGCTGTGACTCAGTGGATGGCTTGTGAGGCATCAAAGAATCTTCTTTGAATCATTGCCGTATCACGTTCACGCGCCCCGAGTCTTGCAGAAGATTTTCGGTAACAATTACGGAAAGGTATTAACACGATATAACGGCCATCTTTTTGGGAAATAGCCCGTCACTGACTACAATTTCGCCGTCGTGTAAAGCCATCAGGCTCAAGATAACGCCGGTAGACTTTGAACCGGGGAACAGCTCACAAAAAGAGTTCTTGCTACTTGATGTTAACGTCATAACGAAAAAAATATTTTTTTTGTAAAATCGTTCGAAAATCGATTTTAAGCTGAAATGAAAATAGAGGAGGGAATACTCCACATTAAAAACTTGAAACTTTAATCGCATTTTTATTTCGTTTTTTACTAACTTCAATGATATATGTATTTAGTAATAATTTTAAGTTTTTTTTTTTTTCAAAAAATTCGAGAATAATTTTCAAAAAATTTTTCTTAGTGTAGGTGCTTTTACATAAAATAGTTTCATTATCCATGCAATTTCTTTGACAGGTCACATTTAAATTAGGTTTTTCAAAATGACTGTGTGTGTGTACATACACATAAACACATCGGCCCACACAAACGCATGAATATGTGCATATATGTATTGATGTGTGAATTGCTCCTAAGACTAATTGTATCAAAAAAATTAATTCATTATATGTTCAAAGTAATATTTTTAAACCATTAAAAAAAATAAAATGTTTTTCATTTTTTTAATTGCAGTCAACTGTAAATGATTACCATTCGGCCATTATGGATTTATACTTGGATACACCTGATTCACTTTCACTGCAAGAAATGCTTGATATGGACATAAAAAATGATATGGAAAGTGTTTTTGCAGGACATTCAGAAATAAGTTTCAATTTTTCAGAAATGCCAGATGTCGATGAATGTTCTGGTGATCCAAATAATTGGTTTTCAACTAGTTCAAATCATTCAAATTCAAATTTATTTGATTTTGGAAATGAAGGTGCTTCCAAAATGGTTAACCCTAATGCAGTAATGCCTTTAAGCATAAATCTGTCAAAAGCTTTTACACCTACCCTTGCTTCACAACAAAACTTAGATGAAAATTCACCATCTCCGAAGCAAAGCCATTTAACCTTTTCACCGGCATCAATTAATGTGACAAATATCAAAGTGGACAATAATATAAATACAGTGAAAAAAGATTTATTGTCTTCTTTAGACACATCAAGAACTGTCAAGATGAATGAAACCAGTATCTCTGCCACCATTCCTGTACAAATTATTAAAACACACCTTCCTAAACAGGTTCATGTTCTTAGTACTAAAGCTGTGTCAAAGTCATCTGAAACATTATTAAGTCATCAAACAATAAAAGTTTCTGTACAAAAACAATCTGCAAATGTTAATGTGACTCAAATAGAGTCTCAAAGTAACAATAGTGTTACAAGGCAAAACTCTCATGGAATAAATAGAAAAGTAAAAAAGTTCCAGGATGAAGATGAAAATCCATTCCCTAAGCCTACATACAGCTATAGTTGTCTTATAGCTATGGCATTAAAAAACAGTCGAACTGGTAGTCTACCAGTATCGGAAATATATAATTTTATGTGGTAATTTATGTTTTATTTACATATGTGCATGCAGTTATAACGAAGTGTTTTATATATATATATATATATATATAGATATGTAAGTGATGTAACTAGTCATTAAAAAATAATATTTGTAGTGAACATTTCCCATATTTTAAAACTGCACCCAATGGTTGGAAAAATTCAGTACGGCATAATTTATCATTAAATAAGTGTTTTGAAAAAATAGAAAAACCAGCTGTAAATGGTTCACAACGAAAAGGTTGTTTGTGGGCAATGCATCCAGATAAAATTAGTAAAATGGATGAAGAAGTACAAAAGTGGTCTCGTAAAGACCCAGCTGCTATTCGTCGTGCAATGGTGTACCCAGGTATGTTTACTTGTCCATTTTTTTTCTTTATTTTTTTAATATTCGCTGTATTAATAAATGTGAATAAATGCTTCAAGATCTATTCTATATGATGAATTATAATAAAATGCTTTCTACAGATCAGTTGGAAGCATTAGAACGTGGAGAGCTGAAATATGGTAGTGATGGATATATTGATTCAACAGGGGAGGTTGGATCTGATTCAGACATAGATACTGAAAATGAAGAATTGGAAGTTGATCATAATATTACTATACGTGAAGATACAAATTCACAAACAGATTTTATAGAAATTAATAGTTTAGGTGATTCTTATGATGAAGCTAGTTTAACAGATTATGATAATGAGGTATTTATAATTAAAACCTTTCTAGATACATATTAAAATTATTGTAATAGTACTTAATTATATGAATTAATAACAGAAATTAACTTAAAAAAAGTTTTTATGTGCCAATATTAAAAGCGAATGATCCCTCATTATAATAAATAAATTTATGTATGAGTATTATATCAAAATACTAAATACCGTAGTTAATGTAACTTCTATAAATTACACCAAAAATTAAAAACATCTATAAAAAAAAAATAATATTTCAACATAAAAGTAGTAATTCAATATTCAGTGTATTTAAATTTTTGTCTTTTTTTTATAAATTCAGAATAGTTTTTTTTTAATGTGTATACACTGATGTTAGTAATGTTATGTGCGTGCATGTATTATTAATATTTTTGTCACTTAATATTTTTAATTAGAATTGATCATTTTATTATGTTATGTACAGTGTAAATACATGTACAAAATTATAAAATTGGTTTCTGTAACATTAATATTTAATTTAGGCTGGAGACAATATATATGAAGAAGTAGAAGTTGAAAATGAAGATGAAACTTTACGAATGGAAATTGCTCTAGCTCAACAAGAACTTTTTAATTATGAAACTGCAACTGCAAATAAACGAGCTAGGTCATCAACTACAAATGTTGTTGATTATGTATATCAACCAATATCTTCAGGAAGAAGAAAAACACCTCTTATAGTTCGAAATAATTCAAATACATCATTTATTGAAATTACTGGTGAGTAAAGTGGATCTGTTATTCCTCAAACATATATATTGTGAGAGTGTATAAGTTTTTTAATATGTGTGTAAATTGATTTATCTACACATTCATATATGTGTGCATACACTCATAAAAACAAATATGAGTGAATGTGTGTTTTACACATATGTATGTAAATATGTATACATTTATAATTAAATGATTATGCACAAGATGTATATCAAAAAAGTATAAAGTATAAATTCTTTACAATTATATATATATATGTATATATATATACATACACATACATACATACATACATGTTTGTGTAACATATATTCTTTTTGTATATAATTAATTGTATTAAGAAATGATCTTGAAGTAAAGGCAGCTCATAGTTATATTTTTATTATTAATTACTATAGGTTATGTTTTTTATGAAAACTATCAAATAATTTATATTTTTTTATATTTAGACATTTTTTACTTTTACTTAAATAAATATAAGGCATTATAATGGTAATTTTTTTCAATATTAGTGTATTTCTAAATATAAAATATTTCTAAACTTTTGAACAATATCTACGCAATGACATTCGAACATTTTATTTACTTCTAATGCTACCGAACCAAAATAGTACTTGAGTCCCTTGTATATTTAAAATGTTACAGTAACAAGAAATAATAAAAATCATAAAAAAATAAATCAATAGTAATGTATAATAAATTTTTTAAAAAGTGATAGTGAAAGTATTTTTCAGAAATATTTTTGAATTTTAATATAAAACGTTTACTACGGAGTTATTCAATTAAAATTTTATATCAATTACAAGTGTTTATTGCTAATGTATAAGAAAGTTTTTTCGGCTGTCAATAAATTAACTATAATTAAATTATAAGTAGTAATAGAATAGGAAATATTAAAAGAAAATGCAGTTTATATATTTAATATAAATGTATAATTACATGTTGACTATCTACAATTGAAAATTACATATTGTATTGACATTAAAAGCATATATATATATATATATATATATATATATATATATATATATATATATATATATGAAATTTTATTTTAAAATATCCATTTTTGTATGCTGTAAAAGCAAATAATGTACTCTCGCTTAAATAAATAAAAAGGTCTATAGACAAAAAAATAATAGTCACAGTGCATATTTAGTGATTATTATTATTGACATTTATCTTAAGTTATACATTTATATTAATTATTTTAAATACATAATATGTGCTGATATACAGAATATTAAAGATAATAGATTTCATAATATTACAGTTTTTATTTTCCATATTTTAAAAAACTGATTTACAGAGCAATAAATTACTAACATGGGGACCAATGTAAATTGGGATTTAAAATTAGATTTTCCTTTACAATTAATTATATAGCTTAAATGTTTTATTCTGTATTTTATTTTTATATGCTCTGATGTAATAAATGTTCATACATGTATATGTATATATATATATATATATATATATATATATGAAATAAAGTTTCCACATATTTACATATTCATAAATGTTATTGAAAATGAAACAAAAATATAATAAAATAAACTTTATTTAAAACACCAATTATTAATATTAAAAATGATTTAGGATATATTTATAATTGAGAGTAATTTATTGAAAGCCGCCCATTTATCTTCGACAGTTTTTAAAAAAATTACTTTGTAAAAAAATCTGAAACTTATAGTGGCTCCCCATTGTACTTTTATATTTACACATGTGTAATAAAATTATTAAAGAGCCATTTTTAAGGATTGGATTCAATATTATGTTAATGATTTCAGTATTATTGTAGAATTATTATGTTAAATTTTGGTTTTAATAACATTTTGATAGTAAATAAGCTGTTTTACATGTATAAATAACTATATTACTAAATGAAAATTATAGTAAATCTCTAACAGTACAAATTTAACTGTATATATGTATTATAAGTAATTAGCAGGTATCATATTATCAGTAAACATTGTACCTGTGAAGAAATGCTCTTATGAAGTTTTCTTGATTGAAATTTAAGAATGGTTTCCTAGTTTTCATCAATTTATTATTTTTTATTTGTGTTATTTTTTATTGTGTGAAAAAATTAAAGTAGCAACAAATATGTCAAAATGAATCATTTTTATCATTGATAAATCCTTTGAAAATGTTTCTTTTGTAATTTTCAACATTCAAAACAAAATCTAAATATACATAAATTGTTGAAAATTTAGAAGTCATATAGAATTCATTCACAGATTATCCGAGATATTTTTTTTATATATTTCATAGATAAAACTATATTTCAATCTGTTTCATATTACATATTTGTATATGATAAATGTCAGACCGCATCTGTCATATATGAAAAAGAGTACTAAATTGACTATTCATTGTCTTGGATAAATATTTTTTTTAAGAGCATATGTGTACAGTGTAACTTCAGAATAAGAAAGAAATTGTTTAATTTCAGAACTTATTTTGTACAAATTAGTATGGTGATATTTTTTTCAATGTGCATACTATATATATATAAATATTGATGTTTCAAGACTGAGATCTAACTATAAACTGCCAATTGTTTAACTATAGTTAATTTCTCATAGTTATTTTTGTCGCAAATTGACTTTTGAAATAAATGTAAGATTTGTTTGTAAAAAAATTGTGATAATGTTGATCACAATAATATTGCAAAAGAAATGTTATGTTTCTAAGATTTTACATGATTTAATGCAAATTTTTATTAATTTTGTACAAATTAAACACTTCAAATTCTCAATTATGTAAGTTGCCATTAATTTTTATACATTTGTACTTATATGTGTGTGTGTGTTTATGTATTGTATATATATATATATTGCTGATAGTATATACACATACATGTATAATGTACATACATGCATATATAATATTCATTTCATAAATAAGGAGCAATGTTATTTTGATCTTCAGAACATAAATAATTTGTTAGTGCAACAATATTTAGTGTAGTATAGATTAAAATGTAAGTAACATTTTTATTTCAACCAGTTGATTTATTTACATCATTCACAGCCAGTAATAAGTACAAGATAATCTTTATGTGCTGTAATTACTATGCATGGTGTTGGTGTTACAGCCAAGCTTATTTAGTGATAGTATTAAACAATCTTTACTATGTATATATTTTTTCCTTATATTTATCTTTAGTACTTTTGTGTGTGTGTGTGTGCGTGTTGAAGTAAAATTATCATTTATAATTTTTTGCGTTAGTACTGAAAAATATTTAAAAATCTTGTCAGTAACTGATTATTGATGTAATTTTACTTCAATGTGTGTTTTCATGTTGTATAATATTTTAAGTTGAGTATGTTTTTTTTTCTATAATTTATCGTAAACAAAGTATAATTTATTATTTTGCATCTTGTTCATTAATATGCACAAAAACAAAATAGTAATGAAACAATATTTAATTTTTATTGTTTTAATTAAATTCTAATCAACATATAAATGATTCTTTCTCTACATACATATATACATGTAATGTGTGTATGTGTATATATGTGTATATACATATATATGTGTATGTATATGTAAGTATGTATGTATATATATGTGGCTAATTGTACAGTCCTGATATACTGATAATTTTTATCTACAATAAATATGTATATGTATACACAAGATTGGTTTACAGTGGACATAAAGTTGCCAAGAGATTATAACAGTGGAAAAAATTGTATATTAGGCATTATACTAAGTGTGATATTTTTTTTTATAATAAGGTACTAGAGATAATTATGTTTGGATAAATAAAATTGGCATAAGAAAATGTAATATACGTTTTGAATAAAACTTATAAAATATAAATTTTAAGTAACTATTTTTTTTAATTTACATAGTGCATTATAAAATCTATATATGTATATGAATGTTTTTATTCATATGTATATATATATATATATATATATATATATATATATATGTATATATATATATATATGTATATACATATATATATATATATATATATATATTTATTTTCATAAACATATATTCATTTTAATTTATATTATCAGTTATTAGACATTTGTTTAATATGATGTTATTTCAGTCAATACCATGCGTTAATTTCAACCCTTTCTAATCTGATTTATTTTCTTTATTGAATAGATAACAGTGATTAATTTTTGTGTAAATCAAAAATGTATCAACTTATAAATAATACTTTCTTTGTAGTATAAAATAGAAATAATGTATCAAAATCCAAATTACTTTCAAATTATTTCAATGATTTCAAGAAAGAGTAGAAAGGGTTAATAAAAAAACACTGGAACATCTGTTTGGTGTTCAATTATATTTTATTATTAACAGTGTTTTATGTACAGGCTGTGCAAAAATCAGTAAATATAGTTAAGGTGTGACACTACCTTATAGTATTGTTTTTAAAATGTAAATAAACATTTCAAATGTAGTACTGAGGCAATCATTTATGTATAATTTTAAGTTTTTTAGTTCTTATCAGTGCAAATGTGAGTTCTGTAAGGTATTATTGCCTCAGAAAATAAAATGTATTAGATACACTTACTGAACATTGACATTAATGTAATTTATCATAAAATAATTTTGTAAATTTATATTTTAAAAGTGTAAAAAGAGTATCAGAAAAATGTATATGTGTATCATTATTTTCCTTTTTATAACACCAGTTTTCATTTTTAGGTTGAAAGCAAAATATTTAAAATAATACAAGATATTTAATAAGAAGTAATAACTAATTTAAATAGGTACTTGTTTTTAAAATATTTTGTTTTGGTTGGTGTTATTTTTTCATGAGTAGTCTGAAAAATTGTTTTTATTCAGATTTTTCTATACTTTAGCGCTTTAAAAATAATCGCGTTGTTATGGAAATGCGCATAGGCAACAATTAATGATTTATTGAATATTTTTGACCAGAATATATTTTTTTTATATTATGGGACGAAAAAAGAGTTTGTGAAAAGGTTAAATTTCATATAAATTCTCAGAAAGAAAAACCTAATCTGTTGCTTATATATCATATTTCAATGTTCATCGCCTAACATCGAATTTATTTTCATTTATATTTTAATATTTATGAATTTTATTTATCTAACATTTTTATGCAATATAAATAAAGGTATCAATCTGATTTTGATAACTGCGCGGTTTATTAATGTTTACAAAACGGGTAAGTTTTACATATACTGATAATTCCAATCTAAAAGTTTTGAATATTTTTACCTTGAGATCTATCGTTTTTAGAAAGTAAAGTCGAAATAGTAATACAAAATTTAATGCTTGTAAGAAAGTATCCTTATGAGGATAAATACATCAATGTGTTCGAGTAATTACAAAATACAGGCGATAATTACATAAATGCATTTGTTACTAATGAGCAAAATGGAAACGTGATATTTCTTTTATAACAAAAATATTTAGGTATATATTACAATAGAAAAATTACTATTAATGTAACACCTTCACCATTAATGTATATTTATTGATAACCTTTTACATTTTTAAGGTTGTTCTTTTTTGAATTTTTATTCGAACAAATATATACGAACTTGCATATATTGTACTATCAGTATATGTATAAACTGCAGAAACCTAGTAAATACAGTTTATTTTTAAAATACATAACAAAAATTCTTAAAACAATTTTATTAAATTTACATAAAACAGAAAAGGTGTTTAACAAATATTTTTCTACCGGTAATAACAATTTGTGGAAATAAAAGAAATTGGTATTAAACATAAATATATTACATATGATATTAAATGAGTTCAGACAGATAATTATATACACTTTACGTTTTGTGCTGTTTACTGGTAAAACAACTATGACAAATTAAAAATGTTATCATAGTTGTTTTAAATCCAAATTAATTACGAAAATCGAATCGTTTAGTGATATAATAAAGATAATTCCGCATAATATTTGATTAAATCCATAAGTACAACCGCAATGGGTGCAGATCTAAATCGGAAAAAGTATACGGCTAATAAGAAAGACAAAATTACAGCCAAATCAAATCTTGTTATTTCATGTTAGTGTTTCATATTTTCTTCAATAGTATGTTACAGCAATTAACTATATTCTGTGAGTAACAAGTTACAAATATGTAACTACTGTCGCATATATTTTAATTTATCATTCGTCAAAAAAAGTAAAGAAAAGAATATGATGAAAGATCAATTTTTATTAGGAAAAAATACAGTACAATGCTAATAAAATTGTTGCCAATTTGTAACTTCAAAAATTATAAAGATGATAAAAAAATACTAAAAATAGGATGACAGATTGATTTTCATCAAATTTATTAGTCGTAAAGTGATAAATAATGTAGTAACTGTTCAGGAAAAGATTAAATTAATAAATGCGCTTTTTGGCAGCGGACGATTCTTTTCTATTCAATTATATCATTTTAAAACCTTAAAATAAGTTATAATGTTAAAGCGCTAGAAATAAGTGAAGCTTTAATTTAGCCACTGAAGGAAAAAGTAACAATAAAAATTTTTCAAATTGTCTGAAATTCACCAAAACGAGCCACACATTTCAAATTCTGCTTTAAAATATTGATATACATCAATTTGGCCATAATTTCGTCTATAAAATGAAGGTTTCCCCAACAACAAGGCGGGAAACACATCCACACCATACTGATCATCAACGTATTTGAAGATTTCGTATATTCAAGACTTCACTGCTCTCGTCTGTAAAAATATTTGTTTCCAGAAATCAAATGTGCATTTTTTAAGTCATAGCATTCTAGTGTATGAATACGACTGGGATTAACTTTATATATATATATATATATATATATATATATATATATATATATATATATATATATATATATATATGTATACATATATACATTTATGATAAAGTGTATACAACAACAAAAAAGTAATAAAAAAAACCATTGCGATTATTTTATTTCGTTATAAAAATACCAAAAAACATTAAAAGCCCATTATTGCTGAAACAACGCCAGCTTTAAAAAATATTTGCAACAATATAATGGACATAAAATGTATAAAATATTAGGATAATCGTTGAAAAGTGAAAAACTTATTAAACATCAAAATTGTAGAAATACTGCGGGGAGCAAATAATTTTTAAGTACGAAAAATGTTTTGCAATCAAATTGAAATTGTATAGAGTAAATTAATATTAAATTGGGTAAAAAACTCTTAGAAGGTAGTAAAATATAGTTTACATAATTTTTGTTTCTGCTGGTAGCACATTCTATTTTATTATTTAAATTATGAATAAAATGGACTTGGTATGAAACACGCATTTAACAATTAATATACATAGTTCAGTTCGGAATAATAAATAATTGTCACTTTTAGGATAATATATTGATTATATAAACATAAGGAAAATAAGTTCATTCATTGGATATGATTCAAATAGAGAATAAATTTGCAAGTATGACATACAAATACCAAAGATTGAAAAATAAAATTACAAGTCAAATAAGAAAAAAAAGCTCTAGATTTTGGGTACACCGCCTTTATATTAAGAAGTTTCCAATGCATAAGGGCGCAAATATCTGAAGATACTACGAAGCATTAAACTTTTAAGAAATATAAAACGAACTATTGAAAGTTTTCAAACAAAAAATTATTCAAATAACTCAAAAATGTGCTTATAATTTGAATTATTTAGCATTTCTATTGCACACAATAAATGTAAATGTTATATTGTTTCAATAAATATTTTATAACTATACAAAATATTTTTGTCTACTTAAAATTGTAATGATGGGGAAGGATAATGAATTCTTTTTTAATATAGCATCCAGTAAATTACATAAAAAAGTATAATAGTTTTGCATGCAAAACTGACTGATTTACTTTTCCTTAAAAAATTTTCCACTCTTTAAAAGGGATATAGTTATTCAGAGAGCATCGCTCATAAAAATTATTATTTAGTTTATTTTTACCTTCTTCTATAATTGGTGAAGATACAACAGAGGTATTCTACCTTCTAGAAAATTAACTACTATTATTTTATAATAAATGCAGATATGAAAAGCTATTAAATTTGTCATTATTTTCTGTGTATTACTTTTTTATCCTGGTTGTATATATATTATTTATTATTGAAATATTTAATAAATCATAGTTTTAATTATTTTTTTAATGCATTTAATTTTTTATTTCTATTTTAAATTAATATATATATATATATATATATATATATATATATATATATATATATATATATATATATATATATATATACACATATACATATATATATATATATATATATGTATGTATCTGGAATTATGAAGTCAAACATTGGTATTACTGTATACTTCTATAGGGTATAGGATTATAGCTTATAGTGAATTAATTAAAATATCATAAGTAGGAAAATAAATTTAAAAGAGTGAAATGTCTTGAAGCTATTTTATGTAAAATCATGCATTTAGATATAATTTTTTTAAATTTTTTAAATATACGTTTACTTTATGTGATGTTGTTTACTTCATTTACACAATCTTCCATTAACTGTCAACGAATTCCAAAAATAGGTATTTTTTAGTTTATATCATCTACATTAAAAATAAAATTGTCAAATTTTTTTTATCATATATTAGTAAAGCAATATTGTTATAAGCAAAATTTAAAAATATTTTTATCTATATATGAATATTCAAAACCAATGTACACAAACTTACTATATTAAAATTTTGCTGTATTTATTAATGATTGTAACATTTATAATTTTTATTTTATTAATCCTGATAAATTCATATATATATATATATATATATATAATAATTACTTGAATGATATAATACTAATGCATCTTACAAAAGAATTAAGAATTATTAATAATTTAAATGAAATTGTAGTTTTCATTTATATAAAAATTTGTAACTGTTTTAGCCATCGTTGGTGCTGGCATAGGAGGAGCTTCAACAGCACATTTTCTTCGTGAATTATTTGGTGAAAATGGTGCTCGTATTGATGTGTTTGAAGCAAATATGGTAGGAGGACGATTGGCCACTGTTAATATTGCAGGAAAAAATTTTGAATCTGGTGGATCAATTATTCATCAAAGAAATAAATATATGTTACATTTTATGAAAATATTAGGTAGTGTATTTAATAATTAAATTTATTGAAAGTATTTTATATGAAAATAAAATTTGTTTTTATTTTCATTTATAACTTTAGTAAAATAGTTATTTGTAATTCAGTGCAAATAAATGCATAAAATCTATTTGAAAACAATATTTGATATTTTTATAACCTATTATGCATCGATTTTTAATTTGTTGTGTAAGTAAATGTTATTTTTGTAAGTATTTAAATAAATTTAAAAAAATAGTTTATTGTAAATCTGGGTAGTAAGAAAATTGGTTATACTTTAATATATAAACATAGTTTATAAATAATTTCAGAAATTGGATAAGTACTCTAAGAATATGCTTTTTTATGTTACACAGAAAAAAAATGATTTCAGATGAATTATTTTTATATAATTATACATTTTAATTGATTTTTTTTACCTTTCAGTTTTTTCAATGTTTATTGTAAGACATAATCAAATATTGTCGCTTGAAATTCATAGGCTCGAATGACATTTTTCATTGATTTAGTTATTCTTGAACTAAAATTGATTTTATTTTTGATCATTATTAAAAAAAAATCATCTTTTCTATATATACACATACCCATGTTTATTATATACACATTCCTATATTATACTTTTAATTTCCATTTTACATATTAGTGCCAATAAGAAAATGTTTTTTTTATATTTTTCACAGGTTTGGAAAAAAATAGCGGTGGACGATCTTCATTAGTAGCATTATATGATGGAGATGAATTTGTATTCCGTGCAAGTGAACATTACTTCATAACAATGATGAAAATGTTGTGGCGTTACGGATTAGGACCTTTAAAACTTGATGTGTTCATTAATGATATGTTAAACAATTTCGATAGGTAAATTGTGTAATTTATATATTTATACAATTTATATATATATTATAGATTTATTTAAATATTGGTTGGCATACAGATGTATACATATTTATTATATAATTATGTGTGGAATATATGTGTAAATTATTTTTAATCTTTTGTATTTAAGAATCTATGAACTGCAAAAAAATGGTGAATCTTATGAAACTGTCCAAGGTTTATTGCAAGCAATGTCACCAGGATTTGTAGATGCATTGACTAATTCAACATATGAAGGACTTAGGAAAGAATATCTTTCAGATATGATGATTAATGAATTGGTAGAGGCAGCATTAAGAGTAAATTATGGTCAAGACACTAATGCACATTTGTTTGTTGGTAATTCAGAATATTATTAATAATTAGTGTATTGTTAAGCTCTATTTTAATGTAAATGTTTTTAAATTGTATTTATTGATTTATAGGTTGTGTGTCAGTTGCAGGAGCTACTGAAGAATTATTTTCAATAAAAGGTGGTAATAAACAGGTACCTGAAAAACTGTTAAACATTTCCAATGTTAATCTTATAAATGGTCAAGTTCGAACTATTACTCTTAACACTGAAACAGAAAGTGGTTCTTATATTTTAAATTATACACTTACTCATCCAGAAATACCTGTTAATGTGGAAAAAGCTGAATTTTATGATATTATTATTCTTGCAACTCCTCAAACCATTGATATGAAACATAAAATTGTATTTAAAAAATTTAATCATAAAATAGAATTTTTGGGTACTTATCATAGGACTGTGTGTACTTTAGTTCATGGGGAATTAAATCAAGAATTTTTTGGGTTGCTTGATAATGATGCTACATACGATATATTGTCAATAAGTAATCGAACTATATTTAATTCTGTAAGTACTATTGAAAGTGTTGATCGTAAAAAAGTTGATGGAAAAATTTGGAAGGTTTTTTCAAAAGATATTTTAACAGACACACAATTGAATCTACTTTTTTCAAAAATTGTTCATTTTGAAGTTATTGATTGGTTAGCATATCCAAATTATGATACATCTAAAAGATCTGATCGATTTGTTTTACATGATAATCTATTTCATTTAAATGCAATTGAATGGGCAGCTAGTGCTATGGAAATGAGTTCAATTGGAGCTAAAAATGTTGCTTTATTAGCATATAAATCATGGACTAATAAAAAGTTACCCACTCATCAGGTAAATAAAAGACGAAAGTATGAGCTGTGATAGTCACTGTTATATTTGTACAGTAAATTCTTTTATTGGCATTTATTTTATACGTACACATGTATTTTTATTAAATGGTATTTATTCCTACAATTATAATTAATAGTATTTTTTTTGTGTTAATATTTTCACATTAACGAACTGTTACATTTAATTATACATTTGTAATACAATAAATTAAAAACAAGTCACAAATTAAAATTTTGTATCAGTTGTGCATTAGTTAAATTCTTTTTGTATGTAATAATTAATTATTTTTGTATATTAATATGTAAATTAACAATCTCATTCCAATCTTTTTTCGCAAGTCAGTCTTCAGAATTATAAAATCGATGGTAGTTTAGTAAATTATCATCGTTCATTGTGCTATTGTACAAGATTGTATCAGTATTTAAATCTTCTAATTCATTTGGCTGAAATTATAAGTGAATTTTAAGAAAAGAATTGTTTTATATACTCATCAATTTTCATAAAAGTTAAATTTTTTTTAATGTATGTATATAAAACATTTGTTCTTACTTTCACAATATATTTCTGTAAAAAAGAATTTTTAAAATAAAACTGGGTATATAAAAGTAATTACCTTCTTATCATTTTTACAAGTATTATTTTGTTTCAAAATAACCAAAAAAGGACAATATAATATATTAACTATTCCAATAATCCTCATGAGCCAAGAAAATCCAATTGTTTTTACCAATTCACCTCCAATTATGGGTCCTAAAAGTAAATATATATATATATATATAATGTATGCATTCATGAATGAGTATATATTAAAAGGAAATAATATCTCACCAACAGAGTAAGCTAAACTAACAGAAATCTGTTGTAAAGCATAAACAGCACTGTAATGTGCATGATGCCGTGAATCAACAAGATATGCAAGAAATGGCACTAGTGCAGCATCAACGATTCCAATGCCTAAAATTAAATATATTTAATACAAGATTTTTAAAAAATAGTTCTGTAATTTAAATTTTATACAAAAATTGTTCATATGCTGACAAATTTATTAAAAAAAACTGAATTTAGAATTTAGTAACAAGGAAATGATGTGAAAAGTTGTTTTTTGAAAAATGAAATAAATTCTAATACATAAAATAATTGATTTTTTCAAGAAGTATTTTTGTATTTTTAATCTACTTTCAGGATTAAATAATATTCTGAAATGGACTTTATTTTGACACATAAATTAATAGTTGAGAGTCTATCTATGTTTGGAAGTATAGTTGAAGAAAAGAACCGGAGTAGGTACATTTGTATTTAAACGAACGAATAAAATTGTTGATAAGTTAGATTAAAAAAAAAATAAAATTTCAAGAAGATAAGTAATTTGATATATTGAATTATCAGGGTAGCACGATAAATGCCAAACGTTATTTAATAAATTTTAAAAAGTATTTTCAATGAAAATTAAAAAAAGTATTTGCTAAAAGATAAATTTACAGTTAATTTTTAACATAAGTATTGTTTTTATTTCTTCTATATTAAATGTCAGTCAAATATTAGAATTAAAGGTATTATTTCTAGTTTTATCAATCTTCATTTTTTAATTAGCTTAGGTAATGATGAATATTTTTGTTTAGTTTGTATGTAAGCATATAAACTTACTATGCCTTTATATCAAATAAACAATAGTTCTTTCTAGTATTGGAATTTATTATTGTATATTTAATTGTGAAAATGTTTCCATATACTAATTGTTATATGGAAACTTATGTCTAAAATATATTACTTAAATTAGTTTAAAACTATAAAAATTCAATTACTACTTTTTTCACAAAAAATCATATTTTAATAGCTGTTATTGAAGGAAAAATTTATTACGATATATTTCCTATTCATTACATAAATTCTTGATAGTAATTACAGTTTCAAAAGATTCAAGAAAATGAAATAAAAAAATAATTTTATTATTGTAAGTATATGTTTGATACATGTAAAATAATATCTCAATTTACAATTTAATACCTCAATTAATTGGAATGAAATATTTTGTTTTTTGTCATATTAAATATACACTCATGGGTGGACCTTTATAATAAAAACTAACCATAAGCAATTCGGGTTCTGCTTTAAGTTTTCACCACATATTTTGCTTTTAATGTTTTTTAAAGTATTATACGAATCTTTTATCTATTATACGATCTGAGATTTAAAAAGACCGCGTAATATTAATACCTTATCTATTTTCTTTGTTTATGTTAGTCTTTTTCTATGCTTTGTTTATGGTATAGGTTATGTAAATTTTAAATTTGGCATTCCAAATAATATTACATTTCAGGTATAATAAAGATGATTTATATTATTAAGTGTTGATATATATGTATATAATGCATATATACACACATATACGTGCATACATACAAATGTAAACTATATAGTATGTAGACCGTGGTTTAAACAGCAGATTATTTAAAAAAGTGTTTTCTCTCTAATTGCAATTATACATAACTTTGTTATTAGATAGTTTTCCTTTTTTGAAATTAAATTTCGCGCAATAATTAATAAAATGTATCTTAATTAGAAAGAATTTATAGATTAAGGAATATAAATTCTGTTTTTGATTATATATTGTTAGTATTTACTAATGAATTGTATTTGGACTCTTTCAATTTAATATTTAGTTATTTTTTTTATTACTGTACATGTTACTTTTTTAAATTAATGTTCAGTAGTGTCGGCAGTAGTGAATTCATGATTCTTTTTTTCTTTACTTTTAATGTTATTGAGTAATTAGTAGTGTCATAATAAGTACATAAGTTCATTCTATATTATTTAGTTTTAGATGCACTTCATATTTTTAATATGGAATTACCTAAAGAAATCAAAAGATTAGATGAAGTTGTTGTAAATAGAATTGCAGCAGGAGAAATAATTCAAAGACCTGCAAATGCACTAAAAGAATTAATAGAAAATAGTTTAGATGCTAAATCTAATATCATCACAGTTACAGTTAAATCAGGTGGATTGAAATATATGCAAATTAATGATAATGGTACTGGCATTAGAAAAGAAGATATGTCAATTCTTTGTGAACGTTTTACTACATCAAAATTGCAAAGTTATGAAGATTTAAGTAATATATCGACATTTGGTTTTAGAGGAGAAGCTTTAGCCAGTATTAGTCATGTTGCTCACTTAAGTTTACAGACCAAAACTGCTAATGAATTATGTGCATATAAAGTTTCATATGTTGATGGAAAAATGAAACATGAACCCAAAGCTTGTGCTGGAAATCAAGGTACACAAATAATAGTAGAAGATTTATTTTATAATGTACCGACAAGAAAAAAAGCTTTAAAAAATCCAAATGATGAATATGCTAAAGTTTATGATATTGTTAGTAAATATGCAATTCATAACTCTAGTATAAGTTTTATGTTGAAGAAATTTGGAGAAAAAAATGATCTTAGAACACCTATTAATAGTACTTATGTTAATAATATTAGAATTGTGTATGGAAATCATATTGCAAAGGAATTATTGGAAATTCAGTCAAATAATAAAGACATGAAGTTTGAACTTAATGGTTATGTAACAAATGCAAATTATTCATTGAAAAAAGAACTTTTTTTGTTGTTTATTAATAACAGATTGGTAGATTCAGTTAATTTACGTAAAGCTATAGATTCAGTTTATAGTATGTACTTGCCTAAAGGTATGCACCCATTTGTATATTTAAGTCTTAATATTGATTCAAAAAATTGTGATGTAAATATACATCCTACAAAACATGAAGTACATTTTTTGTATGAGACTGAAATAATTGATAGTATTAAAAGTTGTATAGAAAATAAACTGCTTGGATGTAATATTTCAAGAACATTTTATACTCAGACAAAATTGCCTGGAGTAAAAAATGAAACTTCTAATAATGAAAATAAAAGTGAAAAAACAATTTATGATAAAAATTTGGTGAGAACAGATTCAGATGAACAGAAACTAGATAAATTTTTTGGTGGTTTAAATAATTCTGTAAATGAAAAAGTAATTAAAACCACTAATACAGTATTAAAGTTTTCTCCTTCAGACAAAAAAAACAAAGTTGAAGTAACGCTTATTAGTGTTTTACAGTTAAGAAAAGCTATAGAAATTGATTGCAATACTATGTTAAGAGACATTTTTTCTCAACATAAATTTGTAGGTATAATAAATGTAAAATATTCTCTAATTCAGCATGATACTGTATTATATTTATGTACTAACGAGATACTGTGCGAAGAGTTATTTTATCAATTTATTATTTATGATTTTCAAAACTTGAATCAAATACAATTTGTTAAACCAATACCAATTTATGATTTAACATTATTAGCATTTGATATGCCAGAAATTGATTATAACGAAGAAAGAGATGGTGCACGCACTGATTTGTCAGAAAATGTAAAAAATATATTAATTGAAAAATCTGAAATGCTTAATGTTTATTTTTCTTTAGATATCGATTCAGATGGAAATTTAAAATCTATTCCAATGCTTATAAAAAATTATATTCCTGATATGACTTATTTGCCAATATATATTTTGAAATTAGCTACAGAAGTAAACTGGGAAGTTGAAAAAGAATGTTTTGAAACATTTGCAAGGCAGACGGCTAATTTTTATTCAAAAATTTCTACATGTAATTCATTTACAGCGAATATGCTGCATGATCAAATTTCTACTGATTCAAATAATTGGGAATGGGTATTGGAATATATTATATACCCATCTATAAAAAAATATTTAATTCCTTCAAATAATCTATTGTCTACAAATTCTGTACTTCAGATTGCTAATTTACCAGAATTGTACAAAGTTTTTGAACGTTGTTAATATAATTATTTCAAACGTATATATGTATTTTGTAAATACCTTTATTGCAATGCAAAAAATACAAATTTGTAATGTACATACACAGATATATATATATATATATATACACAGATATAGATATATATATATATAACTTTATTTT
>CM068320.1:26883980-26906480 GCA_034766995.1 Acanthacorydalis orientalis
CTACAAACAACATTTTCATAATGTTATCAAGATCAAATTCGATTAGATTATTCAATTATCAGACTCTGTTTCAAATCCTGATATATATTTAAATGTGTTGATTGCCAATATCTGTTTCTAATTGAACATCTGGGACCTATGTTCAAATTGTTCATTTTATTGATTTCAGCTTAAGGGTGAAAGAATTTTGCTGTAGATAATTGTCCAGTTTGTTTAAATTTAAGTTTTCTATATGTATATATATATATATGCATGTGTGGCTCTGTGTGTATGTATGTATGTTTGTATTTATATTAATGTATTTAAAAAATATTTTATATCTACAACCATACATAAATTGAATAAATATTTCTTTTTGTTAAATTTTGATATCATTACTAGTTAATTAATATAATGAATTTGTAAGTGTAATCAAAATTAGATAAACAATAATAAAGTATTTTTACTAAATTTCTAATCAATGATTATAAAATGTCCCTTCAAAAAAATCACATAACGTACTGACTTGTAATTAAATTTTATTCACTGACATTTTTTTACAGCTTATAAAAATTAGTAAATTTCAAATTATTTTTGGAAATTATTTTCATGCATGTTATTTTCAAATTATTTTCATTTAAAATCTTGTGTTTTCAGACAAATTTTCGGAACGATTTTCTTGTAAATTTTCCATATTGTTTACATTTGCTGTATCATTTAAATTTTGATAAAATTCATTGAAGGATAAATTATTTTCCTTGGATATTGGAGATACATGTTGCATATTCTTTTCTAATAATGAAGGATTCACTTTGTCATGTAACACCTAAAAATATTTCAATTAATGTGCATTTATTTTTAATGTTTTATTTTTTATTTACCTGTGGATTTAAAGATGAACCTAAATCAAACAAATTTGTATTGTGAGGGCAAGCCAGTGAAGGTAAGGTGTTAGTTAAATTGTCTCTAATAATAGAAGTCATCATAAGATAAGTTCTAGGAATAAACAGTCCTATTAGAATAACTGTTGCAGTACCAACAAGTCCAAAAACAATAGTGGTTTCTTTCCACTCTTTTTTAACAGTATAATATAATGTTATCCATGCTACCCAGATCAAAACTACTATGAGAGTAGTAATAGTAAATAATAATCCTTCTTTATAATTTCGTTGTGATTTTATGATAAATGGACAGAGTAATAATAAAAGAAATAATAATAAAGTTTCGTAGGCAATTAAAATAAAAAATAAAAAATTATTTAAAATTTCAAAACAGTTTTGATGAAATATTATTCCTAAATTTATGCCTAATTGAACAAGTAGAATAAAAAAATAAAGTGTAGCTTGAATATAACCATTAATGTGGGACATTAAACAACTTTCTTTAGCAACAGTAGCAATCATTATAAATCGTGAGAGCATTATTGAAAAAGTAGAAGTATATGACATGGACATACTAAATATTCCACACAAACAAGTGATGTTAGAGTAATATATATATTTTTCTATCGATGAATTGTTTTCATTTATTTTTAATAACTGATAAGAGGAATTTATATTTTCAAATTCTTGCATAATGTGTTTATTGTGTTCAACAAACTGTTCTGATAATTGTGAATCATTTTTAACACATTTTAAATTGTTTATATTTAAAAATACAGATTTTGAATTTATTGATTTGTTTAAAATGTTATTATTTGTAAACATAATTTTTTCTGCAGTATGTAATGCTAATGCAATTTCTTTTGAGAAATTTTTTTTTTCGAAATTGTTATTAATTTTAAATGAATTATTTGAATACATTTTATTTTTATCAAATTCACTTTTACTCATAATATTAAATGTTGTATTAACAGAATTTATTTGATTATTTTTAAATGTTACTTCATTTTTTATATGATTATTTAATAAATTGTTTTTATAAGTGTTATTAAATGTTTCAGTTTGATTATGTAACAAAAAATTCATAGAAATGTTTTTTTCATGATCATTTTCATTAAAAATATGAAACTGACTTTGAAAATTTGAATTATTTTTGGCACTGTTAATTAAATTAAATTCAGTTTCATTTTTATTCATTATTTCAAATGTGATACAGAATGGTATGATAGATAAATACATTAAAATTAAATTTATAAGTAGAAAAATAGATGTTGTTGGATTTCCTTCAAAAATGTCTCCTTTACATTTTCTTATGCAAATAAATGTAATAATAACTATTACACATATAAATCCTATTATTGCAATTGATATTAAACCTGCAATCCAAATACTTTGTTGAAATTTGAAAATTAGTTTATCTTGTACCATATTAAATTTACTACGCTCAACTGCATAAATGCAATTATCAATATAATTGTTGACAAGAGTTACACAATCAATTTCAGAAACATTAACTAATTTTTTATACATAAATAAAGTTTTACTAAATATATTATATGTTGCTATTTTTTCTTTTGTATAATAATATTTTTTTATGTTTTTTTTAACCGAATTTTCTAAATTAAAGATTTTATTTTCCTTTATATTATTTTTTACCAATAAATCATCTATATATTCATACACATTGAATACAAATTTATCTTTAAGTGGTTCTATTTTTAATAACTTTAATATTAAATTTGGTGGTAATATTTTGGTTGTTTGATTTAATATTTCAATTTCAAATGATTTTGAATTTAAACATTTAAGTTTGTTAGTACTCTCTGTACAGTGTTTTTTTACTTGATTATTTGTAGACTGCAACATTTTTAATATTGGTGAAGCAATACTAAAAAGAATTGGTGTAGGTGTTAATTTAAACACTTTATTTTTGATTTGGAAATTATCTGTGTATAGAGGAAGAATTATATACGATCCTTCTGGCACACCTATAAATATTAAAATGGAAAATATTATGTAATTAAATAAAATTTATAATTTTATTTAAATGATATACCTTGTAAATCTGATGAACCATCTAGTGGTACAATAATTAAAGTAACGTTTGTAAAATTTATTTTCAGTATTTCTTGAATTTCTGACTTATATCCATAAATAATTATTATATTGTGAACAGATACATTCAAAAACTGAAAATTCCTGTACAAATATATATATATATATATATATATATATATATATATATATATATATATATATATATATATATGTGTGTGTGTGTGTGAATATATATATATATATATATATATATATATATATATATATATATATATATATATATATAAATGAGAGACAGAAACATGCCTATGTGTTTACTATAAATTTCATTATTTTATCTAATAAATATTTTTTTATAATGTGTAATTATCTGTTAATTTTATAAAAAATTATTTATTATTTTTTTCTTAATATCGTTGAAATAGTTTAAATTTGTTTTTAATTGTTTCATGTAAGCAGTTGTTAAATTGTAAAATAAAAAAATAAATATTTACAACATAAAATATATTCTCTCTCTCTCTTTCTTTCTATATCTATATATATATATGTACATATTTCTGAATAAAAATAATTTTATTACTTACATATGATCAATAGCAGCATATATACAAATACATGCTTTTTTAGCAGTTTTCACAAATAATTCATTTATATTATTATCATTTGAATATAATATTATATTGTCTTTCAGTTCCATGGACATAATAAATTTAATAACAATGTCAATAAAAATTTCATTTTCTATTAAATTTGATACTTCAATAGTAGATGTATTGAAGGATGGAAACTGATGATCTATATTATTTTTAATGCTTGATATTGTAATTATAGCTACAGTACAAAAAAATATTAATATAAAAGTTCAGTCATTTGGTTTTAGATGGTACATACGTGTAAAATATTGTATATGTGAACATTTATTCCTATGAAGATAAATTTCAAGAAACCAATTAATTTCCTTTTGAACACTTGAACAAGTATCATAAATATTCAAGCCCATTGTAAAGTTATTTGTTAAATGTAATGTATTTATTCTTTCAATAGTCCACATGGCTGCTTCTACTTGAGTTTTTCCAAGATCGAGTGTATATATGCATGAATCATCACTATGTACATTTAGTATAAAAGGTATTGTTACATTTCCTTTTATTTTGTTATGATATAAATTATTTAAACAATTTGATTCAGTCTGTGTATAATAAACAATTGACATGAAAAGGAACATTTTTAAAATAATCTTCATGGTGATTTTGTAATTAAACACTCATGTATTGTTACTAATAATTAATTAGGTGTGAGCTTCTAAATTTGATTTCCTTTATAAGTATTTTATATAAAGAAATTATGATATTAAGTACTATACGTGATGAAATTTCAAACTGAAATTATATGTTATATATATATACATATATATATATATATATATATATATATATATATATATATATATATATATATATATATATATATATATATATATGCAGAAATGCATACATACATTGTAAACCATTTTTAAAAAAACTGTTTTAAATAAATATTTCTTGCAGATTTATTTGATTTTGATTTTTATCATTGCATTAAATTGTTATTTAAATAAAATTTACTTCCTAGTCACTACTCTCACTCAAATGTAAAACCAATTATAGAAATTATATCATTTAAATACATTCATTTCACACAATTGTAACATATGCATATATATATATATATATACACACACATATGTATGTGTACTTGTATGTATGAGGTACACAATAGGATTATGTATAATCTAATAAAATTGTACTTTACAGTAAATTATTAGTGATTTTTACTTTGAAATATTTTAATAATTTTTTATTGAACTAGAAAGCTTTATATTTTAGCTAGTTTTAATTGTTATTTTTAAGAATTACCAAGTGTGCGTGTGTCCTATGTATACATATATATATATATATATATATATATATAGACAGTAGTTCTTAGAAATAGCAATTGAATCTAGCTAAAATATAAAGCTTCCAAGGATGTATGTATGTATGCACGTATTTTTGGTGTTTAAAAAATATTATCAAAAACATTCAGTTTTTAATATGAATTTTATTAGTATTTAATACAACTGTATACATTACTTTATCAACAATGATTTTTTTTATAGTATATTCAGGGTATATAAGTAAATTACTGTTTACTGATATTTTTTTATTTTCAACAGGATTTAAATTAATTACAACTATATATGACTGATTAGAATTAAGTGCATTTTCATCAATAATTAATTTATTTAAATCTTTTATACAATGACATAGAACTTTTGTATACTCTATCCAGTATTGTACTACTATTAAATCTAATATTAAGTCTTTATCACAAAAAGAATGCAATTTACAATCATTTTTAGAATTTAAATAAAATTCATGCTTCCAAAATGCTACAGCAGACTTCTGAACTTTCAAAAGTGTTTGCAATCTGTAAGCTAATGTGTCCTTTTTTAATTTCTTATTTTTTTTCTTTCTTGCAATTCTATTAGAATTTATATTTGTGTACGATGTAGAATAATCTGCTTGTTCTGCAGAAACATTCTTTAATGATGTTCCTGTGATTGTTACTGGTGTTTTATCTTCTTTACAATCTGAAATATCGACAAAAGAAATGTCATTTTCGTATTTTATGTCTTGATCCAACCTATCGTTTGAATTATCACTTTCAGAAGTCTTAATGAGAAATGATAATTGAGACAGTTTATTTACTTCTGAACATGACTGTACAGTACTTATTATGAAATCTGATTCTTGTGAATCACCAATATATGAATTCTGAGTCAATGAATCTAGTATGAAATCATCTTCACATACAATGGGATCAACAATCTTTTTTTTATTAAACAAATTAAGTTTAAGGTTTATACCTTCTTTACTACTACAATTTGTTTCAATCTGATTTTCTTTATATATTGTTTGTGATTTTTTATTCGGACTAATTAATGATAATATATTTGGTTCAGAACTTGTAGATTGACTTAAAATAGTTTGTATATTTGTTTCTGAGCATTCTGAATTATTAACAATGTTAAAAGAATACACCCATTCTATATTTTGAAATAGTTTCTTACTACATTTAGTTTTTTCATTTTGACACATACGTACATTTGAATCTCTTATTTTTAACTTATTTAGTATAGGTGATTTATTAATATCACATCTTTTTTCAATACTAGTTTTTTTTCTTTTATTGAGAATAGGTGAATGCTTGTCATTATTTAAATTGTTAACTAAGTTAGTATTAGAAACAGAAAGTACATTTAAATTTTTGGTTTCATTTTTATACTTATTTAAAACTGGAGAAACAATTGTTTTATTGTTTTTCTTTTTATAGTCTGAATCACTATATAACTTATTTACTGATATATTTTCATTAATACGATTGTTTTTTATATATGATTCAACATGAGTGTCTTTTTTATGTTTTCTTTTTCGAGATTTATATGTGAAATCTTTACTTGGCTTTATATAATCTTCTTTTGAACTATGAATGGTGTTTTGTTTCAAATATTTATTTGTTCTTGGAAAATATGGGATGTCAGTGCTAATGTATTTTTCATTTTTAATTATTTCATCAAAACAAGTACTTGTTTTTATTCTTCTTGTTCGTTTTTTTGTATCTTCATTTTCACTATTAGAATCACTCCACGAGATATTAATTTCACAGTTTTCGTTTTTAAAATTTGTCATTTTGTAAATACAAATATGATTAGTGTTAGGTTATGCGGTGTATTTAAATCTTTATTAATTTTGTAAAATACCAAACAGATAATGGTTTTTATATTTTAAAATTCATTTTACGAAAGGGTAAAAGTATTAAATATTATTACTAGCATTAAAATCATATTAGTACATAGTAATATGCTTGTCAATAACATGGCTGAATATGCGATATATAAGTATTCTTTATCTATGGTTAATAACACATGGATCAATAAGTCCCGAGACTAACCCAGAGATGGTGCTCGTAGTAAACCAGTAACCAGGTCTTTCTAGAGTACTAACCTTTACTTAAAACGTGTTAAAATTTTAAGTCGATCGGACCAGAAACAGCTGAGTTATCGAGGTTGGAGTAAAGTCGTTTTGTAGTTTGTTTAAAAAATGGAAAAAACCGAGTTTCGTGTTCTGATAAAACATTGTTTTTTAATGGGTAAAAACACCGTGCAAGCGAAACAATGGATTGAAAAATGTTACCCGGACTCTTGTCCATCAAAAGCAACGATTTGTCGGTGGTTTGCCGAGTTTAAACGTGGTCGTACCGACACAAACGACGCGGAACGCTCGGGTAGACCTGTGGAAGCCGTTACACCGGAAAATGTGAGTGAAGTGACAAAAATTATAATGAAAGATCGTAAAGTGAAGCTCCGTGAGATTGCTGAGATGACACAGATATCATATGGAAGTGTATTTACTATCCTTCATGAAAAATTGAGCATGAAAAAGGTTTTTTCCAAGTGGGTGCCGCGATTGCTTTCGATGGAACAAAAACAGCAACGAGTCGATGATTCAGAAAGCTGTTTATCGCTATTTACTCGCAACAAAAAAGATTTCTTGCGTCGTTACGTGACCATGGACGAAACATGGATACATCACTACACTCCAGAGTCGTCCGAAAGCCGTCCGAAGCGTCCGAAAACGCAGCAGTCAGCTGGCAAAGTCATGGCGTCAGTTTTTTGGGATACGCATGGCGTGATTTTCATTGACTATCTTGAAAAAGGTAAATCGATCAACAGTGATTATTATATTGACTTGCTGGTGCGTTTGAAGGAGGAAATCGCAAAAAAACGACCGCACATGCAGAGAAAAAAAATCCTTTTTCACCAAGACAATGCACCCTGCCACAAGTCGATGAAAACAGTGGCAAAATTGAACGAATTGGGCTTTGATCTGCTTCCCCACCCCCCATACTCGCCAGATTTAGCCCCCAGTGACTACTGGCTCTTTGCTGATCTTAAAAAAATGCTCCAGGGAAAAAGATTTGGCTCAAATGAGGAGGTCATCGCTGAAACTGAAGCTTATTTTGAAGCGAAAGATAATTTTTTTTATAAACATGGTATTGAAAAATTGGAAAAGCGTTGGAACGATTGTATCACCCTAAAAGGTGATTATGTTGATGAATAAAAAAAAATTTTGCAAAAAAAATGTTGTTTTCATTGTTAGTCTCGGGACTTATTGATCCATGTGTTATGTGTTAAATGATTGTAGAAACAATTAAATATCTTAAACATTGATAAGTTGTTTTGAATGGCTTCTTTTTGCATATTTTATATATGATACAAGAATACAAAATTTTCAATAACATCAATTTAAAATTTGTATTCTGTAATTTCTTTATCTAATAACTTTGAAATATATTTCAATTATAAATTGTTAACATTAACGGACATTATAATTACAAAAAAGATAGAAATATCTACACAACAATAGGTTAATAAAAGCTCATTTAATGGAAAAATGATAGAAAAAACAAAAAATACAAAAAGAGTATATTTTCTCTTCACTGTCAACTGAGGTTAAAAAGAATAACAAATGTTTTTTATTCATATAATTGAAAAAATATTACAGATACTAAATTAAGGTTTCATTTTTTATAATTTTGTGCTCCTTTTTTGGCTAATGTGTCTGCACCTTCATTTCCTATAATACCTGCATGTCCTTTCACATAATTCTGAAATTATTAAATATAAAATAACAGAATTATTTTTTTTAAAGAAGCAGTGAAGTAATTACCCATTTAATTTCTAAAAGTTTGCTTGCATCATCAAGTTTAATAAAGTCTGATTTATTTTTAACTGGAGTACCATCTTTTAACAACCAATTCTTTTTTTTCCAACCTTTAATCCAAGTTGTCATAGAATTGATTACAAACTGAGAATCAGTATTAATACAAAGTTTCTTTGCACCTAAATTACATAAATTTATAAAAATTATTTTTGTGTATAAATAGTGTTTTTTATATATATATATATATATATATATATATATATATATATATACATATACATACATCCATACATACATACACACACACAAAGAGAGAAATAGACACACATACATCATTTTTTAAAAAATAGAATAATTCTTACCCGCTGCATGTGCTATTTCAATGGCTTTAGTGCAAGCTTGTATTTCCCCTACGTTATTAGTTGGCCGACCAACGATAGGTTCACCAATATTTCTGAAAACATTTAAATTAGCATTATACTTATTTCTAGTATTTTAAATTATCTTATTTATTTTACATTACAATCAGTACTGCTATTTTTGTTTATTTCTACAATTTAAATAATCTACAAATAAAAGATAATAAATTAAATGTTATTAACATATAATATGCATGCATGTTTACGAATATGTATGTTTATTTGGTAAAAAGTTAACTCTATACTTTACAAATGGAACATTTAATAAATCTGAATTGTTAATGTGAAATTAATTATATTTGAATGGTTTTCTCAATTTGCATCATAATTACAATCCATTAGCATTATGTACTCCTCATTAACATAAATCAATCTATATAAATTAATAATAAATGGATACAGATTGTAGACTTAAAAAACAAGTGGATAATGTAACGTGATAATTTAGAATGCTAAAAATGCAGAAAAATATGTGCTAGATATGAATGAATTTTTATATTTTTAAAATAAATGTGTTAGTAATGTTGTTTTACGTAATTTTATTAACTTATTATGAAGTAAATATTTATGTTTTATTTTTTAATATAACAATGTTTCATTCTATATCTTATTGTTTCAATGAACCTATGTACATGAAATTTATGATTTTTTGTTATAGTTTGCATCACAGTTTTCATACAGTTCTATAATAAAAAGTTATATTATCATTGTTTTCTTGTTTATTAATCTATTCATTTAAAAATAATATATCTGTATCTGTGGGAAGTGACATATATCTTAATAAATATGATGGACATGTAAATATCTATATGAATCTATATGTTCATGTATATATTATTATAATACTTTGATTTCATACAGCGGATGATTAGGTCCAAACCAAACTCCAAGACCTGCTTTAGCATTAATACGTCCATTATTTTCACAAGCTCCATCAGTATAAACATGTATAAAACCATCATTGTCTATTGAAAATTCATTTTCTAATTTGTCATTAAGTGAATTTTCCAATTTTAAAATTTTTTCTTCATGTTCATCACTGCTAGAATTTTGTTTTCGCTTGAGATTATTACCCGAAGATAAAAGGGTACTAAAATTCCTAAAATACAAGTATTATGTGATATATATATATATATATATATATATATATATATATGGGTTGCCAGAAGATAACAGAAATTACTGACTGGGAATTTAAAAAAAAAACTAGAAAGAGGCTAATAAACAGACAGGATAGGGATATCAAATGGTTTGAAAATGTATGGAAAAGTGATACTTAAATGTTTCAATTCGAATAAATTAAATGAGGCCAATATTTATAAATTAAAATAGGCCACATGTTTCCTCCTAACAAAACATATTTATTATTTGGTACAACTAAATGTTACTCACCGTTTTTCTATTTGATTCAAAACAACTGAAATTGACTTTCTAAATGAATTTATTTCAGTCATTAAGGTTTCTTTGTATTGTTCTGCAATTTTATCTATTCTTTCTAAATGATCTGTAAACTCTTGAGTAGAAAATCTGTAATAAACAAAACATGAATTAGGTATTGTTCCTAATTGTGATTGCTTTTAATTTTTTTTTTATGTATACCTATTGTGTGTTTACACACACATACACTTTTGTCGATATAAATAAACAAATATAATTCATTTTAGATCAGTAAATATATAAATATTTCTTACGTGTCTTCATCAGATATTTCAAAAGCAGGCTTTTCTTCATCAGGAGGTACTGGTAATTTTTGACATGTGGTTGACTCATATACATGTCCTTTAAACATATCAATAAATTGTTGTGCTTCCTCTCTAGTAGAAAATTTTTTATATTTTGCATGTTTAACATTTAAAACAGCATTTTGACATTCATCCCTGAAAAATATTTTAAGCCAAAAAAAATAAGTATATTTTGTAATGTAAAATGTTATTTTAGATTATGATGGTTTAAGTTGTATTTTAACTTATGATTACTATTACATAATATTTTTATATTGACATTCCATAATCTGTGCCATACAGAAAAATATGTTATTAAAACTTAAAAAAATTGATCTAACCATGTTTTATATATTCCAGATTTATGTCCTCTTGCAACAGCATAAAATGGCATTTTTGAGCTGGTTTCTTTAAAGTAACTGAATATTAATTGGAATCTGTTTAATTGTTTATAAAACTGAAATAGATTAACAGAATGTATAGATAAGTTTTAACAAATGTTGAAAATAAATATAAGTATATATTTAAGTAATATATTATTAGAAAATTATATGTAGCTTTCTATACTTTTTGAAAACATGCATAAAATATTTGTAAAAATAAATTATACATTTTTCCAAGCAATATATTTTGTATTAAAAAGATGATACCTTAAACATTAAACATATATTTTTTAACCTAATAACAGAACCTATACTAGCAATCAAACTTTTATTTTAGAGACATTTTATCACACGCAGCTTATGTATGTAATGAACTGTTTGAGGACTATTGGTGTACATGTTGTCACAAATACGTCAAACAAAATGTGATTTTTCTGATAACAAAAACAAACCTTTGTTGTTATCGTGCGAAAATATTTTATTTTGTTGAAAAGAAATAATAAAATGATAGGTATTTTATACTACAAATACTTCAACAAAAGAGAAAGTACTGTTGGAAATATTTTTTTTTATGCATTATTGTAAATTATGTAAACACTTTTATATGCTGTATATAATATATTTACTATATTCTATATAAGTTAGTTTTACATTGTGATAATATGGCAACAAAAGAAAGAAAAACTAAATTAAAAGAGGTTTGTACTTAGTTTTTTATATAATTATATATACACCAAATATTAATTCATGAATGTGTGTGAGTGGGTATATATATATATATATATATATATATATATATATATATATATATATATATATATAATTGTATGTATGTATCCCTGCACACATACATTTGTTAAGACAATGTACCTTACTAAATATATATACATATACACATAAATAAAGACTCTCACACATACACATTTGTGTTTGCACATACACATCTGCATATACACATTTGTGTTCTTGAACTTGGTTATAATAATATGGATATAATGAGTTCATTCCTATATTGACTTATAATGTCAATGTGGATTTTGGTTTGTAACAATCAGATAGAATTTGCTAGTCTTTGATATAACGAGCAATATTTGTGATGAGAAAATAAGGTAGATCATACAGTGGTTACTATAACCAAGTTTGTATACACAAGAACGTAGACATAAAATTGAATGTATATATATACATATACTTCCATACACAAATATGTATACATAGACAAACGTCCAGATATATAGGCATGTCATATTATTATTACACTTATTTTTATATTATTTAGAAAAAAAGAAAAGTTATTCAACCCTTAGAAGTTGCATCTGAATTAGCTATTCAGAATCTTCCAGATACAATTCTACCATCTGAACACACGGATAATGAAAAACAACTATTAGATGGTACTGATTTATCAAAATTATTTAATGAAAATGATACAAATGTATTTTCTTCAAATAACAGTGTAGTGGAAAGTAATTCAGATGCTAATATTTTAAAATCTGTTGAAATAGAAGATTCTCAAATACAGTCCTTCAATGAATCTGCAGCAGGAAATGTTACTAAGAAAACTTTTGAAATATCTTTATCGAACGGAAGTGCAATGTATTCTAAGTCAACTAGAAATAAATTAATAGATGATAAATCAACTACTGTTTGTTCTGATATAAGTATTCCTTTATTAGATACTGAAACTTCAACTGAAGTTCATAAATCTAGTTTTTTAAATTTACAAATCGAAGTAAATAAGTTAAAAAATCTGCAGATAGAGGAAAATTATCCAACAAATTCTAGTGTTACATCAGAAATTAAAATTAATGAAAATGAATTATCAGAACAGAATATAAGTTCAGAATCAAGAATAGTTAACGAAAATATATCGCCTTTAATTACAGTCCCAACAGTTTCAGATATAAGTAGTAATGGACAAGAATTGTTAATTAATTTTCAGTCAGTGAAACCATTTACTGAAGCACAGTTGTCATCATTATATATTAATTCTGAACTCGAATCTACTGATACTTTTGTCGAAGAGTTTCTCGAAATTGAATTAAAACATGATATTGCTAAGCATCATCATTTATATGAGTTATTGTTAAGTTACTTAAGAGCACGAACACGATTGACACATTGTGTAAATGAATTAACGATTCTACGTCCTGAATGCACTGAATTACAGTCACGTCTATGGACACTTGAGAAAGTTGTGATTTCTGAACGAGGTGAATGTCGTGATGGAAACATTGTTTCTGTAGTACATGAATATCATGTAGCCAAATTTCATACAGATATTCTTTCAAATCTTCTTAAAAAGTTAACATCTGTCCGGGAACTTCTTAATGAAACATACACACTTCATGCATACACTGTGGAAATATTAAAATTACAGGTATTTAATTTTTTTTCATAAAACAATTAAAATTGTGTTTGATTTAAATTTCAATTATAAACTTTTTTCCAGATTGAAAATTACATTCAGTCTGTAACATCATCATGTATAAGCAGTAGACAATTGGCACACAATACAAGTCCAAAATTAATAACTGATGAATCTTTAATATCAATTCATTTGTTAAATGAACTTAAGCAAGCACTTTCTGTATTATTTTTTTTCCAAAGACGACCTGTAACTGATAAAATTTTCATAAAAGACACTCATCAATGGATTGAACGGCTTGTTTCTGTCTTAGTTCGATTTGCTTCTTGGAAAGAACATATGTTTATATTACATCATATTCTAAGGTTGACAAAATTTTGATTTATATTGATGAACAACAGATTTATATATATATATGTATATGTATATATATGTATATATTTTGTTTTTGTTATTTAGATGTCCAGCAGGTGTAACGAAATGGGCAATAAATTTAGTTCAGGTTCCATGCCCAATAATATATGAACAAAATCAAACATCACCTTTTTCAAATCCATACATACATCATTGTGTTTGTGTGCTTGCAACAATTATGTTGCCAGTTTCACAACGTGATTCATTTCTTATTCAGGTTGTGTGATGGTTTACATTCTAAACTAAAGTAATATTTATTTTTATTAATTATTTTAGATGGAAACATTATCTCATGAAACAGGAAGTGAACAGTTTTGGGTATTAGTAGATTCAGAAGGAGAAGAAGATAATGAAGAAAATGTTGGTTCACTTAGTGAAACTGACATTATAAACTTATTAGATCAGATACCATTTGCAGATTTGTTTAGAGTAATTTTACATGTTCGCTGTCAAGACCAAAAGGTTTATATATTTTTAGTTTTATTATGAAGATTATTATAATAACGTTAAATATAAAAAATAGTGTGTGTGTTGTATATGTATGTAATATGTGTGTGTGTATATATATATATATATATGTATATATATATATATATATATATATATATATATATATATATATATATATATATGTTTATATTTATTTATATGTATGTGTGTGCCTGCATGCATGCGTGTAAAATATATTTAGAGAAAGAGACAAAAAGTCAAATTATTGATGATAAACAGCATTTGTAGTGTTCCCGTGGATTGCTGTTTGTATTGATTTTTTTATTATGAATGGTTTTGATGTATTTGTTAGTTTTAAAGTTTTGTATATTTGTTAGTTTTGAAATTTATCTCTTAAATTTAAGTACCTTTGAATTATTGTCTATATGCATGTATTATATTCATATAATGTATCATTGTGCATTGAAAATATTTTGGTAAACGAATGTTAAAGATAATTTTATTGTTTAATTTTATAATGTTTAATATTATGTTTTAACAATATCAGTTTTAATTTTTTTTATATGTTTATAATCAATTTTATGATATAGGATCAGTGGAATTCAAGTGATTTAAGCGAAAATTATCTTTTACGTCTCATAGCATGGACGTCCTTATGGACAAGATTATTAGGACAAGGTTTGCATACTTATTCATCACCTCGTTATCGTCAGCTTGCAAAATTTCTTTGTCGACTTATTCGTCACACTATTCAATATTTAACAGATGTGTGGGAAGATTTTAGGTAAGAGTATAACAATTATATCATAGTTGTTTTGTATGATTTATTTTTATATGATATTTATGGTAGTGAAAACAGAAATTTATATGACCAAAGTATGATGATACGATTACAAGTTGAATATGATGGGTTATTGACAAGAATAATACAGATTTTGTTATATGCTCGCCCACTAGGAGCAAGCCAATTTTTAGCTGATATTCCATACAATAAAATGTCACTACCATCACTGTGGCATTTATTTTATGCACTACATTGTAATATAGTTGGTGAAAATTTTCAATTTGATCCAAATGATGTAACAGGTATTTGAGTATATATTTTTTATAATACATTTAGAAATAATTTCAATTATTGTTTTTGTATTCAAAGTAAGCGTAAAGAAAAGTTTATTCTGTTATTTAGCATTTGTTGCACATTCATTGAGTTATTAATTAAGGTATTGATTTAATAATAATTGTAAATATATATGTATATATATATATTAAGAAATTCGTTATTGAATATGCGATTTTTGATTTTAATAAAAAGTTCAAAATAATGTAAAAAAATATATAATAGATAGATCTCATTACTTTTGTAATAATTGTACAACAATTTAGAATCGGTTTAATTAAATACATGAATTGAATAAATAGTTAGGTAAATGTATTAATATAGACAAACAGTAGGTGCATCGATTAAGTTGTATTTAATTATAGAAATAAAACTTAATAAAAGTATTTTTAATACTAACATTAATAATTTGTAATTTGTTGTTGAAACTGTTGATTTTAGATTATAAAAGTAAAGTTCAAGAACCAAACACACAATTATCATTTGAAGAACGACTTTCAGATATGACTGATCAAGAAGTATATTATCTTTTACAAACTTTCGCAAGTATGCTTTTGTCTCGACCTGAGTCTGAGTGGGATTTTATACAAATTGTTACATTAGATTTATTAAGAGTATGTTGTAAGATAAATTCATTGTTTATAAAAACATAAATAAGATGTAGTAAATTATTATATTACTATTTATTTTAGATTGGGTTTCTAAGTTCTTCACAAGAATTGTATTCAAAACCATCTAGAGATTTACTATCAAGTATAACAGTAAAATATCCTTCTTTAATTTCTGATATATTGATTGTAATAAAAGAAAATTTTTCAAAAGTTGGTCAGGTGAATATATTTTTTTTGTTACTAAATATTGTTTAAGTTATATATATATATATATATATATATATATATATATATATATATATATATATATATGTATATGTATGCTATATTTTAAATTTCAGCTTGGATGTTATTTATTTAAAGACCTTCCTGTTCATTTATGGGTTCCATCTGAAATAGAATTAAATATCATACATCAGTGGCTTTTGCAATTTTCTCCAAATACTCCAGAGAATAATTTAGCACGTTTAATATTGTCTCATTTGAATTGGGATTTTAAAAGGTAGGTTTTAATCTTGTTATAAATGCATATGTGTTTATATATATATATATATTTTTTTTATAGTACTTTTTTCATTATCCATTCTTATGTTATTATTTTACCATGATAAATAGAATACAATATCATAATTATTTTATTTTTCTCTGTTTTATCTTTATTATGATCGTTTTAGTAAAAAAATCTTGGAATTATCAATATTTCATTAAGGTAAAAAGAATAGAAAGCAGTAAATATAATTTTAATAATAATTGAGACAGTTAGATGGTTTTGTAATAATTTTCACTTATTTTGGTATTTTTATTAATTAATTTAGTTTATCAGTTTGTATAAATGTTTTGTTATAATTTTATATCTTGCAAGTGATATTAATTTATGCATATCGTTTTTATTTCATATTGTTCAATGTTTACATTTTTAGTGATGGATCATTATTCTTATTACGTAAGGTACATATTCGCATTAGTTTGCTTCTTGTGGCAGCATCGTATCGTCATTGTACTGTTAATTCTAATGCAGTTGGGCCTTGGTCAGAATGGGCTTGGATAATGTGGAATCGATTAAGACTACATGCTACAGATATAGGAGTTTACAATTCATTTTCACTTATTGAACGAATTCGAGAAGTACCAGAATTAGAAAATTGTGATGTTCTACATGCTGGAGTTAAGGATAAACATTCTTTTGCTTGTGCAGTGGCTTTGTTAGTGACACAGTGGGGTCATTCTATACCTCTACTGTGTGGTCAAGGTTTTCAATTAATTAATTCAGTTCTACTGCCAGAGAAGCATTATTTTAACTGTATTGTGATATTGAATCATATTATTCCTTTATTTATCAATTGTCCGGATTCACTTTTTAAATCACAGAGGTAATTATTATTTTTATTAAAGGTATAAACTTAATTTGTATGTAAGTGTTGATGAAACAATCTCAGTAGTCGATCACAAAAAGTTCTTTATGTATGCTGTAAATTTTTGAGGCAAAATGTTTCCCATTACCATTAATATTTTTTTTAAAATTAGTCCATGTATGTATGTACACACATCTGTTTATTTTATCATTTCAGATTTATAAATATTCTTTCATCTTTGTTAAGTGCTGATCATACTTATGTAAAAGCTGCTAAAAGCTTAATTTCTTTTGATACTCCTGGACCTGTACTTAAAAGTTTGAGTAGTATGATACAGAATCAACTGGATAATTATAAGTAGTTAGTAAACATTTTAATTCATATATATATATATATATATATATATCCTTACATTTAAATTTCAAAAAAATATATGTTTTAAAAATAATTGGTATATTATAACATTTATTTTAGTTATGGATTAAATTCTTCAAAAGATATTGTATCACTGTGGTTAATGTCTTTAACCCATATACAGGATTGGTCTTGTAATTCCAGTATCTTATATTTAATGGATATTATTTTGCGAACTGCATTTTTTAACTGTGAAAGTATTGCTGTTGCAAATCAAATATTGAGTGATGTATTAAAAGTGAGTTTATTTGATTTTGAATAATTATATAGTATTAAGTTTTGAATATCTAAAAGTGCATGTGTTTAAATAATTCTTTTGTCTCAAGATTCATTATGAATCAATTTATAAAATAGTGTTAGCTCTTTCTCTTGCTCTCTCCTCTCTCTCTCTTTCTAGATATATATATATATATTTGCATATATATACATATACATATATATATATATATATATATATATATATATATATATATACATATACATACACACACACACACATATATATATATATTCACACAATTGTTAAACTATTGCTTGTAAATGTATATTACATTTACAAGTATATACATAAGTGAACATAATAAATTTTGTTGTAAATATTTTTATATTAAGTAAATATTGTTTTATTCAGCAAACAATGGAAAATATTCTAGTAGTAAGTATAAATTGTTAATGTCAATTATTTTTTGAAAGTTGAATTGTATTTCAATGGATATATACATTATTTTCGAACATAAAAAGGATTGGCTTTTTTGAATTACTATAGAGATAAAAAAATAAAAGTTGATAATATTTGAAATATAGGTAATTATTGTTTTGCTTTCAAATAGTTGATTAGTTGATTTTATGTTTAAAATCTAAATTATTATAATTTTACATTTCTTTTTGGTTCATTTAACATATTGTTAAATATATTATGTCACAAAGTACTATATATGTATATATATATATATATATATATATATATATATATATATATATATATATATATATATGTATGTATGTATATATATATGTATGTATGCATGTATGCATGTATGTTTGCATATATATATATATAAAGTGTATATATATATATATATATATATATATATATATATATATATATATGCATATATATATACATATATATATATATATGCATATATATATACATATATATATACATATATATATACATATATATATACATATATATACATATATACACATATATATATATAACACACATACATACATAAATAAAGTGCGTGTGCGTGTTTGTGTGTGAATGCATGTAATAGTGTAAATATGTTTGTAATTATTTGTTTATTTGCTTCCAGTTTGAATTATATGTTTTTTTATATTTTATAATTAGTACTTTAAGTGTAAAACGATAAAGATGAAAGTTATTGTCTATTAAATATAACGGTGCTAATGACCCTAGCTGTCAAAGCACGTTAAAACCTCAATAACCAACCAACCTATAAAATATAAATAACATTTTTATTATATGCATTAAATTTAAGTTTATTATTATTATTTTAACTGTAAGATTTTATAGTCATTTATATTATTTATTTAAAAAAAAGATTTTAATATCAAATAGTTATATTACAATATGAAAAATATGTTTGATAATTTAATAGTAGTTTTATACAGAATATTAAATATATATATATATATATATAAATATATATATATATATATATATATATATATATATATATATATATATATATATATATATATATATATTTGTGCAAAGATATAATTTATTTTTTTAAGAGTACATAAACATTAATAAAGTTTAATTTTAGTCATAACTTCGTACAATAGTTTTAAAAATTATTGATAAATGGTGTAATTTTTCAGCGACAGTCTTCTGATGTACAAGCATCATCTGGCACAATATCTTCTTTACTAACATGGGTTTCAGGAGGTTCTATTCTGTCTCCAACTTTGCTCAATGCTCGTATAAGTGTAGTATGGTATGCATTATTTGCTTTAGACATAGAACACTTTGAACTGGAAAAAAAATCAGGGTTATGGAATGAGTTACTTAAACAGTTGGGAAATTCTACTGGAAAAACAAACATAGATGCTTCACTTAAGGTATAATAGTATTGTTTGTTTGTGTATTATTATTAAAATATACAATAGAAGAATGTATGTATTTATTTTATTTAAATTAGTTTATTTGAACATAGTCATGTGAGAAATTAATAAATAATATTAAGAATGTATGGTGTCAAAATATAACACTATTAATTTTTTCGTATTTTTAGAAAGCATCAGCTAAAATGAAAGTTCCATCATGGGGTTCCAATATGCTTAGTTTATATCGATGGGCTCAGCAAGCACTTGATGCTCCTTTTGGTCATCCTGCTCTTCCACTTATTTGGCAAAAGTTTTTTTATTTATTTCTTACTAGAGTACCAACACAGACAGGGTATTTTTATATATAGTAATGTTTATTTTTATTATTTAATAAACATTTTTTTTTAGATCTGACAGAGGTGCTGCAGGATTTAAATTTTTTGATGGAATGATTAATTTGAGTTTTTATAAAAAAATAAAAAAACGTTTACATGAAACTATGAAATGGTACCAAACACAATTTGAAGAAATTGAGAAAGTACAATCAGAGACTGAAACAGAATTTCAAGATAATTATATTTATTTTAATAAATGTTTCCAGTGAGTTTTTTTTTATATGTTAAATTTAATTTATTAGTAGAAGTATTATTTTTTAGTCTCTATTTATTTAAAATTGGTTGAGGTTGTTTGTTTTTATTATGCAGTATTTCCCATAAATAAATATAAAAATATTAACTTTTTAATTTATTATAGGTTATTCAGATGTTTTAGTTTATGGCTAGAGGAGTCGAGACTTCAGGAGCCTGGATTATTTTTACCTGCTTTACCTCCACAATATGATTCACAAAAGTTAAAATTAATTTTTGACGGAAACACTGTAAGTGAAAAAAGATTTATTTACTAATTAAAATAGAAATTAAATGTAAAGTACTTAATATTGTTTTGCTAAATATAAAATATTTAAAAATATTTTGTAATTAACTTTCATTTTAATATGTCTTTCATATGGTTAAACTTGAAGTACAATAAAATTATTTGATCGTATATTCACTTAAAACAAATTACTTATTTATAATTAGAATGGTATAACTGTATTTTGTAATTAAATATATCAATTATGTGCATAATTAAAGTGTTAAATTATGTATTATTAAAAAATAGACTTTTGTAGAAGAAAATATTTTTATTTTAATAGGAATTTTGGTTTGAATATTTAAATGTGAAACAAGTTGAAATTAATAGAAAACAATTACTAAGCGATTGGATTTCATTGTGCCACCGTGATTATCGAATACCAGATTTTACTGTGAAAGATTCGTATAATAATTTACAACCATCATTGCGTATTTTAAAACGATTAAAAAGCTATGAAAAACCAAAATCTGCACCTTCTTTATGTGCTGCTGCTGTTATTCCTTCTGTATCTATAGCTTCAGAAACATTATCAAATTTTACTATACTACTTAATATACTTAAGCCTCAAATACAGTGTATTATGGAGTATTCACAGTGAGTAATACTTGTTTTTAAAAGTGATTGAATCGGTAATTTTAATTTATCAGTAAAATTTCAAGTGTATTTTTAAATTATTTTTATTTTAGGAATTATTCTTTAAGAGTATCAGAACACACTGCATTAGATTGCACATTTGGAGAATTATTACCACAATTATACCGCCCATATAATAATTCTTTAATATTAAAATGTTCATGTAAAGGTACTAGTTTAAATAAAAAGAATTTAAATTCCCATCGAATTTGCTCCGGACCTGCATCAATATGTGTTAAGGTATAAATTTATATATTTATTTGAAAAGTAAAATTCATTATTATTTTGTATAAACTTATGTGTTACAACATTCTTTTTTATTGGACTATTGTATATAAGAAATAATTAATCTAACTTTGATAAACTGAAATAATTAGTTATCATATTTTTGTTTTGTTCTTTTTCAACTTATTAGGCATTTAGTGAAAATATATTTATTGATATACCAGTAATGAATTAAAAATATTTCTGTCTATGTAAAAAGTTATAATATTTTAAAAAATAATTTAAAACTGAAAAAACTTTTTTATTTTTTAACAGTTTACTGAAGGAAAAATTGTTGACAGTATAGAAAGACAAATTCAAAGTAATCGAGCAGAGTATGAAGCATTAATGAAAATCTTAATGCAGACTCCATCTGTTAAATTTTGTTTTGCATGTGTTTTCCTAGATTATTCTGTTTGGTAAGTGTTTGTGCTGTGTGTGTTGTGTAAATTTTATATGTACACACATACACTTTTACTACAAATAAATATATATATATATATATATATATATATATATATATATATATATATATGCAGTAAATAAAAGACAAATGATTATATTACACAATTACTCTTTCATCTAATCATTTACTTTTTTTTCCTTTTTAGTACACTTCAAGCAGAATATATGAAATTTATTTCAAAAAATGATTCTAATGGTGCTATGAAAATAATGCAAATGAGTTCTGAATTATT
>CM068320.1:26911480-27043980 GCA_034766995.1 Acanthacorydalis orientalis
TTAAATATGAAAATTAAGTATATATTTGTAAATGGAATATAAATTAAAGTTGTATTTTTTAGTGAATCTATTGAAAGTAAAATTTTACTAATATGGGATGATGCTTTAAGATTTGCAATAACTTCATCAGGTGATACTACTGTTTTAACAAATATTAGACATTTAGCAGAAGTGATAATTTGTTGTATTGATGAAAGAGCATCGGGATGGGGTGCTACTCTGTTGGGTGCAATAGGAATCCGTAAACAATATGTATTGTCTCAAAGGTTATTTATTTATTTTTAAGAAATAATATGAAGTTACATAGATTGTAATGTTTATTGAATGCTTAGTATTATATATATATATATATATATATATATATATATATATATACACCAAAATGGAAAATCTTAGAAGAGGCCTTTATCCAGTTGATGGACAGAGGCTGATAATGATGATGTATCCATGCATGCATACATATAGGTATATATACACATATTAATATGTATGTTTGGTTTTTTAGATGTAGACTAATGAGCCAGTCTTTGGCAGCATATATGTTAATACAATTAGGTAATGAAAGTTTAGATAACAAAAGTAATATAGATTCTGGGTTAACACAGCTCCTGGAATCTATACACAGTGTTACAAAACAACAGAATGAATTAAAGATTTGTGCAGAGTATGCTTTAAAACAGGTATATTTAGTTTTGTTAGAAATATTATTTTAACATTTTTTTAATTATATATGAGACTTTTTTTATATATTGTGTTTTTTAGATTAGAGATCAAGAGAGTACATTAATAAATACAAGATTATTTTTAGCTAAATTGGGAAAACAATTATATAATCAGTCATATTTACATGAATTGGGAACTGAATAACTTAGACACTAAGTGGATAATATAGTAGACATTTGAAATTTCAAGCAACTTTATTTATCAAAAAGGAATTGCATTATTCTTTTTCTTTAAAAGAGTAGTTGATCTTCTATTTCTTAATATGTTTTTATTCTTTTTGTTATTGTTTCAGTTAAATTGATGGTAGTTTTGTATATTTGATTTATTCTTTTAGAATAACCATTAACTCTTTTATTGGTACATTTTTTAAAATTTTGCTAATTCTTATTGAATTACATGCCATAAAATTTTGATTGTATTCATATAAGGATGATTATCCTCGCCAGAGAAAATGTCATGCTAAATAACATATTTTTTGTGTTCTGCTTCCATAAAAAATAAATCTTTCGTCCTGATTTCATTAGAACAATAATGTGGTCAACTGGATTCCTTATCAACATTCATTTTTCCATTTATTTTGAAGTCCAAATTAAGTGATTCACTGGTGAGAATGCCTTATTAAAAGAGTTATGTATTTTATAGTAATTTGCAGCTATCACTGATTCAATAATTTTAACTTTTATGAAATTATCAAAATCCTTTAAATCTGTTATTGGAAAAATTGAAACAAAACTAAATGTTTTTTTAAATATTCATTTATTTTATACAAATCTATAACAATTTCTTGTAAAATTATTGAAAGTAAACAAATTGAGTGTTTACAACAATTGTGTATTTTATTCTTATTTTTTAGTATATGTGTATACATACACATGTCCATATATATATATATATATATATATATATATATATATATATATATATATATATATATATATATATTCATACATGCACACATGACCACATGCACATACACATACACATTCGTACATACTTATATACCACACATATTACATTGTTTTATATGAATAATTCTAAAATATATTGTGATTAATTTTTATGCAGGAAAAACTGTTTTGTATAATTCTCCTTATAAGACTATTAATAGATTAATGTATTATTGTAATTTACATAAAAAGAGTGTTATATATTTGAAATAAATTGTTTTTATGTTGTATGTTGATTATTTATATACTAGTATCCTATTGCAACTATGCATGCAAATAAATTGAATGAATTTTTCTCTTTTCATTTTAATATTTTTTTTTAGATTTTCATTTATTTTTAATTTTTATAATTTGTGTACTAAAATGTATGTACTTTATGGATTTGCAAAAAATATGAAAACAAAAGTATATTTTCTGTTTTTGTTATTTACTTCTGTATAAAAAAGTTATTCAAGTAAAAATTACTTATTAAAATGGTTTATTTTTTAACATAATTTCTTTTGTACTGTATTATATTTCTTTTTCAAGAATATAATAAAATGATTATTTGTCTTAAATATATTTACTTAAATTCTGTATAGATCTACACAAGAATCCACTTTTAATGAACAAGTTTATTTTATCACTATCAACTGTCACAAACAAGCATCAGTATTTTATTTCCGTTATTTAATATTTTGAAGAGAATATTAGGGTACATCAAATTGTTGTGTTTATAATCACGTCTAAAAGTTATAAGAAGTTAATGAAAGAAGTGGCTAAAAAGGTTTCACACCTAAATGTGTTTGAATTCTAACGAATTATTACAAACAGATTACTTTCAAAACTGTTATTATATTGGATCATCTCATAAGTAATGCAGTTTTTTAAAACAGCGAAAAAATTAACGTTTTAATTTTGATCCAAAATATATTTTTCGTTATTATTTACAACTTCTTCCCATCTAAATCTTAAATTTTCAATACCCCAACGATAAAACTTTTTGGGCCTTGGATTAAAGAAAGAGTCGAGCTTCCTTTGGGCAACACTTTCTGTATTAAGTCATTTTCTATTGATCTGATTTTAGAGACTTCAGAAGAGATGATAATCTGATGGTGCTAGGCCAAGGAGATATCGTGGTGAGTAATAACTTTCCATTCATATTGCCTCAGTTTTTGAAGTTTCGCGTGCCGTGCGAGGTCGGATGTTGTGGTGAAAAATTACGCCTTTTCTGATGGCCAATACTGGCCGTTTGTCATCAATGTATTGTTTAATCCGTATTAGTTGTTCACAATACAATTCCTTTCTGATGGTTCGGTTTTCTGGTAATAACTCGTAATGGATACTTCATTCCATATCCCACTAAACAGACAACATAAATTTTTTTCGATGTAGCCCTCCTTTCGCAGTTGAAGATGGTATTTCGTTGCGGTCAACATATTCTTTTTTACCTTTAATATTGTTATAAACAATCTATTTTTCATCACCAGTAATAATTCTATTCAGAAACGGATCATTATGCAGTCGGCATAGATGAGAAGTGCAAATTAACGTTTCAAATAAACGTCCGATAACTCGTGCGGAACCCACTAACCTAGCTTAGAAACCTTACGAATCATTTTCAAGTGCCGATGAATAATTGATTGCATCGATTTTAGTTTCTTGGTTAATTCTTCTACCGTTGAAGTAGGATTTGTTCCATTAGTGTTTGGAGGATCTCATCATGAAACTCTTAAGGACGTCCTAAACTTTCCTCTTCAAGGCTGAAGTTCCCGGACAAAAATTGTTGAAACCATCTTTGTCCTTGGTTAAGACTAATAACATCTAAATCATAAATTTCCCACAATTTTTTCACTGCAGTTATAGTATTGTTACCCTGACGGAACCCCCAAAGCAAAATATGTATAATAGCATATGTATCTCTAGTTTTGCAAAGTATTACATCATCCATTTTCACCTATATGAAAACACATCATTACTTATGTGACTCAATAGTTTATGTTATTTTTCTTCAAGACATAAACGCAATAAATGTTTTGTGATTTACATTAATTTGAATAAGTAAAGAGGGTTTTATTGTTCTACGAAAGTAAAAATAAAAGCTTAGAGTAAAGGATATGAAATTAATTATAATAGTTGCAAGTAAAATGTTTAATATTAGGTAGTTTATTACACATACACACACCACTAGAAACTGACTTTAGCAGTTGAAGAATTTATTTTATTTTAGCAGTCGTCAGTAATTCTTTCAAGAAATATTCAAAAATGAAACGAAATGACGTAATATATTTCAAATAAATTGAACATTGATGGTTTTCGGAACTTTAGCCTAAAATAAATTTGATGTCTTCATTTTATAGTTATTTTTCACGATTGCTTTCATGTCATCGTCAGATTTTTTATTTAATATTTCCGATTAGCCGCCTATGTAAATATTTATATATAATTTAAAACAAGTGAATATTTATGAAGCATTTGATTTTTAATCGTTTTTTTTCGTTACAATATTCTGTCATTATAGTTAAATTTCAGTTCAATGAAACTTACAGTATTATTATATAATAATGTCTCACAATGCACAAGTATCAGAATCATTTTCAAATGTCGATGATGCTAACGGTGTATTTTTATCTCACAATTTATTAAAACGTTTGCGAAAGGGTCAGTAGGTATATTTATTTTTTCTATTATTACAGATTATTATATTTAATTATTCGAATATTTTTGTTAATATTTACGGATATTAGACAACATGCTTATTATAATTTCATTTATATTTTTAATTGAAGACATATTAGTTTAAATGAAGTGTTACAATTGATGACTGAATGAAAGTTTATTTTTAATTCTTTTTTACATGTATTCATATATATATATATATTCTTATGTGTGGTATGTATGTGTGTATGTGGTGCATATTGCCCAGGTCTCTGCATATATGAAATTTTTATTTGTGTAAGTTTGTGTACGTTTTTGCTTAGAAAATGTTTTCAAAAAATTGGAATACTTGACTGATATACATTTATTGCATTCTTACTATATGTATATATGTATTAGGCTGGTACAAAAATAATTGCGGTTTTTACGTATTGAGTATAAAGACGCATATACTGTTAAAATTATATTTGTTAATCAAAATAAAGTCCATTGGATTGCACATATTTTTCCCAACGGAAAACAAGTTTCGTTTATTTCTACAAGAAAGAATTCTAAAGTTCTGGAATTAAACAATTCATCGAAATCGCTTTGAGCTGATGCTTGATTTTTGAAAACCTTTTCTCGTAGGAAATTACTCAAATGTTTAAAAAATGATAATCTGTCGGAGACAAGTCCGGAGAATAAGATGGGCGAGGTAAGGTTTCATAACCCAGTTGATTTAATTTTTTTAAAGTCATTTGTGACACGTGTAGTCGGGCGTTGTCATGAAGAAGAATTGGTCTTGTTCGATTAACTAATACTGGCCGTAAATGATACAACTTCTCATGCAGTTTTTTTAATTTCCTGACAATATTTTTCTGCTATTATTGTTTCACCATGATTTAAGAAGTTTTAGTGGATGATATCACTTGACGAGCACCAAAAAGTGACCATAATCTTTTTTTCATCAAACTTCGGTTTAGGAAACTGTTTTGGCACTTCTCCTTAGTCTAGCCACTGTGATGAACGTTCCGATTGTTGTAGAGAATCCACTTTCCATCACATGTGACAATGCGACCAAGAAAGGGATCATTTTTGTTATGCAAAAGAAGCGCAGGGCAGACTTCGTATCGCTGAATTACTTGATGTTCGTTTAGTTCATATGACACCCATTTATTCAACTTTTTTGTTTTTCCAATTAGGCTTAAATGTCGAACAACTGTTTAATGATCAACATTGAGTTCTTCTACTACCTCTGATGTTATTTTACGTTGGTCCGCTTCTGTAATGGTTCTTAAATCATTATTATCTATAGGTGAACGACGTCCACGACCCTCCTCATAATCAAGGCTTTTCACGAAATTTTTGGAACAAATGTTGAACTGTACGTTTACTAATTGACTCTTCGCCAAAAACACATTTGATATTTCGAGCTGTTTCTGTTGCTTTACTTCCCAATTTAAACTCATACATCAAAATCGCGCGAATTTGCTTTTTTTCCATGATTAATTTAAGAGGTTATATCCAACAATACTAGAGAATGAAATCAATAGACATAAGCTGAAATCACTAGTGATAATTTCATTGTTTACAATGATATATCACTTTACTATAACAAAAGATAACGGTAACTAGAAAATTCAGCACTAAACTTAAAATGACAAAAAATGCAATAATTTTTGCACCAACCTAATGCATAGAGTAAAATTAAATTTTATATCCTAGTACTTTGGGAATGATGGCATTGCTATAAACAATTAGTAAAAATGATCAATAATCAATTATTGAATATTTTTAATATCAAAAAAATGTGAGATTCAGGGTAAGTGAAAAATTAATTTTTGAAAGTGAAGTTATAACTAATGCTGAAACTGTATTATGAAATGTTACGTTTTTTTAAAGAAGTAATATTGTTATGATTAAAAAATATATTTGTAATGTTTGTTATGTAACAAATAATTTTTATCTTTAGGAGAAAGAGTGCGTTCTACAAAGGATAGTATTCTTGACAAAATCGATGATAATTGTTCTAAACAAATTCAATATATATTAAATAAACACAGTGTTGATCGAGGTATAACTGAGGGATCCTTTGATGATTTGATTAAAGATATGCATGTGGGAACTAATAACGAATCTATCATAGATGAATGCAGTAATGAAGTAGTATGTTTTCTTTGAAATTATACTTTTATTAAACAGAAAATTCTAATAAAAATACGTATTTTAAACTGATTATGTACACACACACACACACACACACATATATATATATATATATATATATACATACAATGTATTTTTATGAAAATGTATTTATATACAATTTAATGTTAATCGTTGTAAATTCATTTATAACGATATCACGTGATACTTGAGTTCAAAATAAGATGTTTAATATAATAGTATTTTCTGTCGAAACAGATATAATAAGTAAGTTGCTGAAAGTTAAGAAATGTTCATAAAATATTTAGAATTTTTAAAAGTGACAATCTATTACTTTTTTTAGGTGTTCGAAAAGAATGTAACGTAAGTTAAAATAGCATTAACTGAATCGTTAGAATGAGCTATGTGTACATATGGCAACATTGATTTGCACTATGTTCTTGTAGTACATTATATATGAATATACATATAGTGAGTCGAACATTTTTCGTACACTTTGTATTTTTATATATTTTTGTTTAAAAATAAAAATCTATGAATGCAATTTTTTAATACTTTTGCTATATATATATATATATATATATATATATATATATATATATATATATATATATATATTAAAGAATATATTCAGCAAAATCAAATCCAAATATATTAAAAACACGAAAAAAAAACAAAACAGTTCCCTTGAATTTGTATCAAACATGTTTTTGTACAAATAAAAACTATTAAGATGTAAAGCTAATTTTTTTTTAATTTTTAATCTCTTGTTGGGTAGCCTTTTGACTTTACAACTGCTCCCAAACGACTTTTCATACTAAGAACCAGTTTTTCTGTATCATCACCCGTTTTTATATTTCAGCAAACTTTATCGTTTTAATTTATTTATCTTTGAAACTAATAGTTTTTTCCTTGATGAACGGTAATGAAAAACCAGATTCATGCAAAATATTCCTAATCGTTTACGGATTCGATATTTTTCTATTAATTCTTCCAATTCTTGGTTGACTTTTGGGCCTGTAGTTTTGGGATCTCGTTTTATTGCGTTGACCACAATTCGTTCTTCTTTAGAAGAAAATTTGTAGGCCAGTCAGAAGGTAGTTTAGTTTACACTATGCCGGTTGTTGTACCGAAGCTTTTAATAATAGATTATACACTTCAATGTGTTCTCTCTACAATAGAACCGATTTTCCCGAGTGACTTTTTTTTAATATATATGCAGAAAAGCTCCTTGTATCTACTGAAATTTCCGATTTCGACCCATTTTAACTTTAATATTAATAAACATAAGTCAATTAATTGAATTAAAATAGTATTATTTTTAAATTTTACCTTTTGAAATACTCATAATAAATTTAGAAAAAATAAACTGTTTAAAAATTCAATCGCAGCTCGTGTAACACATTACAAAATTATACTGTTCGAAAACTTTTTTGACTTAAATTTTATACTGCGTCACTTACTCAATTCGTGGAATTCCCTGTTTCCATAAAAACCCATTTTAAAAACCCCGGAATTGCGTTTTACAAATATTATATAAATGACGCATAAAAGTTTTTCTTCGAATAATAACAAAAAAACAAACTTTCAAAGGTATTGTTCAAAAGTGCAAGATGTATGGAAACTTTTTTGTTTCATTGTAAATATATATATATATATATATATATATATATATATATATATATATATATATATTGCTTCAAATGGATTGAAAAAATTGAAAAAAATAACATTGAACCAATTTTAAGAAATTTTTTGAGCATTATTAGTGAAAAAGAAAACAATAATTTAAATAAAAAATTATTTATTGAGAATACAAACTATATATATATATATATATATTGCTTCAAATAGATTGAAAAAATTGAAAAAAATGACAGTGAACAAATTTTAAGAAATTTTTTGAGCATTATTACTGAAAAAGAAAACAATAATTTAAATAAAATGTTATTCATTGAGAATACAAACTATATATGTATATATATATATATATAAATAATATATATATATATATATATATATATATATATATATATATATATATATATATATATATATAATTTCTACCTTTTCGATTGTGAGTCCTCTGCATTTGAAATGCAACCTTTGGAAAAGAAATCGATTAAGATGATTTACTTCATATATCAAATTATAAAGTTCTTTATAATACACCAAAACATAAAAAACCTAAATACGAATTTAAAAATATGCGAACTTGAAATTATCGTAGTGATTTGTTATCTCTTTTACTTTAAATTGTGTATAATTATGATTTACATCATCAGTTTGCTAATGTGTATCTCAAAATATTATAAATTTGTTAAAATATCATTGTTTTTATTACAAATTTCTAGATTGATTGTTACAAGAAATATCCAAACGACACTTTAAAATGTACAGCAGAAGTATATGCTTTCATGTCATGTGTAAATAAAAAGATCAACACTCCACCGACAATAAATGTAGATTAATAATTGTGTAAAATACATTAATTTCATTATATATATATATATATATATATATATATATATATATATATATATATATATATTACTAATTTTATGACTTGAAATGTGTTATATGGAAAAATATATTTTGCTTTAAAAATCTTGAAAACAATTTCTTTTTTAATTGTATTAAATAACATATATGTGTACATACAAAAATATAACTTATACACTCATATACACATACACATACACACACACACACACACATATATATATATATATATATATATATACATACACCTGCTGATAGTAAATTTACAATATGAAAAATGAGTGATAGTTTTGTGTAATGAAATGAAGTAGTATATGTATTAATGAAAAATATTTCTGTTAGTTTTTTTTTATATATAAACTGTTTTAATGAATTCATTAATCGACTATTTGTACATTTTATTGTCAACTATTTTAATAATTTTGTTTAAATCTTGAAATTAATGGGAAATTTACGATTAAGTTTTTGTAGTTTTATAGTAAATGATGAACTTTTTTAATTAATATTACTCTTTGATTTTTGTAATCTTTATCAAAAAAATTTTTAAAAGTATCTTAATGTAGTTCTAATAGTTAATACTATTTGAACTAACTTCATAAAAGAGAGTAAATTTATTAAAATTATGAATTGTATTGATTTTTTCTATATGTATTACTTGTGTCGTATTTTTTTGATTATATTATTATTTTGTAATAATAAAAACCCACATTTCTCGTCACTTTATCTGCAGGATAAAGTGAGTCTTTATCTATGGTGACGAGAAATGTTTACTTTGTCAGCTCATAGCTTTCAAGTTTAATTCATTAAGTATTGTTTTTAGATATTTTTATGTTTGAATATATTATGCTGTAAAAACTAATAAATAGTTTATTATTTCTATGTTTCTTTCTATTTTCCCGTCAATTTTGACGGATTATATACTAGTTTTAATATGTAACCTAAACGATATCATATATTTTTAATATTTTAATTATCTATTATTATCACATCATCTTCGAACAGCGATGCCTAAGTGGGCTATGGACCTATTTTGATGGAACCACAAAAATTCAAATTGAGAAACAGTGTTTATTCTTAGCCAAGAAGTTTATGTATCGTTCGAAATTCACTATAATTGTTTTAGTATTTTCTCTTTATCCACGAAGGATGAGTACACGAGACTGGGATTTGGCACTATTCAGTGCCTGCTAATGGGTGTTTTTGCGATTAACTAATGGCATTTTTTGTTTATTAACGGTTCCATTAAGTTGAGACATTTTGAACATCTTTGTCGCATCACACTCCAATGCTTTATGGCGCATTAAACTAAGTTCAGATCTACGAAATATTTTTACAATATGAACGAACGTTATTTATTGCAAATGCTTGAAACTATTTGTTAAAAATCATCAGATATTTATGTTGAATTCCTTATGTTTCTAGTAATATTTCATAATTATGAAATACATAAATATATTATTAATGATAATATATCGCATTACTTAAGTTAAAGTATAGTTCATTTAATTTATTTAATTGAATAGTTTTTCTTGGGAGAAGTAAAGTTTTATTTTATTCCAATACTTGTTTTATAAAATATTCGTTTTTGTTTGCTAAATTCTATTAGGCGCTTGCATTGAAAGCTGCTGTTGTTTGAGAATTTCTTTCAATAACAAAATGTGTGAATACATTAATCACAGCATTTGACCTCGGAAGCTATGACTTTTTCCCACTTTCTAGCAGAAGTTGAATTCCTCGAAAAAAGAATGGCCTGTCTTTTGAGCCAATCCATTCAGCAACCCAATTTCGACTTCTCCGTAGTTACGGAAATATGCATCTTCCAAAGCGTGTTGCATCGATCGGAACAGATGGTAATTGCTTGGAACCAGGTCTAGAGGATACACTGGCTACGGGAGAACCTCACATTCGAGCTCAATCAATGTTTGTTTCACTTTTCGACGATTTGATGTAATTCATGGTCGTTTTTGCATCAAATTATCATTGAAACGCTCCAGCTATTGCCGATAACGTTCGGCGGTGATTGTTTTATTTGGTTTACATCAGTTCATAATACGACACCCTCCATATTTCACCAAGTAGAGAGCATTGCTTTGTGACCGTGGATGTTTCGCTTTGGTGTCGAGGTTGATGATTGGTCAGGATCAACTCATGATTTCTTACGTTTTGGGTTGTTGAAGTAGATCCACTTTTCATCGCCGGTCACGATACAGCACAAGAAACGTGGCTTTTTATGCCTTGCAACCAAATAAATCGAGATGATTAAACGATTAGCAATGGCATTTTCGGTCAATTCATGTGGCAGTCATCTTTCTTCTCTCTGAATCTTTCCCATGGCCTGTAAACATTGTGAAATGGTTGATTTATCGATTTTGAGCTGTTGAGCCGATTCTTTGAGCGACTGACCAGGGCTTTCTTCCAAAAGAGCTTGCAGTTGTTCATCTTTGAACTTTTTCGATTGACCTGGCCGTTGTTTGTCGTGAACGTCACAATCACCACTTCTGAATCGTCGAAACCAATCTCTATATACTGTTTCAGATGAAGCAGATTCACTTTAAGTTTTTGAAAACAATCGATGAGCTTTAGCTGCATTTTTTTTCAAATCAGAGTAGTGTAGAAGTACACATCGGAAAAACAACTTATCCCGTTCCATTTTAATTCGGTTGTAGAAAAGCACTTGTGTAAATAAAAGATGCCGTCTGATGACTGAATTTTAATGGGAAATGTTCACACTTCAAAATGACATAAGAGACATCTGTCACTGCTCACAGCATACGCACCTAGAGCTATCTACACGCGAACAGCGGCTTTTAATGCAACCTCCTATTAACTATTTCGAATTGTATTGAAAAGGTTCGCTATTTCGTATTTAATTATTTCTTAAAATAATAAAATTGTGTAAATATTCGATATTGACTTTTAAATTATACAATACATTTATTTCATAATTTATGTCGATGGTGTTTGATTAAGTATTCAGATGTTTAAAAAAATTAATTAAGGATAAGGTATAAAAATAATTAATAATTTTTACAAGTAAATGTGATGTGTATTATTATTTTCACGTGTATGAAGTACTCTGTAAGATGTTTAAATAAATCGATGATCATAAAATGTATTGAGTACATAATATTAGTCATCAACAAGTTTTTATTTTAAACTTCTGGTATATTATGTTTTCTGAGTAGTTTTGTTTTATTTATTAAACAGAATCATAAACGGAACTAGGTAATTTATCAAAAAAGTTTCGTTGGAATTTTTTAGTGATGATGTCCTGTTTATAAGGTTTATCCTTTAAAAAATTCAAATTCATTCTGAGAAAAAATGAATTTAAAATATGTTTACACCATAAATTCAAATCTTATCATAGTATTAATAAAATAAATTGTATACACACACACACATATGTGTGTATATATATATATATATATATATATATATATATATATATATATATATATATATATATATATATATATATATATATATATATATATATTAAATACAAAGAACTAGTAGTTTTAACAAAAAGTTTTCAAGTAGGTAAAGATATTTTATGTTATTGCTAGACACAAGATTCAAATGCAAAGCAACAATTTATAAAAAAATTTCTTATAATGGACGAAAAGAAGAATAACATTTCATTGATCTACAATATATTTAAGCGTTTAATAAATTGATTAATAGTTTTCTCTAAAATGAGATGTATGTTATAAGTATTTTATCCGAGATTATACATTTTAAAAACGACAGTTTATTATATTCGAAAATAAAATAAAGAAATGTGCATATATATATATATATATATGTATGTATACTTATTGTTTACATTTTCAGTTTTTAAAAAATCCATTATTAAATAATACCTTGTTTAGTTGCTATTATAATTAGAAAAATCGAACATCGCATATACATATATATTTATGGCATCTATAATATCTATAATAACTATTTATTAGTATTTCTAGACTTTTTTATATTTCTGAGATCCTAAAATAATGAACAATTTCTAGAATTTCTGTGTTGTTTATTTGTTTTGTAGTATGTTTAGGTCATTTCTATTTTTAATTCATTGTTTTTGGCGAGACGTTTATAATTTTTGATCGTTTTTATTTCTATTCTATTATTATACTATTTCTTCACGTTATCACTAATATATATCTTTCGATCAATAATTTTCTCGTTTTGATTTAAATATAGAAGCGTATCTTAGTACAAACTTCCCCAGTGAAGTATCCATTTTTTTAATATATTGATTTAAGTAAACATATTTTCTGCCTTTTTTGATAGATGTTTTTTTTTTTAGTTTTCTCGAACAGATAAATGAACGGATTAATTTTGTTTTAGTTAGGATTTTTACTAGATTGGTTTTGTCTAATTATTAGGTTGGTTCAAAAATAATTGCGGTTTTTATCATTTTAAGTTTGGCGCCGATTTTTCTAATTACTGTTATTTTGTTATAGTCATGTGATACATCATTGTGAACAATGAAATTAGCACTACTGATTTCAGATTATGTTTGTTGTTTTCATTCTTTTGTATTGTTGGATATAATATTTTAAATTAGTCATGGAAAAAAGCAATGTATGAGTTTAAGTTGGGACGTAAAGCAATAGAAATTGCTCGAATTATCAAATTTGTTTATGGCGAAGAGTCAATTAGTGAACGCACAGCTCAAAATTGGATTCAAAAATTTTGTAATGGAAACGACAGCTTTGGTGCTGAGGAGGGTCGCGAACGTTCTTCAGCTATAGACAATAATGATTTAACAATCATTATAGAAGCGGACCCGTGTAAAACAACTTGTGAGGTGGCAGAAGAACTCAATGGTGATCATTCAACAGTTGTTTGACATTTGAGCTTAATTGAAAAAACAAAAAAACATGGATAAATGAGTGCCGTATGAATTAAACGAATATCAAGCAATTCGGCGATACGCAGTTTGTTCTGCGCTTCTCTTGCATAACAAAAATGATCTTTTTTTGATTGAATTGTCGCATGTGATGAAAAGTTGTTTCTCTACAACAATCAGAAGCGTTAATCACAGTGGCTAGACCGAGGAGAAGCACCAAAACAGTTTCCTAAACCGAAGCTTCATAAAAAAAAGTTTATGGTCACTGTTTGGTGGTCGGCAAGTGGCATCATTCATTACAACTTTTTAAATCCCGGTGAAAAAATAACAATAGAAAAATATTGTCAGGAAATTGAAAAAAATCATGAGAAGTATCGTTTACGGCTACCAGTAGCCAATCGAAGAGATCCAATTCTTTTTCATCATAACGCCCGATCACACGTCTGATAAATGACTTTAAAAAAATTAAATGAACTGGGTTATCAAACCTTACCTACCGATCTTCTTCTCTATAATTTTTTTAAACATTTCAGTAATTTCTTACGATTTTCAAATATCAAGCATCAGCTCAAAGCGCTTTCGACGCTTTAGTTAATTCCAGGACTCCAGAATTCTATCTTGTAGGAATAAAGAAACTTGTTTCCCGTTGGGAGAAATGCGTGTAGGCCATTGGTCTTTATTTTGATTAATGAATATATCTTTTAACTGATATATGCGTTTTTATACTCGATACGTAAAAACCGCAATTATTTTTACACCGACATAACATTAATATTTTTTAGTTCTTATAGAATATTTGCAAAAATAATATTGTTATCTGCAAAATCGAAGTGAATTAAGATTTTGTCTTTTAATTTTCATCTATCTTTGTACTTTTATATTTCATAAAATTGTATTCTTTTATGTATTGTTTATATTCTATTTTTTATTTTCTTGCGAGTTTCACTGACTTATCTTTTATAAATATATTGCAGAAGAACAACGTAATTATCTATTATATTTTGATTTCTCAGTGAAAATGTAAAGGTGTTATTGACGTATGACAGATTTGAATAGATTTTTAGTTTATAAATCCACTACATTTTGGTATTTGATATTCATTTGATCAATATATTACTTCTTTTACTACTTGAATATTATCTGCAATAATAAATATGGTTGTATATTCTGTGAAGTATTCTTAACTAAGTGAGATTTATTAGTTTTTAGTCGCATTGAGTATGTTTTAACGAAAATTGCATAAAATGTATGTTTTAATGCAGTGCTCTTCAAACTGTGTTTCGCGGAACCCTGCGGTTTCACGAGTCAAAGTCAAAACTGGAAAGAATTTTCGAAAAATTGAAAATCCAAAAATTCAAAATAGTTAATTTATAATAATTTATTTTATTCCTAAAAACACCTATTAATTACATATTATTATGAAGTGAAACTGAATTTATGAGTACACATTATGACCCCACTTAGACGTAAATAATAAAATTTGGTCATGTAAGATGGCTGATTTTCAAAACTTGTGGGGTACACATTTCGAGTTTTCTGGGGATGGTAGGGCTTCCATACAAAAATTATAATCTTAAGGGTTCCGTGAGTCCATAAAGTTTAAAGACTATTTTTTAAATGAATTTTACTGAGAATCCTGTAATAAATTTTATAATTTATCGAAAATAAATTAACTGTTTTTTTCCAAATTGTATTTATTCCATTTCTTTGTGTAAGAATTGCAATAATTATATATATATATATATATATATATATATATTGTTTACATTTTATCCTTTAATATAATTTTTTATGCTAATTGTTTTATTTGTTATGTATCAAATTTAGATATAAATAATAAGTTTTAACCTTCCAAATATTTCAGTAGAGGTAGATAAAATATCATATATATATATTTATATATATATATATAAAACTTAAAATATCTATTTCATTGTCGACAGTATAAAAACATGTATTAAGATGATATTCATATAATTTATTTTTAGTTCTCTAGGAAAATAAGTCATCAGTGTTGAAAAAATTCATATTGATTTGAAACTTGTCATTGGGTATCACAACCGGAATCAAATCCGATTGGTTCTTTAGTTCATGTTCATCTTGTTTCTATATAAGATGAGCCTCGTGAATGCTGTTTGCGTAATATTTAATAGTTCGTCAACACGGTGTATTGAGTCGCGTTAAATATTTTAAAGTGTTGAAGCACATCAAGCAAAAATGAATATTGTCGTTGTGGTAAGTAATGAAAACGATTTTATGTTTTACTTTAATATTATACTGATTTTATTGAAAATTGATTACTATAAATATATGATAGTATGAACGATTGTTTATTATGTCGATAATTTTAAATTTAAATGTTTAAACCTTGAGTAGGGATGTCAACATCTATGCGCAGAGAAACTGTTTATATTTTTCTATTAATCGAGGCCAATTTAAACTAATATGAATATAAGATTATAATTTTTCTAAGGTTTTTTTTATATTTATTTTAAAATTGTATGAATTATTAATTACTATGTCTATTGACTTTATGATTTGATTTACTATTTGACTTACATTTTCGAAGCTAAGATTTGAAATTGAATATGTATATATATATATATATATATATATATATGTATGTGTGTATATGATTTTTTAAAGTTAAAAAATAATAAATACTAACTTATTTTAATATTATTTCTATTTTGACTGTATCAATGAAGATATTGATCAGGAAATGATTACTTATAATGATAGCTGGCTTAATAATATTTTGGAATAATGACTAACTTGGTATAATGATATTTGGATAATTGTTAAGAGAATATAAAAGTTAATTAAATTTCATTGTGGCCAAAAATTAATAATGGACACTTTTTGTTTAAATATCTATTAATTTCTTTTTCACTCTTTTGATATGATGGATTTTATATATATATATATATATATATATATATATATATATATACATATATATTCGAATGCTGTTCTGTTTCAAAGATTTTTAATTTTTGAAGCTTATGGATAGAAAATATGCTATTAATACTTTTATTACTTTTTAAAAATTAATGATTATTGGTTAAGTAATTTTTTGATTAGAAATTATTACAGAAAATAGTCTTCGTTTCCTGCTCGCTTCGCTTACTAACCCCCGGGTTCGCTCCGCTCGCCCACTTTCTAATTATAAGCCTGTTATGCAATCCAATGAAACGAAGAATATATTTTTTTAATCTCATTATGTCCATATAATTATTATCAGATATTCAGCAAGGTAATCGTTATATATATATATATATATATATATATATATGTATGTGTGTGTGTGTTAAGTATGTCTGTGTATCATGGTAGTAGATTATTTTTTGTCGCCTTTTAGTTTTTTGTGGTTGAATACTATTTTTTTATATATATATATATATATATATATATATATATGTATGTATATAAAGATAATAAATATGACTAAGAGTATATGAAGATCTCTAAGCTATAGTAGGGGAGCCTGGATTCAGTTGAGTTTTAATATTGAATATCGGTAATCGCTATTATTTTCAAATGGTGACAGTTTATTGATCGAAGAGTATTTTTTATGAATTTAAAATCTATATATCGTTTTCTAGACGAAAAATATTCCTATGTTTCTATACTTATTGTAATTATTTTATCTTTAAAAGAAAGAAAACCAATCAATTTTAAATAACTTTTTATTATTTTTAATGCTTAAATAATTTATTTATTATTTTTAATGCTTTTGTATATATATATATATATATATATATATACATTTATATATATATATATATATATATATATATATAAGATGATAAACAAATTAAAAATAGTAAATAAATCATTTGTAAAAAAAGGTCATTTAAAATTGATTTGTTTTTTTTCTTTTAAAGACAAAATAATATATATATATATATATATATATATATATATATATATATATATATATATATATATATATAATGTGCTCGATTCAGTGGTTCTGATTTTTAAAATGAAATAAATATAAAACGTTTTTGCAATGAAAATAAATGAGAATCTAGGAATATCTTTTAAAATAATATTAATTTATATGTGTTTGAGTGACACTTATTTCTTTTTATTGATTTGAATCTGTTGTTTATCATTTTCTTTACGTGCTTATGGCTGGACCATTGATAGGAGAAAAAAATAATTGTGACTCCTTGGTAAACAGTTCATAGGAAATATGATTTATTTATGTTTAAAAAAAATTATAAAATTAAAAATTTAAAGAATATTTTTAATTTTATTTTTTAAATTGTATAATTTAGTATATATATATATATATATATATATATATAAAGTTTTGGAAATGTTTATTAATGAAATGAATATTTTTTATGCATTTAGTGAACACTAATGTTCCTAGTTTTTTATTACATTGAACAAAATTATATGTTTTATCTTGATACTTGTTACTCAATTCGTTAATCTATCGGTATGATAAATGCCGCAACAGATAGGGCGGATTATGCTAAAAAATAAAAAATGGGTCTATGTAAACTCTATGTCATTTATTTACATTTAAAATTTAAAAAAAGAGAACTATATTCAAATATTTCTTTATCTTAATTCTTATTGTTTAATGTTTAGTATTAAAAAAATTTCCAGAAATCTCGATAATAATAATGAAAATATTTTGTCACAAAGTTCAGCGTGTTTTGTATTTTATAAATTCAGATTTTTATTGTTTTACAATTTACATGAAAAATAAAATATGGCCTATGTAAACTCTATATGTAACGTAATGTGACATTGCTTACATTTACATTTTAAAAAATAGGAACCTACTTTCAGATTACTTCTTGCAATTTGTCTAACTTTATTTTTATTATTGATTAAATGTTCAGTATTGAGAGAGATTTGAAGAAATAATAATGATGATAATAATAATAATGACATTCCTTTGTCACGAAGTTCAGAGAGTATTGTGGCTACTTTATAATTTTCCAGGCCCAGTTTTTTTATTGTAATAGTCTCAATGTTACTTACTGACTTATTTATCAACTAAGCAGTCATAAAAATATGTTTTGAAAATAAATGTATGATGATGTGTTTAAATTGCTTGATAGTAGATAAAAGAGATGTTTGTGTAATGATATAACGAACGTTAATAACTATAATACAACGGTTAAGTGTATATTTCTGTATGAATTGATTATCATTAAAAAATACATTTTTAATTCAATTACAGTTGTCTATAACTGTCATTAAAAACAGTCATTTCATTTTCAATAAGCTAATACGTATGAGAAAGTGTGTGTGTGTGTGTATGTGTGTATAAATGTATAGTTCGTAAATGCGTGCTTGCATACAAATTTAGTGAAAGGATTTTTTTAAATGACTTGAAAATCGATTATGTAAATAAATTTTTATTAAATACATTAAACGACCTTGCGAATTAAATAAGTATTTGCTTAAATGTGAAAATTAACTAGAACTGTCATGTAGAGGATTTTCGATGATTATAAAGTGATATATGAAGTTGTAAACATGAGTTGTTGAATGATATATATATATATATATATATATATATATATATATATATATATATATATATATATGTACATAGGCAGATAAATAAATGGATGAAATTAGTTTCAAGTATGGATTTATATGCGTTGGATATTTTTTTACTTAGAATATAGCACTGACTGATGAGGAAGATATTTTTTTATTCTTTTTGATTAATCATGTGGTTCTTTGCATACGTGTGTACTTTAAAAATAAATATTAAATTGAAAAGGAATGTTAAAATTATATTTAAGGTCATTATTATTAATGTGCTGTAACACGAGAAAAATAAATCATGTAAAACTTCTATATTACAGTATAACACATTTCTTATTTTATATACTTGGATTGCATGTATAGAGAAAAGTCGAGAAAAAGGAAAATATTACATTTAAATATATTCTTTTAAATACATTTAAATAAATTATTCATGAAATATATTCTCAATGAAACAAAGCATTTAATAAGTTTGTTTTTTTTTCCTTTTATTTTGTAATGTGTCACTGAATTTATTCAGCCTTATATGGATAAAATATCCTTGCTATTTTAATGTTTTAAACAAGTTATTGTTTGTCGATGACTGAATTATTTGAAACGCAGTTGTATGCTGTGTAACAAATTCTTTTGTCTCACGTGGCATTTCTACTGAGAAGATGAGTCGAGACATGAGGTCTCATAATACAAATGAGAAATATATGTTGTCGACCTTGACATTACGAACCTCTGTAATCGTCGCGTTCAGTGGCTTACCTGACTGATAAGTTTTGAAATCTTTATAATCATGGAAATACCTGTGACGCAATAAATGTTTAAGAAATATTATTATTTATTAATTTAAATTTTAATAAAGTGATGTCGAGTTCACGGTCGAGAACAGCATGGAATAAAACAGATTATTAAAATATTAAAGGAAATAAAAATGCGACATTGATTACGATACATTGTAACTTGTTTTATTAATTTATTGTCATGTATGATATTTAAACATAAATTATATTTAATAAATGGGGATGATTTATAGGTACACACACACACATATATATATATATATATATATATATATATATATATATATATATATATATATATATATATATTTGATTACATAAACAAATAAATTTATATTTTGTTTTCTGTAGGCATTCTGCCTTATATGGACTTCATGCGTGATCGCTGATTCAGAACGAGTACAGTTAATTAATTTATTACCTGAAGAAGTTCAAAAACTGTTGGATAGACAAAGTACTGATGTAAGATTTGCTCCTAAAATTGACACAATACAAGTAGCACGAAAATCGCCTGATTCTGAAGATTTGGTAGAAGATGTTTATGAAGCTTCTCAATTTCACGGTCAAGATGGTTTAGGTAAAGAAGAAATCTGATTTTTTATTTCTAACACTTAATATATATATTTATTTATATTTAAATAAATATTAGATTTTCTTTTTTTCATGTATTCATTTTAGTTAAAAGACTGAAAAAATGGTCGAAGAATTAATCCCTATTTTAGTGAAAAAATAATGAAATTAAAGTAGATTAACTATGTCAAAAATATGTATGGCTTTTGTTGATGTCAGTTTTGTAAGAATGATTTTATTTTGAAGAACTTTATTAGTTTACTATTTTCATAATTTATAAATTTGAATGTATTTTATCTTCTTTTGCTTTTTAAGTGAACATAAAATTTGGAGTTATATGGAAATGAAGTTGTAAAAAATTCATTTGTCAATTAAAGATGATTAAGTTGTTCTTCGAACTTTAGGGACCTAAATAAAATATAATTTTATTTTTTGTTTATTGTTATATTTAATTAATTTGACATGCCAGACTCTAAAAATTCTTAATGTATAATATTTATAGGTCGTTATTTGTATGGGTACGCTAATCCAAATCATGCTAAAGTTGAAGATCGTCGATCAGATGGAAATCTTAAAGGATCTTACAGTTGGGTAGAACCTAACGGTGAAGTAGTAAAGGTTAGAACAGAAAATAAATAACTTTTTTTATTAACTTTTATGATTCTATCCACTTATTTTCTTCTAAAAAGTAATAAATATCTAGTATATTTGTAGTATAAAAATACAATTTCTGTATAACCTAATATATTATTAATTTATATATATATATATATATATATATATATATATATATATATATATATACAATGGATTTTTTTTATACAAAACACATTAGTTTCTTATGTAAGTGAACTTGAACTGACGGATTTGAAAAAAATCGAAGGTCACATTTTTCAAAGTAATTGTTTGTCTTAATTATAGTTTTTTCAAAGAACTTAATGTATTTTTTAGATGTGAAAAATCATGATTATTTTCTGAATAATGTGTATAGAATTATGTAATTTTTTATAATAAGTATATTTTAAACGCTGCTTCATTTTAATTTCAATTGCTAGACATTAATAAAGAAGTTTTTGTATTTTTTTTACAATAAAAGTTTAAAAAAAACTTATCTGTTTATTTTACAAGCTTAAATATTATATATATATATATTATATTATATTATATATGTATTTATATATATATATATATATATATATATATATATATATATATATATTTCTGGTGTTTGTTGGTATTAATGAATGAGTAGGCATTTGCGTATGTCTAGTTATTTAGATTTTATAGAATTATGTGTGAGGAATACTGATCATTTTGAAATTGAAGAACGTAGTCTCTTTTTGATTATATAAAATAGCAATTTTATATTTAAAATTTAATTCCCATGCTATTATTTATTCCCACATTTATTGAACAGAAACAATTAATAATATATTTTTTTAATAAATATTTAATACGAAGTAACTTTTACATATTTGTCTTTAAATGCAATCACACAGAGAGTGTTATTGATATAATAAATATATTTAGGTAAAATACTGGGATGACGGTACAGGATTTCATCATGAAGATAATCTTCCTAAAGTAGTATTAGAACCAGTTAAAGAATCAGAAGATGTCAGACTTGCACGATTAGAACACGAACGTGTTTGGAAAGAAGCTGCAGCAGCCAATAAAGTTTCTCCTAGCCAGTACAGGTATTTTTATATTTATGATACTAATTTTTTTCATCATCATTGTCCGTTAGAGTGGAACGAATCTTTTGGTAAAATTCTTCAGTTTTATTAATGCACCTTAATATATCTATCAATATTTTTTTTCATATTTTCGATTTTTCTTTTTTTTTACTATAATAAAATTTTTATTTATTTATTTTCTTTATATTTTGGATACTTTTTTACAATAGATTCTCTTTAAACAGTTATTAATAATTAATTTTAGTTTTCGAAAGCAGTATTTAAAAAAATGCTAATTAAATATTCCATTTATTTATTTCTTCAAGTTATTATATTTAAATAAACTGGAATTACATTTAGTTTTTTACTCAAAATTTTTTTTTATAGAAGTAAAATGTGTAGTTTTTGCAATTAAATCAAATATGTACTTTTTAATTCAAATCTTTATACTGTATGAATACGGTATATGTAATAAAACATTGATATATATATATATATATATATATATATATATATATATATATATATATATATAAATTTATATTCATTATCTGAGTTTCAAAACTCTGTAATGTATTGTTAAGAATGTAATAATATACATATGCGTTTAGTATGCAAAGATGATTGCACATTTATTATTTAACACATATATAGCGTTTTGTCGACATCCTTTTCGAAGGTTAAACTAAAATAATAATTTATATATTTACCTTAGAAAGTTGAAATTTATAAATATTCGAAAAATCGAAGATTTTTTATTGAATAAATTAAATTTATTTTAAAACTATTGTCAACAACGTATTTGCATTGTGCTTCATAATGCTATATTTTTAAACATGACATCAGTGTTAGTAAAACTGGTAGTGAATCCGATTCGTCATTAATTGATTACTAATTTAACATTGTTTACTTACACTATTAGTCTTATTATTTGATTAATCGTATTTGTCTTACATTTCTCAATAGCCTTATATATAAAGATGATGAGGCGAGCAGCAGCAATAATGTGTATGATACATCCGAGACAAAAGAATCACCTGAAGTCCGTAGCGACGAAGGAAAATGGATACCGAGCGAAGATGAAGTGACATCAGAACCACGCGGGTTCTTTTATAGTTTCTCACATCCTGCTGGCATTCAGTATCCAAAATCTGAGTACGATACGAAAAAGTTACGCAGTTATGACGATATTACATCACTCGAGTAATAAAAAGAAAGCATTTTTTTTTAAAAATACGTTTATTGAAATACATTATTTGTGTAAAAATAATAATTGTATATCAAATGTATTCATTTGTTTTGCATAAAAAAATAATTCTAGCAATGTATTTATTTTATTTTTATTTAATTACATAAATAAATAATATTGTTTTACAATTTAAATAAAATTGATTTATGTATCAACTAATCGCATTAACTACACTGGATGAGGAGAGTTTATTTTCATGTATTTAACAAAAATGTGTCCAAGTCTATATTGTCAGAACCGAATGAAAATATTGAGTTAACAACTAGATTCTGAACATTTCGACGTAATTATCATGAGTTTGTCCTACTTGCACATTGAACGGTGACTTGTATGGGAGGCCAGGAAGTTATTACTCCCTTGTTGCTCCGTTCGCATCCCTTAACAAAATCTGAGATTTTAGGAGATTTGAAAATCATGGAGAATCACTGGGAGAGTCTTCCTAATCGGTTTACTTTAATGATTAAAAACGTTTCTACGTGCAAAAAAATCATTTCTATGAGCGCGTTTCCAACGCAATCTCTAATAATTTAGATATAAAAAAAATACCACCTCAAAAATAGTGTTTGCTCTTTCTAATATGACAGTCTGGTTACAGGCCTACTTGTATTATTACAAGTTCCTAGGAGGCAGCAGGTTACCATATGCTGTGCTTACTTTGATACCTTATGGAAATTGATACTAGTGTGAGTCAATAACAAGTCACTTTTCAATGTTGCAATAAAAATGTTTTATTTATTTTTTCATATACACTCACACCTGTATATGAGTGCAACTATAAGATTGTCTTCTTAACAATTTAACTGTTTATAGAATTTTGCATATATTATAGATGTCAAGGATTACATGTGAAATGATAGTAGCAGAAATGTGTGTATTTGATATTTAATTTTTTATAAAAACAAAATTTGTACAAACTTCAATTTGATCGGATAAACAAATATTTTTATCTATCGATTATTCAAATAGTAAGATCACAATTATCTAGTAATTTAATCAATAAGATATTAAAATTAAAATTCTAGATTAATATTTTGATCGTATGATTGAATCCAGTGTATTTCCATTCGAATATTTTAATACAGAACCTTTTGTGATAATGACAAATTAAAATATATACCGATGTTTGACGTTCATTAAAATTTATTTTTATAAATAATGTAACACTTTTCTTACTGAATTCAGAATTTATATATATATATTAATTTATATACATATATATATATATATATATATATATATATATAATAAAAAAATATTTTTAATCATTAATTTTAATTAAAAATTACAGTGCTAAATTAATCAAAAATTGTGCAGTAAAAATGGTTAAATTATTGGATTGTCTATTAAAAAAATTGTCTATGAAATTTAAGAGTTCTTTACGCTTTATCAATTTTTCCATTGGAATTGTACGCTAAATTCGGTTCATGATTCTTGTGTGCTGGAGCAGTTTGTTCAAATGGATTTATTTCTTTCGGTAATAAATAATAATGTTTTAGTCGATCTTTCATCAACATATTTGAATATTGTTGTTGATAGTAGTCAGCCGCGTCTTGTTCAATTATTGGAATACCATATAATTCTGGTACAATCAAATATGTGTTCGAGTTTTGTTCTTCGTTACGGAGAGGTGACATGTATTGCATATGATTCGCATTATGTTTCAATACCGAATGACGAAAATCGTTTTCCAAATCATTATAGTTTTTATTTTGAAGGATCGATAGAACGTTGCTGTTTGTCGTACTTGTTTTATTACGATTATTATTATTATTCACATTCTTGTTTTCACTAAGGACTGATGGACTTTTATTAGGATTATTATTTTTTGTCATTTCACTAGCATCTTTCTGATGTTCTGATTTAATATTATTTCCTGGTGTAAAAATATGATTCGCGTTATAATTAATATCTGGAAGAGAGTTTGATATCTTATAAAGACCGTATCCACCAATAGATTGTCTTATTGGAATAGGCGCTAAAATATAATATCCATAAGGTCGTGGCTGTGAAGGATTTGTCCATCTATTGATGATTGGTATTCGCTGGACCACGTTACTTGCAATACTGCTAACTCCGTTATAAATTGTACTGACTGTATCTGGAACATTTATTTCTATTGGTAAAAATGTCGTTTGAATAAAATCACCAAGAGAATTCCAGAAAAATCTGGAATCGGTGTAAGGTCCTACGTTATGTACAGGATAGCTGTAAAGGAGAGAAATACATATAAATTTTATATCAGAATTGATGTTTACTGGATTTGAATCCAGATACTGTTCGAATAGTTTATATTATTTTTAATTTTAATATATATATATATATATATATATATACATATATATATATATATATATATATATATATATATATATATATATATATATATATATATATATATGAAATAGAACTTATTTTCTTTCTTTCACAAATTAATACTTTTTCATAACACAAATCACATCAAACTTTTTCCCATCAAAAATATTCAATAAATTATTATGATTTATCTTTGAATGTCGTTTATGTAGATGGCAACGCTATTATTCTCAGATTATCAAGGTACAGGAAAATCTAATCTTTTAAAATTGAATCTTCTTCATATATTCGCACTTCTTATATCTAAATGTCTTTCTCTAACACATCTCCAACGCTTTTCTATTTCTTTCCGATTATTTTTAGTTATGCTGTTACAGTAGTTTACTATATAAAACACGTGACTGCTGTGGTAGTCCTGTCAACTGTATTAGATGTATTGAATTTGTGCAAGTTTCTATTTTAGTTATTTATTTTCACATGTGCTAATGATATTTTACGGGGTGCTTTAAATACTTTTGAAACATTTATCCAGGTCGAGACTCTTCTAAATGAAATGCTTTTCAACACCTTCATATATTTCTAATTAGCAGGACCAATATATATATATATATATATATATATATATATATATTTATATATAGATAATTGTATACAATATTTAAAAATTAACAATCTATTTTTAATTGTGCACGAAAATAATTAGTAATATAACTATATATTGGAAGATTGTTTAAAAAATAAGAATAGTTAAAAAGTAGTTAGTAAAAAGTACTTTTTATATAGTTATTTCAGCGAATAATAAATGGATGTATCAAAGAATAAGGTCGATTCAGTTTTTTATCATTTAAATATAATTTGTTTAAATATATATTTCAATAAGCATTGCATTGGTAATATTTATTTTATTATATTTTTTGACCACACTTACACACACACACACACACACATATATATATATATATATATATATATATATATATATAATATTTAACTATATTTCATATTATGCTCTAATACTATTAACATTAGTGTACTATTTTAGTATTCAAATTAACTTTAATTACTGTTTAAATTGTAAAATTGTATTATAAAAAAAGCACATGTAAAATAACACCAACCACCTTCGTAATAGGTCATTGTGTACCTCTGATACAAATAAATACATTCATTCATTCATTCATATATAATTTTTAATTCGATCAACCAATATTGAAAGATATTATTGAGTAGTGAGACATTAAAATTTTTAAATATTTCAACTTGGAACGATTTAGCGTTTTTTTCTTTTCTATAAATAAATGTCCTGATATATTTATTTCAACAAATTTAGTCTTTTTAGTTATCTATTTATCTATTTCTCTCTCTTTCTCTCTCTCTCTCCCTCTCTATATATACAATGTGTGCGTCTAAGTATCTAGGTTCATTTTCATGCATGTGTTTATATTATAGCCAATTAAATAATTAAAATCGTATTAAATTTTAAGTCCACAGTTACTATCTTGTTTATTTGATGTATAAAAAATTTTAATTTTATTTCTTTCTCTAATTAAGAAATGTATTGAAAGATTGATTAATATAGGATATCATACAAATAAAAATTATACACACATAATTGTATAGGTTTATATAGATGAATTATTTATTAAGAAATAAAAAATATGAAATATTAATAATACATTTTATAATATAGTTATATTACTAATTATTTTCATGCACAATTAAAAATAGATTGTTAGTTTTTAAATATTAAATACAATTGTCTATATATATATATATATATTGGTCATGATAATTAGAGATATATGGAGGTGTTGAAAAACATTTTATGTAAAAATGTGATTAATGCATAAATGATTATTATTTTATTAATGAAAATAATATTACCTGTACGGCAAAAAATCCACTGGTTGATTAAACACAGGATATGCATTTATTGCATTTAACACACAATTAACTTGTATTAATAACAGTAGTTTATTCATATTTACTTATTAATTAAAAAATATTTATATGTTTTCTTGAAAGGAGCACTATACGGAAGAAAACTATTTAATAAAAACGGAAAAAAATCAGACGAGGGGTTGTTTAAAAATTATTTCTTATTATATTTAAAATTCACCGTTAATGATTTTAATTTATTTTGTATGTTTTTAATTAAATTATCCTTTAAACTTTTTAGATCAGATTCGATGATTTCGAATCAGCATGTTAGTTCATCAAGAAGATATTTCCCACGAACAAAATGTTAGTTTGGTGCATTCTTGATAACTAATTCAATGATAACTGAGATTGGATGGGGTATTCGATGTAAGGTGAGAAGCCTAATAGGACATGTGCATGAACCGGACGAACCAGACAAGGTCACTAGTAATGTTGCCGTAAGTTCTGGATAACTGTATTCTTACGTGCTTGAATGCAACAATTAGTTACAGTCATCTTTTACGTATGCATTACAAGTATTCAAATGCTGCTGGTTTTTAAATATTTTTGGGTATCTACACATGCATTGATTGAAAATGTATTATTAAAATAGACACAGATATACACATGCACATGTAAACATATACTCTTATATATATATATATATATAATTTATATATAGATACTAAATATAAATAAACGATAAAACTTTGTTATTAGTAAACATTTTTTGGAACTTGTTCTATTTTAATAAAAAAATGAAAAGAGTTTTTCTTTCCTTTTCCGAACAAAATACAGATAAATTAATATTTGGTGTATTTCAGTAATTTTATTTATTTAGTAAAATTTGACATACTACTTGTACAATATTAATAAATTTATTTTTTTTTGAAAAAAGATAGTGTAATATATCTTGAAAACTGTCCTATAGATCGACGGCGAACAAGAAAAATAGCACAAAACGAAAAAAAAGTAATTTTTTAGGACAGAAATCTGAATTTGTTGTGTCTGAAAATTAGGTTCCAATAATAATGTTATTAACATGATTGTTTTTATAATTGCAAAATGATGTTTGCGATTATTTTGTGCATAAAAGAGCACAAGGACTGTTTTTAAGATCAACTCGAAGTTTACATTTTTTTGATTTATGCCAATTTTTGTTTACAAATTTATATGCTTTTATTTATTAATATTGGCTGATATATTTTAGTTATAAGGTTATAATTTTATTAATTTCAAGGTGATGAATACTTTAAACTACTTGTTTATTTCAAATTAGACTTTGATGTATGTATACATATATAGGTTGATTCAATTTAGGCTTTCACATGAAAATATTAAAAAGGGATGCAGGTGTTAAGAAAAGTTATGATTTTTTTATTTGGTACTTTAGTTTAATTCAATACCAAAATGCAATTGAACTAAAATAATAAATGGGGATTGTATGTTTTTTTTTTTATTTTTTGCGTTTCTTAATACTGTTGTGCGGAAGCCTAATTTTAATTACCCTATATATATATATATATATATATATTATCTACAAGTATTTATCAACAAGTAGTTATCTACAAGTATAAGACTTTCTGCTTCCGAACTGATTGAATGAAAAGTAGTTTGGAATAACAGAGAGCATAAACAAAAAAAGGATTGATAATCTGGTTCAAATAATTATTAATAACAAATTATTAGTAATCAGAAATAATTTTTGGACGATAAGAGTAGATATAAGTAATAATTAGCAGATATAAATTATTTTTTACTAACATAGTTACTCGTTTACAAACCGATATTTTGTATATGTGAATAAGTAAATATAATATATTACAAATTCGGAATGCATTTGCAAAATAGTTGAGTTATTATAGGAAAGAATTATTTTAGAGTACTGTTAACTAAAATAGCAGATTATTCGTAAAATAAAACTTGTTACTTTATCTATGTAAATTCAATAATTTTCTTGGATTAAAAAAGTATCCATTTTATTTAAACATAAATATGTAGAAATAAGGTTATAATTTTTTTTATATGAGATATGTATTTTAATTTGCTCATTTCTTGAATTATTGATACGTAATAGACCGGATTTATTTATATTTTATAGTAAGTAATGTTAATTTACATATAAAAATATTTTGTTTTAGCATAAAAATATATGTTCATAAACTGTACTGTAAAACTGTATTAACGACTTTTTAAATTGAGTCTCAGTACAAAATTCTTTATTTATTGTAATAGTATAATTTTTTTTTAAATTATGTAATTGATTTTGATATATATATATATATATATATATATATATATATTTATATATATATGATGATTCAACTTAGGCTTTCACATGAAAGTATTAAAAAACACATCTTATCCCCCATTTAGTATTTTAGTTTAATTGTATTTTAGTGGTGAATTGAACTAAAACACTAAATAAAAAATGATGATTTTTTTAATAGCTTTTAATGCTTCCATGGAAAAGCATAAATTGAATAACTCTCTCTCTCTCTCTTTCTATATATATATATATATATATTTATTTGAATAATGTTGAAAATAATTGTGATTACGGTATAATATTTTATGACATCTACTGCAATAAAAATACAATTTTAAATTTGCACAAACAGTATTTACTAACTGCTAAACAAGTTTCTGAAAGATTCTCATATTTAGTAAATTTAGAAAAATTTTTTTTTCAAACTGTAGATTGAAATCCTGTATATATTCATTGAAAAAATAAAAAATAAATTTTTATTTAGAACTAGCAGTATTAACATTGGTTTTATTTTATATATCGTTATATATATATATATATATATATAATATTAAGTTTTTTGCTTTCTTAATTTACATTAAATTTATGTTTCGGAATATACTGTTATAAATAAACATATTTATGGCTCTTCGCCGTTAAATAAAAATCTAGAAACTGCACACCGTATAAAAGTCATATATATATATATATATATATATATGTATGTATGTGTGTCTGAGAGAGAGAGAGAGATAAAGAGAGACTGACTGTGCGCATCTAAATGTAAATAAGAGCGTGTTCATAACTGTTATAAAAAAAGTTGTTTTTAAAATTTTATTTTGTATTAATAGACTGAAGTGTATTTAGATTTAGTATTAATGATTGAGACAAATATGACACACATACATCTCCCCCTCCTTATATATATATATATATATATAAATATATATATATATATGTATATATATATATATATATATATATATATATATATATATATATATATATATTAGAAATTAATTTTATATTGATTATTGTAAGAAAAACTATTCTTTGTATATTTGTTAAAATACACTTATATTTTTAAGACTATTAAAATTAAATAATCTTTATAAAATTGTGTACCTAAATCAAATAATGAAATTAATAAAAATTATCACTATTTTACACACACATATCATTGTTCATATATACTAAAAAATACATAATCATTTTTTTCTATAAATTATTTAATGTTAACAATTTACTCGATTTTATGTTATTTGAATAGGAATAGTTGTAGTTGAGTTTTCACTGTAAGTTTGTTGAATCACAATACTAGTCTCATTTTCAGGTTCGGCCTCGAGATTTGATTCTGTCACTTCATCATCTTGAACTGCGGAAATATTGTATGTGTTCAGATGCAGAATGTTTTCAGTTAATGTTTCATTATCGTTTTCTGACAGCGTGTCATCATATGGTAATTGTGGTTTATCATACGTAGGCGGTCTGCTCAAGTCTTCATATACGTAGTATGAAAAGTACCGTTGTATTCTTTGAACTAACAGTTCAATAATCGGTGGAAATCGATTCATATTCAATATTTTGATTGGTAACGCTATTGATGGATTTTTAAAAGGAATAGGAACAGCAATCGTAAATTTATTACGAATATGTGATTGTTCTGGTTTACTTTGTCCCAATCTATTTACAGATTTATTTTGACCACTGATATTATTTAATCGATACAGGAATAAACTAATGGGCACTATCACTTTAACATCACTTTTAATTTTAGAAACCGGTGTACTTGCATTGTGTTTATGTTCAAGTTTAACGGTATTTTTTCCTTTCGTAACAGATGCGTTTATTTGAAATATTAACGTCAACAGAAATACAAAAAAAATTTGTTGTAGGTGTTTCATTTTGGAATTTTATTTTTTTAAAATAATGTCTATACGTTTATGAACGGCTATACAAAGCTGTATCTGCACAGACTCTGTTGATTCTCACTTACTACGTTGAGACCGTAACATATAGATTTGTAACATGTAAGTAACTGTACTGGATTTTTTTTATTGAGAAATTCAGAAATGTGTTATAGCTTGTTTAAGAACATGCAATGTTGTGGATGATGCTGAAAAACTTGATCATCGTATAATTACTTCAGGTGCTTCTATAATTGTTTATATATATATATATATATATATATATATATATATATATATATGGATGCATAATGTTTATTAAATAAGTAACTGTTTCATTAAAAAAATATTTATTTATTTTGTATTTTTTATTAAAGCTAAATTACACTACTACATATGAAACGACGTTTGAAAATGGCAATTTAAAATTAAATATTTTCGAAATAAATTATATCTATCTAATTATTTATTTATCTACTTCTCTTTCTTTCTATTGATATACGTCTTTCTCTCTCTCTCTTTATATATATATATATTTATAAGATGATTCAATTTAGGCTTTCATATAAAGCATTAAAAGAAGGCCCAGCAGTTTAGAAAAGTCATGTTATTTTTTATTTAGTATTTTAGTTTGAATTCAATACTAAAATACAATTGAACTAAAATACTAAATGCAAAATAATATTTTTCTTTTAAAATTTTTGCGTTTTTTAATACTTTCGTGTGAAAGCATAAGTTGAATCACTATATATATATATATATATATATGTATATATATATATGTATATGTGTACATATATATATATATATATATATATATATATATATATATGTATATATGTATATGTATATACATCTATGCAAATTTAATAAAAAGTCCTAAGATTTAAAAAAAATGTTTGGTTTTAATTTTATCTTAAAATAATAAAAGGACAGTTTTAGAAATCTAATATTTATATATCCGTACATAATTGAAGTAAAGAAATGATAGGTACATGTGATGAAAAGTTATAAATTTTGTAATATTATATAAAGAATTAATCAGATAAAATGACAGCTAAATTGCAGATCAATGATTTTCATAAATAATTTTCTTTCATTTTATATAATGAGTTCGATACTTATGAGAAAGAAATTGTTGTTCGAACTAACCACTTAAACTATATTCATTTTATAAAATGGTTTAGTTTTACATTGGTATTAATGTATAACTTAGAAGATTTTACTAGTTTTGTTTTTCGATAAAGTATTATATTTATATAATTACATTATATAAATATACATTCTTTTGAAAAAAAACAATATTTAATTATTTTTTATTATATACGTATATATATATATATATATATATATATATATATATATATATATATATATATATATATATAGAAATTTACAGTTAAAGTGAAATTTAAGTATTTGAAAGAATGGAAAATAATAATAAATTTTCTAATTATTTCCAATTGAATTTATTTTTCTTATCTATCGGAGGAATAAATCCACCAAAGTTAAAAATAAATATATTATGTACTTTGTATAGATATTATACATATTTTGTTGTAATTGTTGTATTGACTAGTTATCCCATTGGAGAAATATTAGGTAATATTTTTGAAATATATTTATAATAATGTAGATTTTCCTAAAATACAAGTATTACAATCAATCTTAAGACAAGATCAATTATTTTATTGATTTTATTTATAGCAGAAGAAATGAACGAATATTAAATTCATTTTTACTGATACATTTCGGTATATTAATTTGTCAAAATTTTTATTTAAAATCTTAAGGAAATGAAGATTGTAATTTAAACACTAATGTTTCGATTTTATGTAAGTCTTATGAAAGAAGTCTATGTGTGTTGTTAATAAAGGATTTCGTTTTTCGAGGCATTAATTTTATTTTGTACTTTTAATGTTACTAAATCAATTAACACTTTGAGTGCCGAGGAGCGAAATATCGCTCCTCTATACATTTGTGAAAAGTGCCAAGACTGATATAAAGCTCTTCTGTTTTCTAAGTGCTATAACTAATGAAAAAACAAACTTTGCTTCATAAAAAGGACATCAAAAACTAATGTACACATAATTTTATGTGTTCTATTCGTTTCATTCTAAAGCCGTGTGCGAAAACTGACTAAACGGCCGACTAAACTAAATTGTTGAATTTAGTGTCGATGTTACAGTTCAAACTGCGCGAAAAGTACGACAAAATTAAATTTTATATTTATTTCATTTACCTTTTTTTCTACAATGTTGTTCGCAACAAATTTCCCCCTTGGGTTACATTTTTTTCAGAAAGAGCGAACAGTGTCAGTGTAAAAACCTAAAATCAAATTCTTTTATATTTATTTTTTTTTGCAAAATCTTTCGAATTATTTTTAATTTTATTACCAATAAACGAATCTCAAATATGTTATTAGTATTGTGTGAAAGTTATAAAAATTGACCGAAATATAATTTTTTTCTATAACCATGTATTTTTGCTTAAAATTGTCTGGAATTTTTGGTAAATGTATGAAAATTTCCACTGGCACTCAAACAGTTAAATAAGTCGTTTAATGATTTTTATGCAAATGTCCTTTTATTGCCATAATTATAAACACAACACGACTTTGAATTTAATTTATATTATTTAAATTATATGTTACGTTTTAAATTTTACAATTTTCTTCACTTATTACACTTCTTTTCGTTTTTAGGAATGATTGCTCAGCATAGTGACATAGATGCGTTTACAAAATTAATGGGCTTCATGTTATCACATGTCATGGGCGCATTTAAAATCTGGGTTTGGTATTCAAAACGCCATAAAATTAGAAGCCTGATTCAATTATTAGAACATAGTGAATTATTTGAAAATGAGAAAAACGATGTTGGTGCATTTCCTATTATTCAAGAAGCAATTAAGAGCAGTCGTAAAGTTACTTGGACCTTTTTTATCTTAGGTAAATTTTCATATAATGCGTTTTTCTTATAATTAATTCATTTGTTATCGGTTAAGGGTTAAAATCTTATACTAAATTAAGATCACTCTTTTATACAGAGTACTTTATGAATGGAAGAAGAGAATTATTTTGAAAAATTTTTTTAATCTAGAACTAAATTCTCTTTTTATTTATTTTACTAAAATATATTGCAAAATATTTTATAAAAAAAGTAATGAAGTCGTTAATAATATTAATTTTTTATTGGTCAATCATTGATTTTGTTTTAAAAAAATTATATTTTATAAATTACCGTATTTTAATTATTTCAGGAACTGCTCTACCAATAAACGCATCACTTGCCGCATTATTAACTCCTGTTGATATCAATGTAAATTCTGTGAACGAAACATTGTATATAAGAAAATTACCATATGATTCATGGTTTCCGTTCGATGCTCGGATAATGCCATTTTATTCGGTTTCATTTTTGTATCAAGTTTATAGTGTCTTCATTTATGCGTTAGACATAACATCGTTGGATACATTTTATGTTGGTCTTATTATACACACGACTTGTTTAATGAGAATAATAAAAATGACATTAATTCGTACTCGAGAATTAGTAGAAAAAAGGTAAATATTACATGATCTAAAAAAATTTCAAATTTGTTAGATTTTTATACTTGTATTATTTTCAAGTATATTTAAGTCTTGAAAACGTGTCCAGTTTATGATTATATTATTTTATATATATATATATATATATATATTCATTTTTTAACAATTTTGCATTTGAAAAAAAAAAAACAAAAAATATTTTAAACCTATATGCAATTCTCAATAAATATTTCAAATTATTATATAATTTATAAAAATAATTATTAGATATATCATGAGGTGTGTGCTATTTATTTCGATAAGTATGAACTGTGTGATCAAAGAACTATAAAAATTTATCTAGAACCATCCCAATATAAAAATTCTAATATAAGAAAAATTATTAGATTGTTTTCTGAAAATATAAAATTGAAAGTATTATTATTATCATTGTTATAAACAAACATAATTTCTTTTAATGAATATGATTTTATTATTAATTTTATAACTATAATCATATACTATAAATAAATTTATTGTATAAAAAAATATAATAATAATAATTTTAATTAGTAATAATTATTTAATAATACTTTTTTAATATTTGATAAAATAAAATGCAAGTAATAATTCTAATTGAAAAGTGGTCGTTAGTGAGTTTTCTTCAAGGATAAATGTCTATCATACATTAAGCATTAACTTGTGTTTAGAAAAATGAAAATTAAACAATTAATATATTATAGTTATATTTATACTCAAAGTGAAGTGTGTTTAGAAAAATTTGAAATAATATTTTATTCTATATAACTGTTGCTAAATTATATTTTTGCCATTATATTTATTTTTCTAAGTAATCTTCCTTTTTTGGATATATATATATATATATATATAGCATTGAAAATATAAAAAAATGTAGAAAATTCATTCATTAAAAAATAAATAGTAACTCTTTTAATAAAATATTTAATTCAAAATAGAGACATTTACAAACTTATCTACAGACACATTGCTTTTTATATTTCAGCAACAATTTGGAATTAAACAGTGACAATGTTGAGATTGATGACCATGATCCAATGTATGAAACAGCTAGAAAAAGTGCTGCTCAACATCAAATGGTTATAAGGTATTATTACACACACACACACACACACATATATATATATATATATATATATATATAAAATCAACGCCATCATCAGGGTCTGTCAATCCACTGCTGGATAACGCCCTCTTCTATGATTTTCCATTTTGAACGATTGACTGTCTCTCTTTTCCACTGATTTCCAATAAAAGTCTTAATGTCCTTATCACAGCTGTTAATTGGTCTCTTTCTTGGTCTTTTTATATTCCTTGGTTCCCAGTTAATAATTTCTATTGCCGATCGGTTGTCTTCTCTTCTTGCAAAATGCCCCACCCATTTCCATTTCAGACTCTTTACTCTTCTTATTATATCTGTGACTCCTGCCTGTTTTCGTATCCATTCTATTATTTTCCTATCTCTTCTTGCTATTCCTAGCATATATCTTTCCATACTTCTATGTGTTATTTGGAGTCTTTGAATGATTTTGGTATTAAGCACCCAGAGCACTCCCGTAGGTAGGTAATGATTAGTACACTTTTATCAAATACTTTTTTCTTCTAACAGAGTGGGATTGTTGATTTAAATATCGAACCGTTTCATCCAAATGAGCTCCATCCTGTTTTTTTTCCTATCTACTTCTTCAATGATTGATCCATCTTTGTTGATAAGCTGGCCTAGATAGACATATTCCGTAACTTCTTCTATTTCTGTTCCTTTTATTTCAATTTTCTTCGGGCAGACAAACACATTGAACAACATTTTTGTTTTTACATGGTTCATGTTGAGGCCAGTTTTTCGACTGGCATATCATCAGCAAACCGGAGGTGACTTAATTTTTCGCCTTTTATTTCGATTCCTTTATCCTCCCAGTCGAGCGATTTGAATACTTCTTCTAAGACTGCAGTAAATAACTTCGGCGAAAATGTCTTATACCTTTATCGATTTTATTTATCGATTATATTTTATTTTTTCCTTTGTTCTCGTAGATGTTATCTAGCAACTCGATGTATGTGTCCTCTATGCCCTGTTTTTTTTTTTAATGCAGATATGACCGATGATGTGGTAATAGAGCCGATATATATATATATATAAATTAGATAAAATTTTTATAATTATTTATATAAATATTACATATCTTTAATAGGTTGACTAAACAAGTGGATGAAATAATAAAATTTGTTTTGCTAGGCCAATTTTTTGCCACGACATTTATTTTAATTACAAATTTGTTCCTTTTATCTATGGTAAGATTTTTATAAAAAAAATAATTTTATTATAGTACATACTAATATATCTATTTTTTAATATTTTATATAAATATATTGTATTTAGAATTCTATTACGAGTATGAAGTTTCTTAACGAATTGTCATATTTAATGGCCGTTACCTTTCAATTCTTTATTTATTGCTGGTACGGAAACAGTCTTACTGAAGAAGTAAGTGCTTGTTTTAGTATATAATGATAGTGAGCATTTGCTGAGTGAATTACAAATTTGTTAAATCTGTCAATGTTCTAGAGTTCTTTGATAAGACAAGCAATTTATGAAAGTGGTTGGATATCGTCGTCAACTAAAACCAAACGAAACTTGATGATAATGATGATTAGAACTCAATCACCACTTCGTCTCAATATTGGAATTTTTGCTCCACTTACTTTGCATACTTTTGTAACGGTACGGAAATACGAATAAAATTATATATTTTAGTTGACAAGAGAAATGCACATAATTATATTATTTACATGATACTGTTATATGTCGTGTACTTATGATTTTTTTTTCATTTTTTTGTCTGTTTTTTAATATAGTTTCAATTTAATATTTTCAGATTTGATTAAAGAAAAAAAGTTTAATTTACTTTTTTTTTAATATATAAATTTATGAATGAATTGTCATTTATTTTTTCATGATAATTCATTTCGTAGTTAAAACTTAAAAAAATTGTTAGTGAGTAAAACACCTCTAGTATTTTTTTTTAATTGAACATTTCAACACTAGACTTGTTAAAATGTAAAATTTTAGTTTATTGTTAATATACACACACACACACACACACACACACATATATATATATATATATACATATTTAGTTTTAAATTTTGTATTACTGAAAAGTGTGTAGAACTAAATTTCAGTTATAATGTAAATTGAAAAAAAAACTCTCTTAACTTTTTTCTAATTAAGATTTAGTTCCAATACATTTCTAACACTGGTTAAATTCACTTCCACATGTAATTTATTTTTTCCAACAAATCATAACACTTTTTTTCTAATCAAATATGTTCAGTAAATTATTTTTGATTGTTATTTGTGTGCATTTCGATGGCGATGCCATAATATTTTGAGCTTCAAGGTACATAAAATCTATGTATTTCGACGAGACATGCACTGCCATTTTTGCAATAATAAAAACTTAAATTTCTCGTCACTTTGTCCTGTGGACAAAGTGACGAATATCTATGGTGACAAGAGATGTTTGCTTCATCAGCTCATAGGTTTCAAGTTTAATTCATTAAGTTTCGTTCTTGGGTATTTTTTATTTTTAAATATATTATGTTGTAAAAACCAATAAATATTTTTTCGTTCTATTTTTCGTTCTATTTTCCCGTTAATTTTAACTGGCTTTATACTAGTTCTGAATATAATAAGCATTGCAATCGAAATACAAATAAACAAAAATAAAAAATGGCCAATAATGATTTATTGAACAATTCCACCAGACTTTTTTGTGGTTTGTGACGTTGAAAAAGAATTAATCTGTGAAAATTACATTTTTTTTATTAATTATTAAAAAAATGTTAAATGTAAGAAAATGATGATAATCCTGTTAATAATAATTTTAGTGCTGTTTATATATATATATATATATATATACAATATATATATATATATATATATCTATATATATATATATATATATATATATATATATATAACAATGATTATTTTATTTTTAGGTTTTACGTGGTTCTTATTCATATTTCACTGTTTTAAAGCAAATGAACAGTCCTGAAATGTAATCTATAATTGGAAACTATTGATACGATTGTTAGATATTTGTATTTTTATTTAGAATTTGTGTTTAGATATATGCTTATTCTTAATTTGATGAAAAAAACAGATTGTTTTTAACTACTTATCGTATAAAAATGTCCTATTTGTATTATATACTTAATTGTATACTTTATTCGTAGGTAGATATTTATGCATTTTTTTAACATTTAATTGAAAAAATGTTATTGCAGTGGTGTCAAACACACAGCCTTTAAGACTCTAGAATGCGGCCCGCGACCCATATCTAGCTGTTGATTCTATTAAAATAATAAAATTGAATTTAAAAAAAATACAAAATACATTTTCAAATCATTGCAAATTATAGAAGTATATTGTAAGAAGTATCGTTTTTTGGTCACCGGTATATTCGTCATAATTTCTCTAATTTAAAATTTTGTTGCAACATTTAATAATGATAACTAAAATTAATGTATTGTTTTTAATTTTTATAAATTCATTAAAGAAAAAATAAATGTTAAATTTAAATGAGTTATTTTCGAACATAAATAAAAGACCTTTTTTCACTCACTAATTTTTTTTTGGTGACATTTTTTTGTCTGAATTTCGAACTGAATTTGGTAGCCTATGTTCATATATGAGTTTGACACCACTGACTTACTGAAATGTATGTCACTATTTGTAAGTTAAATTATTTAATTCAACAATTATTCCGAGACAGAAATACCTGGAACCAATATATAATGTATATCAAATTCGAACATATCGTTTGATTTATTACATATTTCTTTCATATTAGTAACAATTATTAATTTAATTACATACACGTATATATATATATATATATATATATATATATATATATAGTGTGTATGTGGGAAAGAGAAAGAATGATTTTATTAAATCTGGTATTTAGTAATCTTGTTCTTTTTTCTGCAATACCACACTTGATTGAATAATTTAGATAAAAAGTTCTAGACTAACAGTAGGTAAATATTATTTTAGTTTATATCATTATATACTTGAAAAGTTTTAATTGAAAGTGCAAAGTATAATTTGGAAAAGAAAACAGTTGACAGAATAGTAGAAAATATTAATTAAAGATTGTATTATTAATGTAGATTTAGTTTAGGTTAATCCGTACATACTTATTTAGGGTGACGTTTTTTTTCTCTTTAATTTATTTATTAATAATAAAGACACCTAAAATTCGTTCTATATTAGGATAAATGTAACTTCTGTTATTAAAGTGTTGTACATATTCGACAATGAAAGAAATGAAGAAACATTCAAAAAATACTACGTTTAATGAAAATACAAATAACTTTTCGTTCATTTTAAAACTGTTCACGATTTCCGGATCGAATCGGCCGAAAAATTTGAATCAAATTCAGGATTTCTTTTATCGTATATTTCAGATGTTTATTATATTTCTTGTTGTGGGTAGCTATATTGTAACTGAAATTATTGGTATATACAAGATACGCAATGATTTAAGTGCTGTCATGCAAATTTTCGGATTTCTCGTATCTCATTTAATGGGAGTTTATAAGATATGGATATGGTATAATAAAAATTCGATCATTATTGATATGATGACACAATTAGAGAAAGATGAACGAATGCAATATGAAGACGTTGGGGATTTTCGAACAAATAAATTTATAGGGGATTCTATACGTGTCAGCAAGTAAGTAAATCAGTGATTTTTGTATCCAGGAAGTTACATTTTCTTTTCATTTTAGGTTTATATATATATATATATATATATATATATATATATATACAGTGACCCAAAAAACGATTCACAAAAATGAGATTTTTTTTTAAAAAAAAGTTGAGAAATTTGATGCATATAGAAAAAATATTAATTTGTTTATTCATTGGTAAATTTTAACTCACCCTAAAACCAAAAATAAAACAGGAATTAATCTTCTTTCAAAAAAATAAAAATAAAACATAAATAAATTTATAACAGAAAATCTACATAATAATATCAACATCAAACCGATTAAATTTAATAAATACAAAATAATTCTATATTTATCCCTAAAAATAGACTCTCTAGCTATAACAATTAAAGCAATAATTCAAAAACTTAATAAGATCAAACCAAATGATATTAAATCTAACACAAAACTTATCCCTAAATGTATAAATATATGATTCGTTCGTTTGGAGGAAATTTTAGCTGTATTTCTTGGGGTCGTTGTTTTGCATAAATACTAAATCTGTTTGCTCACACCCAAACTTTTCGATGCTCGGAAAAAACAAATCCCTAAGGATTTCTATGTAGACCACCGCTTATACAATCCTTTGAATTATACGGAAATTTCCTAATTTATTTCCTTTGAAATAACCTCAAAGCATCAAAGATCTGGCACCGAACTTTAATGTTTTCATAACACTTTGCTTCTTGAGCCTGCGCTTTGGATTGATCCAAGTCCATACGCGCAAATCTGAGTGTAATGATTAATTTTAGTCTCGTCTGACCAAATGACTTGGTTCCAATGAACAGCATCCCAATATTTATATTTTTTGCAAAATTCAACCGCTTTTTCTTATGGATATTAGTTAACAACGGCATTTTAGCTTGTGTTTATTTTCCAATTCTGATTTTTTTAGACAATTCTTAACTATCTTCTTACACCCATTGATTTGTAAGAAGACTAAGACATTAAGACATCTTTCCTAAGACATTGTTTACCTGTGTTGCATTGCTCATTGCTTGTGTAGATTAGCCGACGAATTTTGCGTTTGGTCTCTGGAGTCAAATTTTTTAGACATCCTCCTCTATTAATCTCAACAACAATTTTTTATTATTTTTTGATTTTTGACACAAACCCAATATAAACATCATAGAAAGAATCTATTAGACGGACTGGAGTTGACTTTTTAATTTCCGTTACAATTCCTTTTCACATATTAATGCTTTTTCGTTTTCTCATAACCAAACACCCTCTAAAAGTTGGAACGATTTACTCTATTTGTTAGATTTAATTAAAATCTAATTTATTATCCTGTTTCTTCATTATTTTCCAGAAATTTTTGAAAATAAAAATATTAAAAATATTTGTTTGTAAAAATTTCTTCATCCAAAAATGACCTTTACTGTATTTCGAATGCGAATAATTTTCAATGACAACAAAAAAATGACTCAAGTGCTGCATCACCAGACTGTGTGATCTCAATTTAGTAAACAATGAAGTAATTTGGGAATTTCCCTAAGCAATTGTTCATTTTTAGATTAGAGTATTGTCAATAGAAAATTTATGTACAGTTTTTGGTGTCACTGTATCTATATATCTATCTATCTATCTATCTATATATATATATATATATATATATATATATATATATATATATATTGTCTGTATTTATTATTTTATAGCCAATTTTTTCTTGTTAAAATTATGAATTAATTTAAAATTCATTAAGAAATAATTCAAATATAATGATTTATTATGAAACTCTTATATATTTCATATTATGAATAGCTGTTTTATTTCAGCCTTTTTGTATAAATTGATTTATTTTAAGTGATTTTCAAAAATAACTTGTAATTTTAGATTCGCAACATACTTGTATTTCATGCTTGGATTTTGTTTACCAGTAAGTGGAGCAGTTACAGCTATGTTAAAATCACCCGAAGAATATATATTTGTTGACAGTAACATGACAGTGCTTCAATACCAATTACCTTATCCAGCATGGGTACCAGAGTCTACCACATATATGCCATTGTACATATTGTCATTTCTCTATCAATATGTATGTGTACTGTTTTTCGCAATGAATATTGTATGTGTCGATTCATTATTTATCACTTTTATGATTCATATTGCGGGACAAATGAGAATTTTAAAATATGCACTCGCAAATATTAGAGGAAGGTTGCAAATAAAAAGGTAACTCATGATAATGTATAGTTGAACGAAATGATGGAATAGTTGTTAATACGATTTTAATAAACTTTAAAACTAATTTGAAAACGTAGGTGTAATAAGAGAGTCAAATAAATGTTGTACACGTTTAAATAGTAATTGATTAAATGATATATTTAAATATTAAAGAAAAATACTCATATATTTTTATAATCATAAATACAGTAACTAGTGAGATTTTCTTTAATGAGAAGAAAATTTTAGTTCATTCTATTCTAACAGAGAATAACATAATAGTTTTAGTTCAGTATCTGTTTATTGAATAAACTCTACATACATTTAGTTTACATTGATATGCTTTTAAACCTATCATATGCATGTATAAAGAGTTAGATAACAAATACAAGCCTCTATATATTCCAGAAATTAATTTAGACTTTAACTGGATTTCACATACATTGTATATTATTTTAACTCTACCCCCATAATCTAATTAAATATTCTGTTAGTCTTTAAAGTACTTTGAATTACAAAACATTTATTTCCTTTCTGTATCTACTTCTTTTATATATTTTTTAATCTGTGAATTTGTATCTTTTGTATTTAAATTTTGATTTATATATAACGATCCTATTTTCACTATAAGATTTTTTCTTTTTATATTTAAACCATTACAGTATTTAAAAAGGTGTTTTCTCTAACTTTGTGCCCATAATAATAGCGCATAATACTTTTTTCGATATTTTTGATTTCCCGGGTCATTTTCATGGTTCGATTCAAAACATTACCAAAAACATTTAATTTTTATTTAAATTTTCTAAATATACCCCATTTTTTTGTTAAGATTTTAATCTTCAACTATATAATAAACTCTTTTTCATTCTATTTTTTGCAATAATTCTCATATGATTTTTGATTTAAATATTTTTTTAATTAATCTTATTTTCTTGTTTATTTTTATATCTTCATGAATTATCGTGTTTGAGTTAATCTTATTTTTTATTTCTTTTCTTCACCCATTCAAAGTGAAGAAAAATAAATAAGATTTATATTAACTTGCTTCGCAAAAAAATAGCTTCTATACTAATATTATAACTATTTTTTTATAAATTCTGATGGTTTAATTTCAAATAAGATTTTTTAAAATAACTTTTTTAACATTTTCGATATGTTTATAAGTTTGAATATGGATTTTTGATATATATTAGTATTAATATTAATTAAGAAAATGATACAGTTGAAAATGAGAAAAGTATCCGTCATTGTAAAGTATTAAAAGTATTTATAATTTTTTAAAATTTTTAATTTTATTATTAGAATGGTTTTCATCTGTACATTTTTCTCTCACTCTCTCTCTCTCTCTATATATATATGCATTATATAGAAATAATTTTGTATAAGGAAACAATTATTTAGTATTTATAGGATTATTGTAAATTTATTGTTTAAGTTAGTATTAAAATGTAAGAATTTTTTTTTTTTCGTATATATGAATGTTTAGATATATATATATCTATATATATATATATATATATATGTATATATATATGTGTATATATATATATGCATATATATATATATATATTTGTATATATATATATATACATATATTTAAGTTTAACTGATGTAAGAGATGACCAAAAAACTGATAAATTGATGCTGATGTCATTGAGTAAGTGCATAAAACATCATCAAGCTATAATCGAGTAAGTAAAATAAAATTTTACATTACAATCTAGAATATTTATTTATTTAATTTATTTATAAGTAAAATTATAAAAACATTTATTACATAAAACAATTAACGTGATCGAATAATTTCTTTTGTGTAAAAACTTATGTCTAATTTTATAATTTTTAGGTTTACTGAAAAATTAGATAAACTGATTAGATTCGTAATATTGTTCCAATTTTTGACAACTACTTTTGCATTAATCACATGCCTCTTCCGTTTATCTACAGTGAGTATATCTACATTGTGTTAATAATAATAAATATAATACGAATTAATGTTATTAATTAATATTATACGCATATAATCGTAAATGAGCATTTTTTTTGTGATAAGTAACTCTTTATTGTCATTATATTTTATTTTTGAGTGAATGTTAATATATTTTGTGCTTTCTTAAGATCAATATTGTATTTAAATTACATTTTTGATGATCTTGAGATGATTGTGAAAAAATGTATTATAAACTATGTCATTTTTATAACTAATTAATTAATTAATATTTTTATTTGTAATGACTTTGAGTTTTTGGCAGAATTTAATTGGCGAATTGTTTAAATTATTTGAAATGTACTTTTGCATGCATGTAGTTTTCGATAAAAGTTTAAATTTAATTGTATTATTTGGACTATTGCATTATCCATTTTTTCCTATTGTATTTAACTGTTATTTCATAATTTTTATCTAACTTAATTTTTAAATTTCGTTGATCCTTATTCTAATAGAATTTTAATTGGAAACAAATAACTGAAAAATCTCATATAACAATTTTTAATAAATAACTGACTGAAAAACTATTCCTCTGTTTTGGGGTATTATCATGAAGATAATGGCATTGCCAATAAAAAAAGAAACAATAATCCAATTCTTGAATATTTTTGATGAGAAAAAATTGTGGATTGCGAAGGAAATATTTTCTATGAAAGTGAATTTAGCTACAAGGCTAAAACAGTTGGTTAATAATAAATTTCAAAAAGGTTTATTTAAAAGAAGTTATGGTTTTTTATGTCTAAAATCTTATATTTTTCATTTTAGATTAAAAATTATTATTATTTTCATATTTCAACGATTTTTTATTTTTAGGAGCCTGTGCAGAGTATGAAATTCGTATCTGAATTAGAATACTTAGTTGCTATAGTATGTGAATTGTTTATCTACTGTTGGTTTGCACATGACCTAACAATACAGGTACATGTTATACATTTTATTTTATTCCTAGCAAAACACATCTACTGATATTTTGATATTTGTAGAGTGTGGAAGTTGCACAAGGACTATGGCATGCAGATTGGTTAAGTAGCAGTTCAAATTTTAATAAAAGTTTAATCATTATGATGATACGGGCACAGAAAGCTTTACACTTGAATATTGGGATATTTGCTCCAGTTACAATCAATAGTTTAATGGCTGTAAGTTAAAGAATGTAATCTTTTTACCTATATATATACATACAATATTTTTGTGTAAAAAAGTACTAAACAAATAATGAATTTAATGTTATTAATCAATTAGTATATTTTTTTACTAGTTTTTTATCAGTGGGGTGTTATAGCTTTATGAGGCACAGGCAAATTTGAATAATGAAGGTTCATGTACTGTATTGAATTCAGACATTTTTCCAGTAATGAGTTTATAAAAAAATGTTTTGTGGCCCCTCTGTGCGAGGGCCACAGCAATTTTCCATTTTGCCCATAGGATAACGCACCACTGTCTATTATTCATAAAATGTCTGTAACAATGTGGACTTTGTCGTTTTTTTTTATATCGTTCCAAAATCAAATGTTATACTCTTAAAAATATTATTAGTGTAAACATTGAATTCTTAATTCATTTTTTTAAGTAATAAATTTAGTACTGGTTAAGAAAACACTTTATGTCTATTCTAGTTTTTAATGTCTATTTAATGTGTAAAATTATTTTTTAAGGTTTTACGTGGGTCCTATTCATATTTTGCTGTACTCAAGAGAATGAATACTGTTGAGACATGAATAAGATATAAGATGCGTTCACTAGATACCTAGAATATATTTATTTAAAAATATTTATGAATACATTTGGACATGCAATAAAAATATAATAATAACATGACGACAGTTTTAAACATCCTTATACTCTAATACTGAGTTCTTAGAACTTTGATGGTGTGATATAAAGTCATAAAAATGGTATACTTTATTAAACGCAAATAGATATTTTCAGAATTATTTGTAACATTTGTTCATTCAATTTGAAGTTTTATCTGTTTTCTGTTTATTTGTTTAATATTTGATTTAAGAGTATTTTCTGTAGGTTATTTGTACATTTTATCCAGGATTATTATCTCTACCTCTCATATATATATATATATTTTAAAAAATATGGTTTCGATTTATAAAAAAGATGACTTTTTTATTTCATTAAAAAAATTATTAAATAATACATAAAAACTAAACAAATATTGAATATTTGTTATATATAAATGCAAATGGTACAAAATATTATTTTATATTTTTTTTACAAATTTTGGTTATGTCCTTTTCAAAATTAATAAACTAATATCAATAAACAGTCTAATATCATTTTTGTTGTATAATAAGTATCATTCAAATGATGTAAATAATTGTATTTGTAGTTATGTAGGTTTGGTAGTAGAAAATAAGGTAAAATTTTTATAATGTGAATACTTGTTTCAAAAAAATATATTTATAACTGATTGTATTAACATTTAATTATTTTTTAATGTCAATTTTCGAAGATTTCACTAAATTGTTAAACAAAGAGTTCCCTTAATGAATGAATTCATGTTTCTGCAACTTTATTTTCTTAATTTTGTTTTACTATATGAGTATTTTGATATGCATTTTCTCTCTTCTCCCTCACCTTCTTTTTTCGATCGCTCTCACTTTATTTATCTATGTATATATATATATATATATATATATATATATATATATATATATATACACACACACACATATATATACACATATACAAAAGTATACCTAATATATGAATGAATTCTGTAAAAACAATAATTATTATGTTGTGTTTGAATATTTGTAATTTTTTGACTGGTTTAGTATTTCAATATTAATGTTCTTTCTCTCTCCCTCTCTCTATATACATAGGTGATTCAATTTGAAGTAAGGAAGACTTCTACATGAAAGTATTAAAAAAACATATTATTTCTAATTAGTGTTTTAGTTCAATTGTATTTTGGTATTGAATTGAACTAAAATAATAAATAAAAACTAACATGACTTTTCTTAACCACTGCACCCCTCCTTGATACTTCCTTCAAGAAGACTGACTTGAATCACCCTATATATATATATATATATATATATATATATACACATTTGCGTACATATACTTAATATATAATGTATTTATGGATGATATTTATAGAAATATTCGTATATTCTAAAAAATAACTATTATTTTGATCTTAAATATTGATTAATTCTGTTTTTTAATATATTAAAAGAAGTTAATATTTATTTAGATATTTCAAGTCTTAAATATGGTAATGTAATGGGTTTGTTTGCTAAAGAGATTTTATTAATATACATTATTTCTCAGAAGGAAACTTATTCCATATAATCACTGAATTATAATACCAAATAAATGAACCTATTCAATCATTATCTAAATAAAGAAAGATTAATTGACTATTATGTATATAATTTTCATTATATTTACATGCAATGAAAATTACATACTACACTAACAAGTAGTTTAAAAAATAATAATAACTGAATTATTATTTGCATGTGTACAAATATACGTACATCAAGGATTGATTTAATTCTCTCTGGAGATTATATTCAAAATTAGTACAAGAATTATGTTTAGTATCTCATGAATATATATATATATATATATATATATATATATATATATATATATATATATATATATATATATATATATATATATATATATAGATCATGTGTGTGTGTACTGTTGAATGAGTAGATTTGAATAGTATAACAGACTCGAGGGTCATTATGTTTTGTGGTAGGTGAAAATTTGAAGTTTGTGTATACTGAACATTTGGTCTGTTTATTGTTATATATATTTCTCCTTTTGAACTATTGAGATGATGGTTCGTTAAACAGGAAATAAATTAATAGTATTTGCTACGATTTAGTTTTGAATTAGTGAAGTGTGATATTACTTGTTTAATGTACTTTTGATATATATATATATATATATATATATATATATATATATATATATATATATATATATATATATAAACACGATGGTTTTGAATAAGAAGAAAATTATTGATATATTATAGTCTCTTTTCAATATTTTTGTTTCCTTCCTTCTTATCCACTTTTTGTATAATAAGTATTAGTTTTAACAAACGAATCACGTTCCAGACATCATTTTTTAAATTATAGTTCAATAATTGATTATTATTCATTTTGATTGTAAGTGATATGTATTTTAATGGAATGTAGCAGATCTTAAGAGATCCTCATATTAAAATAAATATTAACATTTATATGTTAAACATTTTGTTAAAAAAATTTATTCTAGTTTATGGGAGAGATCTCTATAAAATTGAATGTAACAATAATGTAAATATCTAATACTAGTTTTACTTACACAGTTCTATTTTTTAATAATGTTTAATAGTTCAATATATATATATATATATATATATATATATATATGTCTTGATTTTTAAGTGTAGATAGATTAAGCGATTAGCTTAAATACTCTTTAGTAATCCATAAACATTTCTTAATTGATCAAATTTCTTAAATCAGTAATTATTTTCATTATAAAATATTGTGTCTTTAATGTCTATTTCTTCGTTATAAGGTCTGCACAAATAATTTTTTTTGTATTTCTTTAATTGTATTTTCATTCAGAATACATTTAAACATTTAAAATACATCGATTTTACTACTTTCAATTTTAATTTCATTTTTATAAATTTGAAAAAGATTTGAAGCAGAAAAATCGAATAAATATCTTTAATTGCTGTAATGTTATAATTTGATACAATACATGAGTCATTTAACATACTTTTAGTAAGTTAAATGAAGTAAGCGTCATCTGTTTGACGCATACATCTATTCTATGTGTATTAATTAATTTTTTTTATATATATATATATATACATATATATATATATATATATATATATATATATATATATTAGGTCGGAAGGAAAATATTTCCAGTTTTGCATATGAATGTGAAGGCCATAAACCGCAATTATTTTTCCATCTACCTAATATACGGACATGTAAGTACATTTATTTGTAAAATTGTACTTGCTTAGATATTTCTAACATTTTAATTATTTGAATATCCCATCGTATAAGTAGATAATTTGTTCATTTTTTAAGATTTATATATAGATTATATTAGAACTTTTAATAATCTTAAATATTACTGATTTGTCCTGAATTTTGATTAGGTATTGGCAACTATACATCATTGTGCTACTGACCTCAGTTTTCGTTGTATTTCAGAACTGAATAATAAGTAGAAATATTTTAAGAATGTTTGTGAAAATGTCTCAGCTGTTAAAAAGAAACAGAAGTAAACTAAAACAAAACTTGTTATTTCAATATTTTTTTAATATGCATGGATTTTTACCCACACATACACACACGCACGCACAAACACACACACACACACACATATATATATATATATATATATATGAATTTTACTTACTTCATAATGTAATCATTTAAATTAATTTCAATGTTTCTGTTAATGGAAAATAGTGTTTTATTACATAGATATGCTCTTTTAATAAGTATATTTAAAAATACATTAAACAATTTTACGAAACAACAAAATAGTTTTAATATCAATCTAATATTATTAAATATTTACAATAAATTTTCGTTACGTATTTTTAATTGTTCTAATATATTCCAGACTTTATTGGCGTTTCGTTTAATTTTTAGGTTTAATTCCGAGACAATGGCATCATTTTCTTAGATATACAATTAAAAAAATATGTTTTTATATAAATGTGTATTAATTAATATTGTATAAAACTGAATAGATTATTTACTATATAGATAATATTAAGAGAAAACAGTCAAGAAATATATACAAAACCCGTAATACTATTGGTTATTTTATTTATTTTAATGTGTATTTATGAACTTGTAAGAAATGAAATTTAAATTTTAATACTTTCTTCTTCGATGCTATTTAATAAAATATTTAATATTATTTTCTATAAATTCTAAGTAATGAGATAAAAAAATTATTTTTTGTAATTTTCAATATGTTTCCTATATTATTATTTCAACTATATTTTTTTAACATTTCGAGCCCGGTGCTTTTTTAAGACTCTCCGTACCGGTGCAGTAAATTCAATTTACCGTTAATATTTTTCATGAAAATTACTATTTATGAAGGAATAGAAGGATTTTTAATTAGTTAAACATCAAGGTCAATCTTTATACTAGCTGTTAGTACCAATATGTGTATTACAAGAAAATAAAAAATATAATTAAAAGTATCATGATAGATATTTGCAAATAAAAAACACTCTATCAACTGACGACCGCATCGAAACTGGGGTTAAATAACAACTTACTTTAATTTAAGAAGGTATTAAGTTTATTTAAGTAATAAATCAAATTTATTTATTTTTTAAATTTGTAGCTGAAAATATTTAAAATTGTTATGAATTTTTCAATATTTTAAATATCTGTAAAATTTTATAAACTTGTAAATTTAAATGTAGATTTGTCCGTATAAAATAGTTTGTTTAAATGTAAATCAAAATAACTTCTAAATTATTGTTTAAAATTATAGACATTTTTCTGGCTTTAGTTATATGTGGTCATCGATTAATAAATAGGAAGAAGTAAAGAGATTTATTAATATGTACTTTTAGTTTATGTATAGCATTGTGACCGGGCTGTTATGTAAACTATAAAGTAGGGTTATATTTCCAATATGTTATGTCAATATTTCTGAAACTTATAAAATGTTCAGTGAATATCTATAAACGTTTTATTTTCTAATATTTAGTTGTAGTGTTTTGGTGTTCAATTCATAAAATGATCGACGTGAAAGACGGTTTGTTTAAAAATATCTGTTACTTGTATAGATAATTCTATTTCGTTATCGTTTAGAACTATGCCATATAGATGTGAAACATCGTAGAACACGAACTTGTACCGTTACAAGGTTAGACAGCCGACCTTTCGTAGTGAAATATATTCGTATAGAGGTTAATGTCATCACATTTTACATATTTCGGTTTACATATATGATCATAAAAATAGTTTGACGCAATATGAATGAAAAGGTATATGATTATGCAGTTATCTTTTCATATGCTACTGACTTTCAATACATATATCTGACTATGTATTTTCATAATTATGAAAAGAATAATTAATTAACAGTGAACTGTATTTCGAGTTTGTGATTCTGTAACTGCTCTGATGTTTTAATGTGAACTGAAACAGATTCATCATAAAAAGAAATAATTGTTCGCAACTCAATGTAAGTTTTTCTGCTTTTTTTATTAAATAATAAATATACAATAATAATTTAATAATTATACATACACGGTAATTTGTATTTGTGTCTGTGTGTTTTTTTCTTCGTATTAATTTTGAAAATTAGAAATATACTTTTTATTTGGCGAATTTCGATTCGATTCAATGCTTTGTTTTGGTTACTTTTAAAAACCCGTATACTCCATTTCTAATTATTAGATGAATGTCGAAGAATTCATGAAATGAATTCTTTCATTTATCATATTGCATACATACAAGTGTTTTATTATTGAATGGTCCTATTTTCAGTTACTTACATATTATTACAAAATAAATTAACTATAGACATGGCGTAACTTAAATATTTAGACAAATAATTTAATGTAATTTTTACGAATAATAACAAAAACGCTCGTTCAACAGAATAACAGAAAGAAAAAGCGTTTAGTATTTGTATAGAAACATTTACAAAAAGTAAAAATAGTTTTGTAAACAAAGATTCAGTGCTGTGCAGAAATATGAAGTGTGTTTGTTTAACACATGTAATAATATATATATATATGTAAGTTTATGAGTAAAGGCAAGTTAAATAAGCGTAAGTTGAAAATAAACAAAAACGAGCTGTAACAATCAATCTTCGGATGAAACACATTCGTCAAATATGACGTAACTTTACTTCCTTAAATAATAAGGTATTAATTAATATCGAATGAAAGAATTATTGTTCAGTGTGTCCTCTGTATGCAATGTCATGGGCATCGTTCATTGAACGTCTATAGTAGCTGTCGTCATGCTCATGATGGTCGAATCCCGAACCGACCAATTTTTTCTTCAAACCTCCGATCACAGCCGCCTTGGCTGCTGCTTTAGCAACTACAAGTTTCTTCAGTGCAATTATACTGGCGAGAAGTAAGGCAATTTTTGATGTGATCAAGGCTTTTCCGGCGAGTACGAACAGACCAGCGATACCGAGTGGCATTAATCCCAACATTTTCATCGCGAATCCCGTCATCATCATTCCCATCATTTTTTTCATTTTACCACGACCTGAGAAAAGAAAATATTGATATGTGAATTTCACGACAAACCAAAAAAAAAACTCAGTTAAGTAGATAGTCCTTCCGAAACTCTTATTCACCTTCTTCGATTGCACGACCGATCTCTTGCGAAGACATTGAAGGGAATGTAATTTGGATGGTTCTACTGTTGAAGAATGCATATATTCTGTCCATGAGCATGTTGGATAAAATTAGATCGCGCGCTTCTGAACCGCGAGGAAGCGTTTGTTCTAATTCAGTTTCAGAGTTGAGTGGAGCGATGCCGGTCTCCGCGGTTTTCACCATCGTGAGTCCTTCACTAATCGGCAAAGTGTCCACTTTCGATACACGATCCATGAAGGTAATAGCTTTTTTTTTCAGACATGGCACAAATCCCTCTGCTCTGGCACACTCGTCGTATATTTTGTATGCAATTCGTAGACCGACATTTTCGTTTTCCGCAGCATGAACGAACGCCAGTGCCAGTAAAAACACACACGAGATTTTCACAAACATTTTGCGGACTTTAGTGAGCACTACTGTCAGAACAGTCACGATAGTCAACTTTTTTTAATGATTGAACAACGATGGTCACGTTTGTGCTTCCAACAACCAACTGACGATTTTATAAAGTTTGGGGGATATTTATACATGTGCATTATATCCAGATTGATTCTGACATGTTTTTAAAAAAATGGCTAAAGGCGAAACGCGTGTATACACAAATCTAGTTATATCTATGTTTCGACTTTTCACATATGACCTTTCTCTCTTCTCGCTAGAATGGATTCAAAGGAAGATGTTACGTTCTCACCGAATTTTTACTATTATTTTTCGGTATAGTTCATCTCGCTCTTTTCAGAAATGAGCGCCTGTGTACCCACACCGCAATTATTTAATTCATTGACATATTTTCACTTGATGTCTATTCGTGTTTGAATAACATGGCGGGGGTACGATCACTGACGCTTCTTCTTTATTTGATGCCGTTGTTTTGGTATTGGCTGTGGTATTTTGGGTTACGCCATGGGATAAAGTATCAGTTTGACCTAGTGAAGATGAGTCTTCGAATAAGCAACATACTATTGTGTCTATGTATAAATGTTGCGTTTTAATCATTATTGTAAGTCGACAGGGTCGTATTTCCGGTTCACTACTATATATGAATTTCTCACATAAATGGCTCTTATACACCAATTAGTTTCTTTCATAAATATAATGATGTTTTTTTTTAAATATAAACTGGTTTATTTTAATTATGTTGCGGAGGTAGGCTTAATTAAAATACATACTTGATTATACATACATTTTTAACACGCGTATTTAAATAAAATCTTTTTTAGTTTGTAGTTATTAGTTTATTATAAAAAAAATCTTGATGTAAGACATCATTATTAAAAATTAAAAAATGTTTTGAGCAATATTTTTTGGTAAAAATATATTAATTTAAAAAAATGAGTATATATATATCTGTCTATCTATATATATCTATTTATCTGTGTATATATATATATATATATATATATTCATACATATACACACACCTATATATATATATATATATATATATATATATATATATATATATATATATATATATGAAACACTAGTTGAAAATTACATTTTTGTAAATTTTCTTAACTTTCAGATTTATTAAATTATTATATTATTTTAACAAGGCAATCACAAGAAGGTAATTTCAATGTTGATTGTTGTTTTTACCTATTAAAATAAAAATTAAAATACAATCGTATACATTCGATTGCCGCTTTAAAATAAGTGAATTTATGTGTAATTTAAGTTACTTTTACTTATAAATATGTATAAAAGAACTTTAATAGAATAAATGTACGATTATAGTTCCATTATTTTTATTAATATTATGATAATTGTATAATGTCCCTTACACACTCTTCAATTATTCAGCAGTCAGTTTGAAAGTTTTCAACGTTTTCGCTAATTTAGTATTTAAAGGTTAATTTAGTATAATTCAGTGTGCGATTTTTGCTTTTAATAATTGCAGAAGTGGATACGGCTGGTATAACAGAGCGTGAAGTACACAAATTAAAAGGATTGGAGTTAATTGTGCTTTTTGTATTCATTTATCGTTATTTCGAAGAACATGCTTGACTGAATAGCATAATATAACACTTATCCTTTTGCGATGATACCTTATGAATACGAATTGTAATACGATTTTGCGGTGAATCACTATTAAAATAAAAAGTTATAAGACTTTCATGTATATATATATATATATATATGTATAATATTGAAACAAAAAGAACATACATGAAAATGTAAAGAAATATGTATTTTTTTTTGTATCAATTTGATATAAAAGTTGAATTATTATTTGATTTATTATTATAGATGAAACGCATTATGTACTCGTATGTTATTAATTGAAGATTTATATTCGAAAAATATTGAATTATTATGTGTTAGGAGTGATATGAGGAGACAAAATGATTTGAGTAGATATGAAAACATACAATGAGTTATAGGCATTATAAGAGGAAAGAGTTTAGAAAAGAAATGAGTGATTCATATTATAAGAATAGAAAATAAAAAGGGACAAAATGATTATATATATATATAATCATTTTATATATATATATATATACATATATATATATATATATATATATATATATATATATATATATATATATATATATATATATATATTATATAATAATTTTTTCATCCCACTGACCATATAAATGATCAAAATTATTCAATAACTTATTATTTTTCATGATTTATGATTAAACATAAGTTTGTTTAAAATGACATCTTAATTATAAACTCAATAGTTAACTAACAGGTTAGATCAAGGGTCCACAACTCTTTTTAAACATTGACCCCCTTACGAAAAAATATTTTTTTATAGACCTCCCTGAAAATTGGCTCTATTATTGGGCCTCCATCGCGACATTAAAATATTTCATGTGAATTTTTGACGAAATATCTGTAGTTTTGAAAATGACAATAAAAAATAATAGTGAAATTTTTTTTTAAGAATTTTTAAATGATCGTATCGATAGAAAATCAATTGATACACTACTGATGCAAAAATTTAGGCGATACTGAGAAGCTAAAGCTATGCCTAGAGCCGTGAGAAACTGTATTTTATAGAAACAGTTTTATATGTATGGTTATAAAATTTGAAATATCTGTTTGTAATAAAAAAAAACTTTTTGGGTGTTTTGAATATTAGAGTTACTTCAGACTACAGCAAATAAAAAGAATATAATAAAATTTACCTACATTTTAGTATTTTGTAGGGTAGACGATTTACATCATTGTTGTTTGTAAGTTCGTAGTAAAAATTTTATTTTCATATTTTTATGTAATAAGTCTCCGATATCCGATTTGTTGCCCTTTAGAGCCTTTGTCAGGGGGTAGCATATATAATCAACTATCGATATCCTCACCATTGGCATCCTCAATCGACCTTTAGGGGTTCATCTACACCCTATCAATTTTCATCGACTTCTAAGGGATCAACTCCGTTGGGAACCACTGGGTTCGATCAACGTCTAATATATCTGAGTTTCAGTTTTTAAGATTTCGTTCTTAAGAGAGCGATTCAATTCCAATACTAATCGTGTTTAAAGAGAATTTAAATAAAAAAAATAATCAATGACCTGCGACTTATGACGAAGAGCTGTTCGATATAATTGATATTTGAAATTATATTTAACCCTTTGTTTACTGAATCAATTAAAGTATAAAAATTGAACAATGTACTTTTTATTAAGGAAAAGATCAATATTTGTATTGTAAAAAATAGACTTTTTAAAAATTTTAATTTTAAATCAGTTTTTTTTTCATTTCGGGTATAGAAGAACCGTGTGGTGGATGATGAAACATTGTTAAATACCAGTTTTTCTTTATAGGATTTGAAAGTACTGATAGTACATGATTGATTAAAATAATTTATTAATTATACAAACTTATATATATATATATACATATATATACATGTATAATATATATATATACATATATATATATATATATATATATATATATATATATATACGGATGTAAGTGATGAATACATTTTTTTTAATCCGGCACTGAAAATAATCGTGATTGATTCAGAAGGTCGTGAAATATGCGAGTTTGCTAGCTTACCTATATACCTACATACGGATGTATCATCTACAAACTACTAGAAAATATTAATTTCTTTTGCTATATCAATTCAAGAATTTCAACTGAATGAGGATAACGATTTCTAGTGAACGTGATTTTGTGTTTTCGAATTTTCTTATATTAATTTAAATATTTAAGAATATATTCATTCGCACATTATAAATAGATGTATGCAGACGCATATATATATATATATATATATATATATATATTTATATAGTTATATATTTATATATATATATATATATATATATATATATATATATATATATATATATATATATATATATATATATGCTACTTAATATGAGGGAAAAATATAATCAATTTAAAATTGTATAACTTATAAATATGTTTTTTTTAAAGTTTAAGATAAAAAAAATCGAAGAGAATTCAGGTAGAAACCAACGAATATTATATATATATATATATATATATGTGATATTTATTATGGGGGAAACATCTAATCAATTGAAAATCTTATTATTTATAAAATATGTTTTCTTAAAAGTTGAAGATAAAAAAATCGAATAGATACAATGAAAAAATATAGGAATATTATATATATATATATATGTGTGTGTGTGTGTATGCTATTTATTATAAGGGAAACATTTAATTAATTTAAAATCCTATAACTTATAAAATTTGTTTTCTTTTAAGTTTAAGATAAAAAATCGAATAGATATGATATAGAAATATAGGAATATTATATATATATATATATATATATATATATATATATATATATATATATATATTTCTATATCATATCTATTCGATTTTTTATCTTAAACTGATGATATATATATGTATACTATTTTTTTGGGGAAACATCTAATCAATTTAAAATCGTATTACTTATAAAATATATTTTTTTAAAAAATTTAAGATGAAAATTCGTATAATTATAATGTACAAATATAAGAATTATTATATATATATAGAAATATCTTTTGAATTAATAAGAAAAGTATCGAGTACTTCAACTAATTATTATAATTGTTTTTAGTCTGAAAGAATATCTAATATGATAAGAGTGATATAAAAAGCTTTTGTCTGAGAGGTAAAAAATAAATTTAGATGTGCGATTAGTTAATTAATTTAGGACAAAAATATTTGTAACAAAATATGTTTTTAGCATTTTGTCATTATATTTCAAAAAATGATAAACTGATAATATTTAAAAGTGGATGTATTTAAAATCAAAATTACTGGACTTTTTAACTGGTGATTAATATTTATGAACTTCCAAGAGCTTATTTTGTAGGAAACAAATATATTTTTTTAATTTTAGAATAATTGATATAATTGTAAGTTTATTAAATGAACCCAATGAAAAAAATTATAAAAAAAGAATTACTATTTGAACTTAAAAATTATATATATAATTATATATATATATATATATATATATATATATATATTGATTCAGTGACTATCTGAATACCATTAATAATAAAAATATTTAAAATTCAATCCTTATAAGTCTGTCTTGTTTAATTTAATATCTTTTTCTGTGCGTTTGTTTAAGTTCTGGTACTTTAAAAAATGAATCCAGAGTTTAAAAAATATCATGATATAAATCCTAGTAATTTTTCCTAGTATTTTTGCGAGTTTTAAGTAATATATTTTTTGAAGTAGTAATTAAGTTAGGATTTAAAACAGGAATGTTTTTTAATAATAAAATAATTATGTTTTTTAAAAATATATTATAACGGTTACTTATAATTGTTTAATGCAGTACTTACCACTTGTAAATCTATGATTCAATTATTAATCAATCAATTTAATAAAATAAAATCATATTTTTCTATATAAATCTCAAGAACACTAGTACGTTATAACATTATTATTTATTTCTTTCAATATTCTTCTCTTATTAATAGTTGAGTCAATATTGAAAATGTGCTCGCTTATTTAAATAAATGTCAATATTTGAACGTGTTATATTAAATATTTATTCAGTTTTGTTTATTTTACTAACAGTCCAATGTTGGATAATCTACTGTTTAGTTATAATATTATATACATTATTGTATATATTATAAATACAAATAACTGATGTTTTTCCAAAATAGAAAAATAGTAGCAAAACTAATTAAGTTTATAAAATTGTATTGAAAACATAAGTATTTGTTTTTGAATATATGAATATTTAAAATTGTATGTCAATTGATTTATTTAAATAATGTGAAAGGTAGGTAGTTGAAAATGTTTATTTAAGTCTAACACTTTCTATTGTAACAAATGTATCTTTACCTTATAAAAAAGCATAGATATATAGAATGTTTTATGTTTAAAACAACTTTATTGGGTTTCTAATAGCTCAATGTTTATTTTAAAGTTTTTTTTTGAAATGTTTAACCCTTTTACAAGCATTTTATTTACCGTACAGAAATACTTTGGAAAATGTGTATTTCTGAAGCCATTTCTGAAAGTTAACATATTTTTCTTAAAAATGAAGATGACTTTATGCTTTTTTTTGTATTTTATTGTAAAATGTATGTAGTTTTTCATAAGAAAAAGGAAAAGAATATTTTTATTACATGGGTTAAAATTGTATTGAAAATAAAAAGATGATATATTGGCTCAAGGTATTTCTTGGGAAAAATGGAGTACTGATATATTGGCTTTAAGGTAAAAGGGTTAATGTTGAAAATAAATGTTAAATATTTGTGAATTTTGTAAAAATTCCCATATTTAATTTTATAACATATATATATATATATATATATATTATTTGCAAATTGTGCGTATTATAATTATGAATTTTCAATAAAATAAATTTCTTTTTTAGTACAATGTGTTTGTAGGACATGCTAATACATTAAGATGTATCTTTTTCACTTGTACTAGAATTTCAACGTAATGCACATTAACATCTTAACAGGCGGTTGTATTTTATTATGACAGCGAATATTAGGTTTTATGACTATTTATATTTAGCTAATTAACAGTCTATATTTAATGAATACATAGAAAATTAATTCGTTATACAATTTTTGTTATTGATTTTTTTTACTTTTCGTTATATGTTTCTATACATGAATTAAATTTATTAAGTTTTTAAAATAGTGTTCATTGAATTTAGATTTATGTTTAAATTTACAAATTAACAAAATCTGAGAACTTTATTTATATATATATATATACATATATATATATATATATATATATATATATATATGTTCAGTGTATTCTTAATTATAGGTTTAAATACGATTTTAAAATTGAAAAAATATGTAATATTTAGTCATTTTAATTTAGTTATCTTAAGTAATAATTTTATTTTTCTTTAGAAATTAATTTAAGTCATTGAACAAGAATGGTAATGATTTTCGAAAAGTATTTTTTAAACATATTTAGTTTGTTGGTACAATAGGTGATTGGTAGAAAATAAAATGATTTCTTTTTATTAGGTAGATTCTTTTTATTAAGATCGTAGGAAAATAATTGCGGTTTTCGTTTTCTGAATATTAACTTATTTTTTTCAATGAAATTGTTATTTCATCGTGCTCATGTTAATATCATTTTAAAGTGCATTTTTCGGTCTGTATTTTGGTAATATCGATTTTGATTTTATTATTAATTTTGCTTAGAATTGGTCTATTGAATTAACTAACTAACTAATTAACTAACTATTAAAGATGAAAAGACGCAAATAAAAGTAATTTTTTGTATGAATTCAAAACGGGTGGTAAAGCAGCAGAAAGTGCTCATAAACTAAATGATGCTTTTGGTGTGGGTACTGTTAGGAAATGTACGGTGTAATAGGGGTTCCAAAAATTTCATGCTGGGGACGAAAGCTTTGAAGATGAAGAAGGTCATAGGCGTCCTTCTTCAATACATAACGACCAACTGAAAGCTTTATTTGAATCAGAACCTCGCACAACAATTTGAGAGTTTGCACAAAAGATAAACGTTAGTCATCTAACAGTTCTGGACCATTTAAAACCACTTAAAATAAAGTAAAGCCACTTAAATAAATGTATACGCATTAGACGGTCGTAAACCTCAATTATTTTTCTACCTACCTGATGAAATAAATATTTTTAAATTCGATTCGTTATGTGAGATTTGATAAATATGATAATAAGATATATTTACTTAAGAAAAAATATATTTGGTGTTAGGATTTTTTTATGGAACTAAACTAGCGGCTATTGAAAATTACTTGCTTAATTTTTTTATGGAAAAAAGGCTTAGGAGAAGAGAATGATTCCGTAATAAAAGACTTAAATTTATTTCAAATTAAAATATTTATCAATATTTTACTATAGTTTTTGATTTTTATTTTATAATTTGATCACATTATGTATGCGAGATGAATCACAGTTTTTTCATTAAACTTTGTTTTATCTGGATATTCTTTAAGAAGACGAATTTAAATGAACGAATTAGTATCATAAATTATTTTTTTTACTAATATCACCTTTTCACTTCTTTCAATATTTCGTATGGGATGTTAAACCTGTAATTTGTATTCAAAATGAAATTATCAGTTTTTCTGTTCGATATTTCAAGTTGGGCATTCAAAATTATTGATTTCATCCATTACTAGAGTATTTTGTTAATGATTTTACTTATGTTAAGTATAATTTTTATATTGTATCGTCTAATTTTTAATTTAAAAAATTCAAACTCTTATGATTTTATTAAGAGTTTCCTCTGTACTTAGAAATGATGAATTAAAAAATATATTTTTGTTTGTAACGAAAAAATCTAATTTTTATGTCGTACAATTGTATTTAATCACTTCAGAATTTTACTTATATCATTTTGAAGTTGAATATCAAAAATCTCTGTACATTATTTAGTAGAAACTGAAAAAGTTCTATTCAATATACTATTTGAGATTTTATGAAATTAAGAAGATTATTGTTATATCAAATAAAAAATGTGTTAATTGCATTGTTTTCTAGTATCTTCGATTGACCTAATATTAGACCCAAAAATACATTTTTTTTTCATTTTGAGTCTACGGGTATATTAAAAAAACATGATTGAATCCATCTATTTATTTTATCGTCTATTCCGAGTAATTTTCCTTTAGATTGATTCAATTTTTGTTTGTTCAGTACTAATATTTTTAATGAATACATACATTTATCTGTTATTTACATAAAAGATCTATCTATCTGAAATAGATTTAAGGCCGGGTATATCGTGGAGTGGAGAATAAAGAATGACGTAAAAATTTTAAAAATTAAAAAAAAATATTTCACTCATTTTTTTGTTTTACTCTGTTCACCGCTCCGCTATTTATATGAGTTATTTTTTAAAAATTTTATTAGATCTATTTTTTTTCGACCCCTTTCTATAAAAACAGTTTCTGATTAATTCCAAAAATTGATTAAAGCGGGTCTGTATATTGATGTACATAATTCATACTTATTATTGAAATTAGTCAGTCATTTCATAGAATGTATATTATCAAATTTGCAAGGATTTGTTTATCAACACTTATTTGTAGTGTCATTTTTTGACCAACAGTATGCCTGGTAGATATTAACTCTTTGTACTCAAATTTTTTGTCGGTTAAAGCTTATAGAAACTCGAATTTTTTTGCGTTTTACTCATATGGAATAAATGATTTATTTTAGAGCAAAAATAATAGGTATTAAAATGTTGTTTTATATAAATGTTATATTATTTTATTTAAAATGTTATTTTATTATTTATAATATATATTCACTATATTATTATCTTCTTTTTTTTTATTGCCGATAAAATAATATCACTATCATCAGAATCACTGCCTGATCTTTCAACACAATCACTTTTTAAAGAATTTTCATATTTTTCAAAAACAAATTCATTTTCACTTCTATCTTGAAACAATTCTCTATTAATTATATTTAAAGCCATGGTGAACGGTATATATTTTGATTTTTTCGGCCAGAGAAACGACTGAACACTGATCAGAAAGAATACTGAATACAAAAAGACAGAATACTGTAATTAGGTGGAACTGTAATTTAATTGTAAATCACAGTATTTTTATTCTTCATTGTACTATATTGGTGGTATACTTCGAGTACAATATCAAATAATGTATGTTCCTGGGATGAGTACGTCGTGTGTAAAGGGTTAATATTCCCTTAATGCTTTATGTGAAGATAAATTTGAAGGATTTTTTCAAGTCTAACAGATAAATAAAAATAAAGTTAAGAATAAAATATGATTGTAAAATTGTATCATTTATATTTCATTTTAAACAGTTTCTCAGGTTTCAATATCACACTAATCATAAACAATGCATAAAGAAGTATGTGATATTTCAAATGCGACCGTTACTTCAAAAAAAAAAACGAACTGAAATCGTAAATAATTTTAAATAATACACAAGCCGATGTACTCGTTTCTTGATTCTTTTTTGTAGTGGATTTACTTTTACTTCAAATCAATATAAGATCGATTTTGTGTGTCAATGCAAGTAACATATAATTCTTATAGACTATACGGAAGTGAAGTATGTTATAGTTTCTGTACTGATCTTTATTTTTACATTTTGTTTTATTTTTGAGTGCATTCACTTTCTTCTTCATAGATTATGAACGACTCGATTATGAACAAAAATGAAATTATTTCTATTTTGTAACAAGTTTAGTCATCATGTTTTCATTTTATTTTCTTACAATTTTATAAATAAAATAAAACATATTTCGTGTGTACACCTTATATTGTTCACTAGTGTATATATTTGAATTGTTACAAAATCATAAGTGCAGTAGATCTTTTTAATCAATATGATTGATGATTCGTTTCTCTTTTGAATGATAAATATAATATATTATATTTTTATATAATATATTTTTTGAATGATAAATATTTAATTAGAAGTAAACTACTAAACTTCTTTTCAATATTTTTGTATTTATTAAAAATAGATTAATTTTTTAATATATATATATATATATATATATATATATATATATATATATATTTATTATAAATGTTTGTTTATAAGGAATTATTTTTTGTTATATATTTGTTATATTTACTTGTAGATGTTTAGTGATATTATTAGGTTGGTGGAAAAATTGCGCTTTATATCCTTTAAATTCATGTACATTTTTTTCCTTGTTATTTTAAGTGGTCCAGAACTATTGAATGACTAACGACTAACTTTTGTGGAAGTTCTTGAATGTTGAGCGTGGTTCTGATTCAACTAATGCTTTCAGTTGGTCGTTATGAACTGAAGAAGGACGTCCGCGACCTCATACAGAAAAAATACTCTTAGTCGCTTCTTTTTCATCTGTAACTTAATAGCGCACGAGTAGTCAATAAAAAACATATTTTTATGTCTCTGGACGGTAATGTGTTAACATCATTTTAAAGTGAATTTTTCAGTCTGTATTTTGATAACATCGACTTTGATTTTATTATTAATTTTGCTTCAAATTAGGAAAATTACTTCAAATTTCTTTAAATTTCATTTGAAGCAAAATTAATAATAAAATCAAAGTCGATGTTACCAAAATACAGACTGAAAGATTCATTTTAAAATGATGTTAACACATTAACGTCCAGACACATAAAAATATGTTTTTTATTGACTGCTCGTGAAATTCCAGAGATATATAAATAGGGTTTTAGGTACTGTGCATTAAATGCTGGCAACATATAAATATGTGTTATAATATATATATATATATATATATATATATATATATATATATGCTAAAGATGATATTTCTTATCAACTAGACTAATACTGCGTGCTTTGTTCATATTCAAAGCAAAAGTAACAGTAAATTTCAACTTTCAAGCCCACAATTTTCAAAGATTTCTTTTAATCACTTTAAAACAGACAAAGTCACTAAAATAGGTAAATCCATATATTTATTATTACTTTGGCTTATTACTGGTGAAATCTAGGTACAGTTGGAATCCTTCATTAATTACCGTAATTAAAAAGGATTTCAAAAATTTAAAAACGACCTGCAGCTACAAGAAATTGTCATTCTTTTTTTGTGGGGCATGGTCTTAAAATTTTTGTTAGACTAAAAATACTTTCTACACTTTTTTCTGTAATTGAATTCGTAATTTTTATGTACTTAGAGTCACTTACGTGATTGAAACGAGTATTTTAACACCTCATTTGTTAAAATTGGTCCAGCCGTTATGAAGTTACAGAAGCATTTTTTTCATTCCTGACGAAATTGAGTTTTACAACTGCTACCTTAATTCTTTTGAAAAAATATACACCTGTTATTAATCAAGAGATTAAGACAAATCGTTTGACACCTTGGTTATCAAAATCGATCCAACCGTTTGGGCTCTAGGTGGGAATAAATGAACATGGTTACATACACACATGCGAAATATTAACATAATATACACGACAAACATTACCCTTCTCCTTTTGGCTTCGCCGTAGTCAGGTAAAGAGTTTCATTTAAAATTTCATAAGAAATTATTTGTGATTTTAAAAGTTGTAACCATTTTTGTAAAGTGATGCAACATAGTCTAAAATCTTAAAATATGCCGGCTAGATAGATTAATTTTCGCGCAAACATCATGGACGGTAATGTGTTAACATGAACACTATAATATGACACTCTTTGAAAAAATTAAGATTAGTATTTAGGAAACAAAAACCGTAATTATTTTCCTACCAACCTACTGGTTCAGTATCGAATAGATGTATAGTTAGTTTGAATATGTCAGTGGTTTCGATATGTTTTTATAAAAGAAATATTTTGAAAGTATATATTTATATATACATACATTTCGATTAATATAAATCTGTGTCATACGATTCTCAAAGTCACGATCATGTATATTGTATTCGTAAAATATAATTTTTATGTTAAATGAAACTGAGAGTAAGTGTCTGTAACTTTTAAAATGGGTCAACGTAGTACTTTTGTTATACCACATTCTGCCTAACAATAAGTTAATTACTTGACGGACTTAATTATAAACATTAAGAAGCTTACATATCTAGAAATGTAACACGTTGTGCGTTTAGTTAGTCTGTCCGCGTACCATACCTAAACATCATGCTTTGGAGCCAATGCAAATTTCATTGTACACAGTCGTATTATCAAGCTGTGAAACATGGTCGTGAGAAAATTATTTTAAAATAACTAGGTCAAAATGCTAGTGCGAATGAGTTAATTTTTTCCAGTTTAATTGTCTTCATATCTTGATAGTCACTTTTTGAGTACGATGAGTAGTACTGTGTTATAATTTAAGAATGAAATGAAAGGAACAATATAAAAGAATAGGCAGACATGAATTACGATTTATTTAATTTTAAAATACAAACTTGGGAAGTGAATATAATTCAGTTAACATAGAAACCGCAATACTACATTTTTAAATTATGAAATTATATAACGGTTCTTCAAAATGTGTAACGTCTTCAGTTTCATATTTATATTATGACTAACTTTAAAATGAGTACATCCTGTGAATTTCTTTTGTATTCAGTTTTATCAGTTGCTGCTGTCTTTTTATATTTTAAACGTTTGTTTTGTTATACACACACACACACACACACACATATATATATATATCATCAGCCTCTGTCAGTCCACTGGATAAAGGCCTCCTTCTCCTCTATTTTTTACTTTATTTGAATAATATGTGTTTGTGTAAGAATGAGTGTGTGTATAAATGCGATATAAGATAAACAGCATTTATTATCATTATATTAAATCTATTTTTATCTAAATTTGCATATATATATATATATATATATATATATATATATATATATATATATATATCATTAGTAGCAGCAGCAGCCTTTGTCAATCTACTGTTGGATAAAGGTCTTTTCTAAGATTTTCCATTTGGTACGATTGAATGGCTCTCTTTTACACTGACTTCCAATAAGAATTTTAATTTCCCTATCCCACTTCTTCATTGGTATTTTTCTTGGTGTTTTTATATTTTTTGGTTTCCATCGGTTGTCTTCCTTTTTTGCAACATGCCTTGTTCATTTCCATTTCAGACTCTTTGCTCTTTTTATTACATCTGACTTCTGCATGTTTGCCGATGGAAACCAAAGAATATAAAAACACCAAGAAAAATTTCAATGAAGAAGTGGGATAGGGAAATTAAATTTTTTATTGGAAATCAGTGTAAAAGAGAGCCATTCAATCGTGCAAAATGGAAAATCATGGAATAGGCCTTTATCCAGCGGTAGATTGACAAAGGCTGCAGCTGCTGCTAATAATATATATATACACACACACACACATATATATATATATATATATGCAAATTTAGATAAAAATGGATTTAATATAATGATAATAAATGCTATTTATCTTATATCGCATTTATACACACACTCATTCTTACATATAAACACATATTATTCAAATAAAATAAAAAATGGAGAAGAAGGAGGCCTTTATCCAGCAGTGGACTGACAGAGGCTGATTATATATATATATATATATATATATATATATATATATATATATATATATGTACTTAACTAGTATAGAGAGATTATAAATATTTACTTATAATATATTTTTCCGTATGCATTTCTATGATTAGAAAAGTCATTACTCAGGTTTGTGATGAGAAATTAAGCATTAAAAAAACATAAAATTATATTTATGCTTACAGTAAACTCATTTTTTTCTTGTCATTAAGGTAAACAACATGGTTAGGTAAAAACAATATATTAGGTACAAAAACTAATTCTGTTCCTTTAAATTGAATCTAGCTTAACTCTGTTTAAAATTAAAATATGTTCACATCGTTCTATAATTTTGAAGTTAACATTTAAAAACACTATATACTTGACCAAGTAGTTGGCATAACCTTAAAAAAACAGAAATGATCACATGGCGCCTGAAAAGCAACATATTAGGTATTGTATACTTTTCGCATTTCAGTTAAAAAAAATGCTACCGAAGCTTCAGTAATGATTTGTTCAGCTTTGGGGAAGATGTGACGCTTAAATAATGCAAAAAAATACTAGAATAGTGGAAACGGTCCGAAAATGCATTAAACCTATATCGAATAAAAACTACCATTTTTTTCGACAAGGGGTTCGTCAGTTATCCGACAGATAGAGTAAAGCTATATAAAGTAATGGAATACACTGAAATAATTTGAATACCTGACGATTTAATTCAAAAAAATATTTTTGTTAAAAAATGTACATTCCTACGGTTAACTTGTTTCATTTTCGTATTTTAAATATATTGAAACATGTGATATATGTTAAAAATATCTATTATTATCTAAATTATTCATTAATCTTTCTATTTATCATTCATATATATCTATATAAATATAATATATATATATATTTATATATATATATATATATATATATTATACTTTTACTTTATGGATGGAGTCTATATTGCAATTCATTAATTTAATTGTTATTAAACCTGCGTGATGATTTGACATGAAGACAGTGTTGTAGATTCTGATTATCTGCTGAATGTGAAGAATGTGATTATCTGCTCTTTACAAACGCATTTTAATCATTTTTGTTTTATTCTAATTAACATAACGACGTTCTAATTAATAGGTTTTTAACATAACTTACAAATTTTACCTACATAGTTATTTAACCGTATAGTTCATGAGCGTATATCATTTTTTGTTTATCACTTTATATATTCTTATTTTGTGCAAGTATACATGTAGCTGCACATGCATATATAAAATATTCACATGTTTGTATTATATGTATGTTTACTTCTATCTCTCTTTCTATACATATATATTTATATATATAAATAGAGAGAGATAAATAGAGATATTTGTATTAAATAGCTGAAATGAAAATTAGAGAAAATAAGCTGGTAAATATGATTTGAAAAAATGGTAAATAACTTCTCATGAAACTACTACAAGGAAACTCAGTTATAATAAACTCTTTTATAATGAAATTCTCTATTTAACGAAGGATAATTGCTGGTAGTATTTTCATATATACGTTGTTTGTACATTCCGATATTAAGTTTTATGAGCTTCTTTTATAATAAAAAAATAAGATGACCGAAACGAATTTGTTAAAAATAGGTTTTAATATAAAATTATAATTTAAGTCCTACATTTTACAGTTTAATGAAGTTGATTTTTAAATACGATTGGATTTAATTTTCATTTTTTTCATATACGAGGTTTATTTGATAAGTTTGATAAGTTTCTATGAGATGGTGCCACTATACGTTTAGTAACGTCACGGTTATCAAGTGCCACTTTTCAAACTAGCATAGGCGAAATTTCAGCCAGAAGTTAAGAGTTGTTCACGTTCTAGAGATGTTTGAAGTCAGCATTATAGCAGTTGCTGCAAACATTGAAAAAACGAGTTCCGTGCAGTGAAAAAACATTTTTATTTGAAAAAGTGGACGGCTGTCTAGGATCAAAGCGGACTTGAATGAAGTTCATGGGGACTCTGTACTAGCGTTTAAGACTGTTTATTTCTGGATAAATGAGTGTCAAAGTAGTTGAACATGCACTGAAGTTGATGTGCGCTCTGGACGCCCAGTTGAGATTACCACGACGGATATTGTTGAAAAAATCCATGGTATCGTTATGGAAGTTTACCGAGTGAAATGCACGAGATTTCTAAGGCTATAGGCATCTCAATTGAATCAGTCCACAATGCCCTACACGAAAAATTGCACATAAAAAAGCTGTGTGAGCGATGGGTTTAGCGATTGTTGACTGTCGATCTAAAACGTACACGAAAGATATTTTAACCCAGTGTTTGGCGATGTTTAATCGCAGTCGCATCCTTTTTGAGTCAATTCGATACCTTGGATGAAACATGGATCCATCACTATATACCTGTGTCGATGTAGCAGTCAAAGCGGTGGACAACGACTATTGAAAGTGCGAAGAAGGAAGTGAAGACCGTTTTGTCGGCTGGGAAGGTGATGGTCACTATTTTTTGGAATTCCCAGGAAAATCATCCTGATCGACTACTTAACGAAGGGAAAACGATAACAGGAGCCTATTATCCAACATTACTGGACAGTTGAAAGAAGAGTTGAAACGAAAACGGCCAAGATTGGTGCACAAAAACGTGTTCTTTCATCAGGACAGAGCGCCGTTCCACAAATCAGCCGTCGCAGAACCAATATTTCACAAATTAGGCTTAGAATTGATTCCTCATCCATCTTATTCTCCGAACTTGGCTCCATGCGATTTTTTCTTGTTCCCAAACTTGAAAATTTGGCTCTGTGGGAAGAGTCTCATCTAATAAGGATGTAATAGCCATCGTCAATGGGTACTATGCAGATTCGATGGACCAAGTGTATAGTAGCCCTCAATGGAAAGTATGTCGAGAAATGAAATTGACTTTTTCTAAAAAACGGTGTTTAATATTTTTTTACCATACTTATCAAATGACTCTCGTATATTAATATATTTCCAATTTGTTATCAATTTCTTGGATAATATAATGCGTATTATTGTTTATATATATATATATATATATATATATATATAACGACAAAATGATCGATCTGAATATAATTTGAAATAAAGTAAAAATTAATATAAAATTAAATATTTATTTAAATCCATTCTACGTTTTATTTTATAAAAGATTATGACGTATTCAATGTATTTGATTTAATTGTTGTTAATTGACCACAAACAATAAAACAACTTATTAATGGTGATTCAGAAACAAGAAATACATATAAATTAAATTATTAAATTTAACAAACTTAATCTTGTATTTCAATTCTACAATTCGATATAAAATCATTTAAATAGTGTTTATTTATTAATAATATTTTTTTATGATATTAAAATCAAGTATACTATACAGATTTTTATTAAAAAGACACATAATTTATTAAATAAATGATTTAAAAGATTCATCCTTAATGAATGTGATTTTATAAAATTAAATTAAATAATATTTTGTGTGTGAAAATTATATATATATATATATATATATATATACATATATATAAATAAATGTTACTTCAAAATATGGCTTATTTAAAAAAATATAATTTTACTTATACGACCATGTCTCTTTACTTGATTGATTTTATAATCATTTACATGCATAATAAATTTCTGTAGATGTATCGCGTGGCATATGAAATGAAGAATTTATTTTTAAGTGTAAAAGATGATCTAAAATATTATTTTAAAAGTATAATATATAATCATTGAAATAAACAAAACTTACTAACAGCGTGGAACAAATTACACTGGAACGGTTACAAAGTTGAAATGCACAAATTTGCACGCTCTAAAACGTCAATTTCCTCGAATGGAAACATTTAAATTGTGCTACATACTTCATGTTTCTACATTCGACATTGATCTTTAGAAGACTGAGGATCAGAAAAGTAAATAAAAGAAACAATAAACGTTTAAATATAATATCAATTACACATACAATAACAATTAATATAAATAAATTCACAATGAATTTATTGAAATTTAAAATAAGTTTTGTGGTGATTGTGTTGATTGATGTGTTGGTAGCTTCAGAAGATGTCTCTCCGAGCTATAAAATCATAAAACGTATTTTCGATCAGTGCGAACAATCGGAAAGCATGATAAAGTGTTTAAAAATCCAAGCATTAAAATTCACAGATCGTGCTTTACGTACGGATTCAGTTAATATAGTAGATGGAGTTTCATTTGTACGCTCTAAATCTGATAATGCAAGAACAATGAACGTTGTACCTTTACAAGAGAAGCGTTTAAACGAACTGCAAAGTAAAGATATCGATGGACTTTTGATCGATCGTGTAGGAATGTTGTTCGACAATCATAAAATTCAAGTCTCAGTGCCAAGGTTATTAGAGGAAGGACGCGGTAAAATGAAAAAGTACATGGGACCAATGCTTGCAGCCCTTGCTCTAAAAGGAAGCATGATGATGATGGCTTTCAAAGGAATTGCTCTGTTAGCAGGAAAGGCATTACTTGTCGGCAAAATTGCTTTAGTGTTGAGTGCGATCATTGGATTGAAAAAATTAGTTTCCAGCGGAGGAGGCGAAAAAACTACTTATGAAATAATTAAACATCCACATGTATCTAACAGTCACAGTTATTCTAGTAGCCATTATGGAGGTGATTACGGAGGCGATTCTGGAGATGGAGGACATTATCGCAGTTTCGATAATGACATGATGATGCAAGAAAGAATATACAGAGCGCATGTACCGAAAAGCAAATAAATTTAAAATGAAATAATTATACATTAATTTTGCCAAATAGATACAGATATGAAATATACTTACGAGAAGTTTCGTCGTCATTCATTGTGATTTCATCGTCATCATTGTTTTTTTATTACATATGTATATATATATATATATATATATATATACATATGTAATATTACATCTACTAAAATATTTATTTATTTATTTATATGTAGAAAGTGATCTTAATATATTTTTTATTTTTTTTTGAATAAGATATCTTTGTGTATATGCAAGAAAAAATGTAAATGTCAATAAATTATTTTAATTTATTACATAAATTTATTATGAAATGTAACCTAATAATACCAATTAAATAATAAACTTTTAATGTTATGTTCTAATTTTATTTTTATTACAATAAATTCTTAAAATGTAACAATAAATGTGTGTTATGTTTCTGTATATTAATGAAACAGTACTGATCGTAGAAAAATACTTTATAATACATAGATAAAAGGAAATTTTTTTTAATCAAATTTAATTTAAAAATATATTGCTAGAAAATAATATCTTCACTCCTTATACTCTAAATATTTTATTTAGAACTATTGCGGTTAGTAAACTAATTTGATTTATGATCAATAAAAATATCTTTGTGAACTACTTTATTCAATATAAAATAATCTTGTTAATTATTATACAAAGGTTAAGACAATTTCGAACTTTAGGAAGAATTTTATTCTCAAGAAGAAAGTTTTGTCAATTCAGGAAATAGACATTAAATAATTAAATTTCTAGATTTTTACCTTGACAACTATGGGAATTAAATACTATTAAATGATCATTGGATTTTAATCACGTTTTAACAAAAAAAATACAAATTTGAAAAATTGACAAAATATTTTATATAATTACAATTTAATTTCTTAAGAAATTAATATTTAAATATGTTATGTATCTGAATATATATATATATATATATATATATATATATATATATATATATATATATATATATATATATATATATATATATATATTGCTCATACGTTTAAGCACTCTTGTATTTTTATAATCATTAAGTAGTTAATGACGTGGCCTAGTTTTTAATGTTAGCAGTATGTTTTATGACACTGGCTAAAATTCGTGTTCACAAATGAAATACTCACTCCCCCTACAATCCATTATAATTATTTTTTAAGATCAAATCAACGAGATGGCCAACTAACCTATTATAAAAATAATTACCTCATTATTTGGAATGAAATGTAAGGAAGACATTTATAAGTAAATGAATAATTAAATCAAAATATTTATTTCACTGACAGATTGAGATTGGTATGAAAAATATTTTTATGAATGAAAAATTTACGAATGAAGTGTAATGGAAAAAATATTGTAAATATTTAGTGCATATTTAGTTACAATCTTTCAAAATTTCAAAGATCATTTTAAGTTGTTTTCGTCTCTTTCTCTCTCTCTCTCTCTCTCTCTCTCTATATATATATATATATATATATATATATATAGTATAATTGATTTATTCTTAATACTATTTTTTTAATAAAGATTATTATTCATAGTAGAACTGAGTATTTCAAATAGTAAACTTAGTGTTTTATTTATTTTCTCAATATGATTGAAACGGAAAATAAAAGATATTAAACAGAAATTATGAAGAATATGCGATCTTAAGATACTGCTCGTTATGAATATTCCATTAGATCTCAGTAACATTTCATAAATCATCCTTATTAATTTAATATTAATCTAATCTACTATTTTTGAATTATTAAAATATTTAATCCGTGATTTTCAAGTATAGAGTGAATAGTTGTTGATATAAATTTTTGCTGAAGTTCTATTGAAGGTTTTCTGTTAGAATTTTAATAGTTGAAAATATATTCTAACATTTTTTGTTACAATACTGAATTTTTATCCATTTAAATATTTTTTAAAATGTATTATCGAATAATGAGATCTTATCTTCAGCTTAAAGGAAATATTTTTATTTTCAACCTAATTCTTTGATTATATCTATTTTTTATTTAAAAAACTCTTACGATTTTAAATAAATGAATATACTAATATGATTAATATAATAAAAGTTCATGTATATGTACAGGTTGTCCCATAAATGAGTTTCTTAAGAATTTAAAAAATGGGAATGGAACGAACAGATTTTTTTTGCTCAATTGTCTTAGATATTTTAATATAGTTCAGAAGGTCGATATTATGAATGTTAATTGTAATTTTATTAAACTGTTTAAATTTCTTAAGAAAAATCAAAATATCTTATTAATGATAATAAGAAAAAAATATTTTTTATTTAAGAGGAAAGTAAAATATCATGTATCATTTTGATGAATTGAATCTAATTATAAATTTAGATAAATTTTATTCATTTTGATAAAATGAATTTGCGTTTTTGATTATTTATTCAGTGTTCTATGATACGTTGCATATATATATATATATATATATATATATATATATATATATATATAAAGTAAAAATGTAATTAAAATATTTAGAACGATACAAAAATAACATTCATTATAATACTTACATGAAATAGTACTAAGGTGACTGATTTCTTAAATTCGAATTTAAATAATTAAATATACAAGGAGAAAAAATATCCAATATCAAACAATACGTACTGATGATTATTATTTATATTTTAATTGCCTTTGAAAATAAATGATGCTAATTATAAAGAATAAAAAATATAAATAATTTTATACTGATCAAATACTTTTTTTACTGATCGTTAATTTAAAAAAGTGGCCTTATATCAAATAGGAATTAATTATATCCTTCTGATATTCTTAAAAAAATAATATTTCAACTTCACGTACGCAAAGAATACCTTGATTGCTGCAAAAGAGACAATCAGAACATTAAAAATTATCAGTCTGCCAAATGTGTATTATTTTGTGTCCATTTTTTTTTTATTGCATATTTTTTATTTTTTAAAAAATTAATGTAGTTCATTAAGAATAAATTACAAATACCACTTTTCAAATATAAGTCACATAATAAAAATGTATGACATTCAAATATTGTTTCTGATAAAGACAATAGAACAATGGTGGAAAAACTGTGGTTCGTAAAGCTACTTTGTGTGGCTCCAGAGACAATATTGGGTTTTATTGCGGTTTTTTCTAAACTTTTATATTAATAATTTATAATAGTAATCTGTAGCTAGATTTTAAACTATTAATTGTAAAAATGAAGACTCAATCAGTCTTCAACGAGTAGAGATTAAACATATTCTGCTTTGGTAAGTAGGGCTACTATATACTTTTTATTATTTATAAATACAATTTTAAAATAATATTTTCTGTGGCTCTTAAAAATTCAAAAACGTATGAAAAGTATTCTATGTGGCTTTTATTACCGAAGATGTTGCCCATTATTGCAATAGAACAACAAAATTAACTGTAGTAATCATATGTCTGAGAAAAAATCTTCTATTTTCTGTTCGATCTCAAACACAGAGAAATTCGGTATTAAACTATAGGTATGATGTAGAAATGATAATTAATAAAGTAATAATAATGATAAGTACACATGTGTCAGTAAAGAAAAATTTAACAATTATTTATTAAATTATATTACGAGTTTACAAATTTATTTTACTATAAATAAGAAATAAATAAATAATTATTATTAACTATATCATTAAAAAATATATTTCTGTATATAAAAAATAATTCTATAGTAAAATTTCCGGAAAATAGTTTGTTTTCGTGTAGACCACTTTCTCAAAACACCTCTCCCCCCACTACACTCCACAAGTAGCACGTTAACCATTTCCATTCTCGATCATTAATGATTGGTTGATGGATATCGCCTGGTGCTGTTCTGATTGGTTCATATCAGTCACATGCATGTCATCTCTCTTATGGTGTACAATGAAAGAAGGTATACACTTTCAGTGTAAAACTGATAATAAATTTATACAAAATATTGTATTCAGTGAAGCTTTAGAGTAAAAAAAATATTATACATTTAAAAATATATAATAAATTAATTTTTGTAAACTTTTCCAATAAATATTTGACAACTTAAATTTTAAAGACATTATTTGTGCGTATAATTTGTAAATTTCTGTTATTTGTTAAGTGGGAGTGAGCGTAAGGAATAGAGGGAAGAGCCCCTTAGCCTTATTAAAAAATAAAATAATACAATTTTTCTATATACTAACTAATATTGTATTTAATTTACTTTGAGATGAAAAAAAACAAATTAAATAATATTAAAAGTCAATTATAAAAATCTGTTTTTCTATATATATATATAGGTATATATAATATTTTTTTGAATAAAATTTTAAAATAAATTTAATGCAGTGTATGTATATCAGTGAATATTTATATATATTTTTTTATATTAAAATGTATTTTTTCCATAATTAAATTGTTATATAGATCTAAACATTTGATTAAACTTTTGCATTGTTCCTATAAATTTTATTGGTAGAACTTTTATAATTAGTAAACAAAATATATTATTTATAAAATATTGAAATTAAATTTAGAATCTGTACTTAGAACTACAACTTATGATTTGAATTCGTATTCTTCAAACATATAAAACATAGAAGGATTTACTACATTAAATGATAAACATAGCGTGAAAAATTATGTTGTAAGTGGAACAAAATGGTAATTTTATGTTAAAAACATCTTAATAGCATATGTTAAGTAGAACGGGAGCACAATATACGATAGATACAATTTTACTTATTTGTTAAAATAAATATTAAATACTAAATAAATAAGTTTAACAAAACACTTAAATTTTATCAATAAGTTAAGTTTTTCAATAATTTATATATATATATATATATATATATATATATATATATAACTTATTTTTGTGCGTTCGTAACAAACTGTGATCAGTGTTAATAATGAATGCAAGTATATTATATATTAAGATAGTGTCGGATTTTTAGATATGTAATTACACCTTGATTTTTAGATTTCCTTAAAACCACGAAAACCCCAACATTTTTGAAATTATAATCTCATTTGTTTTTCTATTACAGTGAAAACCCTTTATTTATATATATATAAATAAATATACTATACATTTTGTGTACAGTATACACTTATTGTATTTTTGTTTATAATATTCATTTTTCTATTGTGTTATTTTTCTGTTTATATTCTTCAAGGTATCCTCTATAAGCTAAATCATTTCCATCGCTTCCGTCTTCGAAACTCCTCTGCCATCCACCACCGTGCCCGTGGTCTGATTGTGTTGCATATACTACAGCATGATCAGAACCACCGGAACCACCTACTAACTTCTTTAGACCGATGATTGCTGACAACAACAATGCAATCTTTGATATCATGAGAGCAGCGCCTGCTATCATTGCTATTTTCCCCATAAACAGTTTTCCCATCATGCCTGCCATCGCAAGACCCATCATCAGAAACATAGCTCCATTTTTGTCCTTCTTTTTACGACCTGTGAACACAAATTTGCTTTTAGATCAGTGTATGAAATAAGTACACATTTTATGCACATTAAACGTCTAACACTACATAATAACATCATTTCAGTTAATATAAAACTGTATACTGTTATTTTATGTTATAAATATGCATGCAGGTAGTTATATATATATATATATATATATATATATATATATATATATATATATATATATATGAATATGAGAAAAAGAGATATAGATACAATAAATTACAAAAGACAAAACAGGATATTTAAGTTGAAATGTTATTGACAGAAAGATATTCTTTTATCAGTGATTTTAGTGAAAAAGAGAAAAAATGGAATTTTCTACAAAAATTAAAACGAAATGATGATTGTTTGATATAATATTCAAATCAATAACATAATTTAGAAAATTTCTTTTTTAAAAAAATATTTATTAAAATTATTAATATTATTTATAAGACAGAGATTTAAGAATTTAAGATATTTTATTAAGTTAAAACCAGTGTAATTTTCGAACAATAATGAGTTGAATTTTAATGGTGGTCTCGTTCAATTTTTTAGTATTCTTTTTAAGATTTGAGTACTAGTTATTGGATATATATATATTTTCTGAGATAGTTTTTTTTAATTTAAATTTTTTGATATATTAATTCAGTTAAAACAATGATACATTTTTTAGATCCAAATAAAAACCCACCTTAATTGTCACTTTGTCCTGCGGACAAAGTGATGAGAAATGTTTGCTTTGTCAGCTTGGATAAACGCTGTAATATATAGTTTAGTTCTTTGGTATTTTTTTATGTTTAAATATATTATGTTGTAAAAAACTATAAACCGTTTTTTCTTTCTATTTTCCTGTCAATTTTGACGGGATATATACTAGTAATAATATACTGTCCATATAAAGAATGACCATTAATAAATATAATTGTCAGTTATTAGTAATGTTAGTCCAAAAATTTTAGCATTAAAAATGTACATTTTACTGTTGAGTATTATATTAATTTTTTTGGGTGGTTCCAATATTATTTTGTTTTTTACTTGTAATTAAATGCAAATAAAAATTATTAAAAAAATATATATTATTGTAAACACAGTTAATTTGATAGAACGATTTTCAAAGAGAAACAATGGGTTGAATTGTAAATGATTCATCTCTATTTGAAAATTATATTGAGGAATTTGATATTTTTTGAACGGTTTTCTGAGTGTTTAAATTTTGTCAATAATATATTTGAATAATACTTTTTTTACTATTTTGGTAGTAACATTTTAAGGTGTGCACATATTTATCTAATAATTATCAATTTATATCAATTAATTAACAAAAAATGATAATGATCCAAGTAGGAAAAATACTTCCATGTAAATTTTATAATTTCTTAATATATATATATATATATTCTCATTTTTCTAATATCTAAGATTACAAAGCATTAAAGGTAATTTTATCTCAACTTGAACTACTACACATTTCATACACTTGAACTTATGCTGCATTAACAGTTTCGTAGTAATTATTTGGTAAAGATTCTTTTAAGAATTATCTGCTTGATGTACTACAAAATTATTCAAAAGCATATTACTTTTTATTGAAAATAAAATTTTAACAGTAGGATTAATAAAGAATTGTTGATATATTCACTAAATATTATTCAATTATAATGAGATTTTATATACATACATACACACACACACATATATATGTATGTATGTATGCATGTGTGTATTTATTTATATAAGATGTGTGTGTCTTTAAAATTTGTTCTATGTAACTAAATTATTAATTTAGAATTAATAAAATAAATTTTGAAATTATAAAACAATCAGTGTGTTTACCAGTTTTCTATATTCTGTATATATATATATATATGTATATACGGTGTGTATTTGAAATTTTTTCTATGTAATTTAATTATTAATTTTGAATTTATAAAATAAATTTTCAAATTATAAATCAATCAGTGTGTGTACATTTTTTCTAAAATTTATATGTATAAGAAAAAATGTTAAAATTCAGAATTGTCAATATGCTGTAAGCTTTTATTCTAAATATTTTTATGTCAATTTGCAGGATATTTCTTTGATTAATAATTAGAAAACTAATTTAAAAACCAAATTTAAAAATTAGTCATATATATATATATATGGGTATGTGTGTTCGTATGTAAATTTATGTATATGAAGATAGTTTAACTGAATTTGATTTTTTTCCGTTAAAAATGTTCGTACTTATTTAATATTATTTAATTGTCTATAATTAATAAATCAAATTCTACACGTTAACCTGTTTTATTATTTGTTTAATAATTAAGCATGTGGTGTATCGAATAATGTTTTTATTCAACATATGCTGCTGGAAGTTTTAACATTATGCAATTTTCAATTATTTAGTTAAGTAGTATTATGCGAAGAACCGTAAGGAGAAAATTCGCCTGACTGTTTTAGATTTTATTTATGAACTATCAGAGAAAGGCTTGTGCATTCTAAATGTTTTATAGAATTATATATATATATATATATATATATATATATAGAAAGAGAGAGAGAGAAAGAGAGTTATTTTTTTAAAAATATGTGTTTAATATTAATTCATAAATTATATATTGGACAATAATTTAATGTAAAAGTGATGCAGGACATACAGAAGAACTTAAATTGCAAGAAAAATAATAAATAACATTTTAATTATTATACTTGCAAGAAAATAATTTTTTATGTTCCATATAAAAGAATAAATACTTTTTATTATATCTGTTATTTTTATAAAATGCAATTAGTTTTAAATGTTTTGTCTAATATAAATGTAAAGTAAGTCAGTTGTTTGCTGAATAAAACTATAATAAAAACCTTGTATTTTCAAACGTATTTAAGTCTGTTATTAGTCAAATAAAATATTAATTTAATATATCATTTTTCCGGTCTTCATTCTTTTTTATAAAATATATTTTTATCTTCTCGATTAGTTTCGTTATGTGTACTATTTTCAAGTAGTTGTAGATTAACGTACAGTCTTTGAATTATTTACAAATAATTCAAAGATGATGAAGAAGACCGGATGAAAGAAGATGATACTCGTCTTAAAACTAATCGTACAAGATAAGAAGTAGTGTAATCTAAAAGGATGATCAATAGGCAATAAATTAATGTGATCTCAGGTATAAACATAAGAAATTATAATTTTATTAATTGTCTAGTTAGGAAAATGAACGTGACTTAAGTTTTTATATATTTCCAATTAAACAAATTGCACAATGCTCCCTTTCTGTAAAACGTGAAAACATGATTTAAAATATTTATTTAAGATTTTGTAGACACTAATATAGTAAAATTCGACTTTAATAGTCTGTCTCTTCTTGTTTAATACATTTTTATAGAATTTATTGGATGGTTCTATTATAACACTAGTTAGATATTGATTTTGAGTAAATGTTAAATATTTAATAATTTTAATTTATTTATGTGACTTGTGATGATTTATTTACCCTATAAATATGTAAATCAACATTTTTATCATGTTTTATGAAAAAAGTGTTCTCATTCTCTCTCTCTCTCTCTATATATATATAGACAGATAGATAGGGTGAGTCAGTTAGCTTCCATTTGGAAGTATTAAAAGAGGGTGCAGGGGCTAAGAAAAGTAATGTTATTTTTTATTTAGTATTTTAATTGAATTCAATACTAAAATACAATTGAACTAAAATACTAAATAGGAGATAACTTGTTTTTTTTTTAACTTTGCGTTTTCCTAATACTTTTGTGTAGATGCCTAAGTTGAATTATCCTATATATATATATACATATATGTATATATATGTGTATATATATATATATATATATATATATATATATATATATATATATATAGATTAATTGTCAAGAAATAATATAAAATCTATTTATTTTTGAACATGAAAGTCTGTCGATGTGTATTAAAAGTATTGTTATATTGATTAAACTTAATTTTCATGTTTGATTACAGTTTTTTTTTAATTTTTTGGTTTCATTTTTTTTTTGATAATCTAATTATTTAAGGGACAAACTTTCTAAAACTTGATTATTTTATAATTCATTTGAAATAAGTTAGAAGTGTTAAGAATAAATTGCAAGTAATTGAAAACATACAGCACATATTTCACATTTTGAATAAGTGATCATTTTGTCTGTAAATGTAGAGAAATCGTTCTTGTTACTGATTATAAGTTTTAAATTATATTCAGATTTAAAAACATATTTATTAATTTGTATATGCTTGAGTACACTACTTACTTAATACGTTTCATTATATGCACCGAACGTATTTTATAGTTGTGTATTTTTTATATTGATATATATATATATATATATATATATATATATATATATATAGGGTGGTTTAACTTAGGTTTCCACATTAGGTATTAAAAAAAACGCAAAAATTAAAAAAAACGTTATCTCCAATTTTGTATTTTAGTTTAATTTTATTTTAGTATAGAGTTGAACTAGAATACTAAATAAAAAATAGCATTACTTTTCTTATCCCCTGTGCCCCCTTTCAATAATTTTATTTGGATGTTTTAATTGAATCACCCTATTTATATATTATTTAATTGTCTATAATTATTTATATATATAAACGGAAAAAATAATTAGTAAAAGATGTAGATTTAATGCATTGTTATTAACTGTGATAAAATATATTTCATTATCCAATAAAATAATATGTTTTTTAGAAAGAATTTCATGTAAACAATAAAAAATATTTAATGAAAACCTCTTATCATTTTAATTTTGACGAATGAAAGAAAAAAATATTTGACTCCTTTGTCTTAAATTTTAAAAATGAAACATAGTTTATGTAATGAATCATATTGAAAACTTAATTAAACACAATACCTTCGAAAACACTTCCGAGATTGAATTTTACACTTCTAGATACCAAAAACTGATCGATCTTATCTATTATCAGTTCATCAAGTTTATCATTTTTCTTAATTCTATCTTCCGGCAGGGTCTTGTAGTCCATTTCAATTTTTTCTTTATAGTTTTGATTCTTAACAAGTTCAATAGCATTCGTCACTGATATTGGTTTATCATTGGAAACCGCTTCGTTTAATGTATCATATGCATATTGCTTTAAACAGATCAGTCCATCAGATTCATGAAGACACTCAGAGATTTTTTTATAAATCGGTACTTCAACAGATTTATTAGTCGGAAAAGTGTACACCACTGAATGAATTACAATATTAATTGTGAATATTATTTTAAATACACAACTCATTTTTATTCGTTATTATAACTCTACGACTGGAACAAACGTTTTCAATGTTATTTTTTAATTTAGTGTTCAATCGATATAAATTTTCTTGTTGCACTATTAACGTTTCTCTCATAAAATTTATATGACATATGTGACCACCTCTGTTTATGTTAATGTTATATACTGCAATCTGTTCTTCAGAGCATGTCGTCAAATAAAAGAACCGTTTGTTTTGTCTAAGTAAAAAGATGGGTTGCGAGGAAGTAAATTAAGCACCCTACTTTAATTGTAGGAACTGTTACTTTTGTCACGTTGTTTGCTTATAAACACATTGTTGTATCAGCATGACGTAGTTTATAAAAACAACATGTGTTCTCAAAAATGTATATATATATATATATGTGTGTATGTGTATGTATGAACTAGATTCTAGTCATTAGGTTTAGATTGAAAAATAAACAAATAAATAATAATAGCAATGTACACAGATCATAATGCCAATTATTTTATATAACTTTTTAAAATGTTTTTGTTAGATAAACTTTTATATTTATAAGAAAATTAATTTATGAGGTTATATAAATACTAATTTTATATGATTATGGTATTTTACTATAAGAATAAACTTCATATATGTATATATATATATATATATATATATATATATATAAATATGTATTTATATATATATATATATATATATATATATATATATTAGGTGAAAAAAATATTTTGTACATTTAAATTGATTCAATCATAACTCTGTTTTAAAATAAAATATTTCCTCGTCGATTTAAGATTTTGAGGTGCCAACCTTAACATTTAAAAACACTTTATATCTTGGCTAAGCAGTTGATATAACCTCACAAAACAGTAATGAACACGATCGATTTCGAAAAGGAGCGTATTAGGTAGTTCAGTTAGAAAAATGTTGTTATAGGTACTGAAATGATTTGTTCAGCTTTGAAGGAAGAAGTTGTGTTGCATAAAATATGAAAAAAATGCTAAAACAAGGAATTCGTCAGTTACCCGACAGATGGAGTAAAGTTATATAAAATAATGAGTGACCTTTTGAGGATTGAAATGTATTCCATTTTCCGCAAATATTCATTTTCTATAAGAGGGGGATTGAATTAATTTGTATACATAATATTTTGATGGAAGTTTAATGTTGTTTAAAATCAATATTTAATTAATGTTGTTTATTTAATGTTGTTTAAAATCAATCATTTATCTTTGACCAAATGAAGAGATATCCACATAGGTTCTGTGCGACTAATCATGCTTCTAAATTTTCCAATAAGAATTATTTGATTATTACGAATATATGAATAAAAAATAAACAAAAAAGTGTATTCTTTAACCATTATAGTTAAAGTTATTGGTGCTACTAAAAATAATAATCATAGAATTAAATAAATAAGTAAAGTACTGTATTTCAAATAAAATATTTGTTATAGCATAATGGTACTTTTACAAGATCATATATATATATATATATATATAACTTGGAATTAAGGAGTATAAAAAGATCAAGAAAGAGACCAACTTATAGGTGGTGGTTGGTTGGTTATTGTGACTTCAGGGCACCTCAACTGCTCAGGTCGTTAGCGCCCGAACACAAATATAAGCAAAAAACACACCCCGTTTATGTACTTGCGTTTGAATCATCTCTTAATTTGAACACTAAAGTGTGAGTGCCAAACGCTTAAAAGTGTTCCATAAAAACATTATTTCTCTTAGTGAGAGATAAAAAAATACATATAAAAGAACTGGACTGGTAATGTACCTAGTCTTGATTGGACAATATAAATAATGAACAGATGAGATAAAGAAATTAAAAATTTTATCGTAAATCAGTGGAAAAGGGAGACATTAAATTGTATAAAATGGAAAATTATGAAAGAGGCTTTTATCCAGCAGTGGATTGAGAGAGGCTGCTGCTGCTACTACTGATATATATATATATATATATATATATATATATATATATATATATATATATATATATATATCATCATCTTCAGCCCCTGTTGATCCACTGCTGGATAAAGGCCTCTTCCATGATTTTCCATTTTGTTCGATTTAGTGCCTCTCTTTTCTACAGTTTTCCAAGAAAGTTTTTAATATCCTTATCCCATCTGTTCATTGGTCTCTTTCTGGGTCTTTTCATATTTCTTGGTACCCAGTCAATAATTTCTGTTGTCCATCGGTTGTCTTCTCTTCGTGCGATATGTCCCGCCCATTTCCATTTCAGACTCTTTACTCTTGTTATTATATCTGTGACTCCTGTTTGTTTTCGTATCCATTCTATTCTGTTTCTATCTCTTTATATATATATATATATATATATATATATATATATATATATATATATATATATATATATATGTGTGTGTGTGTGTGCGTGTGTGTGTATGCAAATTTAGATAAAAATAGATTTAATATAATGATAATAAATGCTGCTTATCTTATATCGCATTTATACACACACACACTCATTCTTACATATAAACACATATTGTTCCAATAAAGTAAATAATTAATTTCTATTTTATTAAAAATATATAATAAACCCGTATATATTTATTATGGGGTCCATAATATATTTATTAAATAAATAAACGTTATTAGTTAGATAATTGATATAGCAACAAAAGTACTGTTGAGTTGAATACAATTTATTATTCATTTATATGATTCTTTTGGTTTTTAACACTGAAGTGATAAAATAATAGATATTACTATTACCTTTACAAATATTAGATAGTTGTATTACATGTGCAAATTGTTTCTATTGCAGTTTATATCCAGGTATTTTAGAATTAACTCGATTCGAAAAGAATAATATAAGGGACGAAATAATGTTGAAAGATAAAAATCTTCTTATTTCCTGTGTTACAGTTTGAGCATATTGATGTGGGATACTAGGTATATATGAAGCCACTTGGTATTATTTGAAAATGTTTACAATCCATAAATCTTAATTGGCTGAATACTTTGATTTTAACCTAAGTATAATTAAGAAAATTTTAATTAATGACTGTAAATAACCAATATCCATTTTTTTATAAAGATTGTTTTTAATAAATTACAAGTATATATAACTGTTGACTGTATTAAAATCGATAATAAATTACATAAGAACAGAAAAGATGATCTGATTTCAATGGCAAAAAATAAATATATGTATCTGGCGAATTTTCAAAATCGATTAAAAATCGATTCATTTTCATTAAAAGAAAAAAATTAAAAAAAAAACAATTTGCAAACTTTTTATTGACTCTGGTACACACATACTGTGTCATATTTTCCATAGAAAAATTAAGATTCATGACAATCTTGTATAAATGTATATTTGAAATACAGTTATTATGTGTCTAAGCATAACTTTTCAGTCATTAATGAGCAAAAATATTGTTCTTTAATAAATAACATAAGACAGAAAGAGATGAAATGGAGTACAGTCGACATCAAATTTCAGGTATTGTTGTGAATCTATTTTCGTATCATGCAATGCATCTAATATTTATGTTAATGGAATGAGTATTTAGGTCGTTGAATTTTAAGATCATAATTAAAATATTTACAATATTTATATATGCGTGTGCAAGCGCATCTCCATGCGTGTATAAAATTTTTTTTACGGTGCAGAAATAGGTCCCTGTTTGGTTAAGATGTTTGAAATTGTTCGTGTTACAATTTCATAGTTTCTTTTTCTGAGACATGTTATATTCTTATCTATATTTTCAAACAAAATTTGAAATCTGATACAATGTATATATATATATATATATATATATATATATATATATATATATATATATATTGTAGTTTTTTTTTAAAAAAAAAGTAAAAAATTAATCAATTTAAATCAAGATTACTTGAATTTTAAAGAATTTAAAATTAGCATCCATTATCTTTAATAGAAAATTTGCTAAAAGTAATAGTAGAAAATAGTCTTATTCTATCTATCATAGAGAGTATCTATCTACCTTCTTATCTATTTATCTAATCTATCTATCTGTCTATTTATTTAATCTGATTTATCTTTATGTACATATGTATATATGTCATATATGTGTATATATATATATATGTTTTATTAATATATGTATAAGTAGAAGTTGTAGATCTATTTCCTTCTCTATTTATTAATATAATCTATCACTATGTACATATGCATATTTATATGTTTGTTTATATATATATATATATATATTAATATGTATATGTATAAGTAGAAGTTGTAGCTCAATTGTTCTCTCTATCTATTAATCTAATCTATCTCGATGTACATATGTATATTTATATGTTTGTTTATATATATATATATATATATATATATATATATATATATATATATATATTGGGTTCATGCACAAGTTCGTAGCGTTTTTATTAAATTTAAAATTATTTTTTTTTAAATAAACAAAACGCATAAACTAATCAATAATATATTCTCCTCCATTGTTTATGATTAACTCACAATATTCTAGCAGTTATTCAATTCCACGCTTGAAGAAATTCAGTGGTTTGTAGATGAAAAAGTCGTCAAGCCAATTTTGAAGAGTAGCGTTGTTATTAAAGGAGATTTCTCGGAGATTGTTGAATAGAGAGCGGAAGAGATGAAAATCGGATGGAGTAAGGTCAAGAGAATAGAGTGGATGTGGAATAACCTCCCAACCGAGCTCTTTAATAGCCGATTTTGTAATTCTAGCAGAATGTGGACGGGCATTACTGTTCTGCAAAATCACTTGATTCCATCTTCCAGGTCGTTTTTCTTGAATTTTGGCCTCAACGCGGCGGAGTTGTTGGTAATAAACTTCGGCAGTATTGATTGACGTTGATTATTGTGAACTGAAGTGTTTAAACGGTTTTCATCAAAGACGGATGTTCTTCCGGAACGTGGAGAATCATTCATGTTAAATTGTCCCTCTTTGAAACGAGAAAACCATTTTCACGCATTACTTTCTCCGATGGGATTCTCCCTGTAAAAATCATAAATGGTTCTAGCTACTTCTGATGGGTTAACTTCTCAGTTGAACTGAAATAAAGAATATATCGGAAATTTTCGTTTTTTTTTTTTTTTGTACTTAACACTCAATTTTGATTAACAAAAAGTTTCTACAAATTGAAAAATTTAAGAAGTATTAAATAAAATAATACTATGATACTAAAATGACATTAACATATGTAAAACAGATTTTTTTCCAAAGCACTATTGGAAAACAAAAACGCTGCGAACTTATACATCAACCAAATATATATATATATATATATATATATATATATATAGAGAGAGAGAGAGAGAGAGAAAATAGACATTTGGAGTATGTATGTGTTTAGGTACATACGAATCTATCTACTATTCTTTATTTTTGATAATAAAATAATTTTTTTTATAAAATTTAAAACAAAGAAAAATATTATTTGCGAAATTTCATTCAACATATTACATTCTTTGTTATTTGATGGTCACGAAAGTATGCCCGCTATCGATAGAATAATGTATTGGTTTCACATATTTTAGGAAATATTTTTTTTGCGTGGGTTCAGGATATAGTATCATCGAAAGTATTTTTATGTTATTAAGCACTAATGTTTGAATATTTTTATGAAATAAAAATCAGATATAAAAATTGGAATAAATATACACACATCCACACACACACACACATATATATGTATATATATATATATATACAAACAAATGAAAGGGTATGTATCTGAATATGAACGTGGATTAAAATAAGAGCACATTTCATTTTATTTTGCAATATAATCGCTTTTATTTTCAATAAATTTTACATTTTAAAAATATCGAATATTTACAGTTGTAAAAATAATTTGTCTATGGTTTCAATTCAAACGTATTTATCGTATATTTAATAAAACACCTAATAAAGCATAATTACTTAGATTAAAATACCGCCAAAATGTTTTAATTTCAAGACAATATCTATTACCACCATATTTAATTTAAGAAATTATACAAGTCAATATAATTTGAGATTAAAGAATAATTTATTTGTTTTGTTTAATTATTATCTGATACAAATAAATTTAGTTTAACTATTTTTTTGTATATTTTATAGATAAAATAATATTTGAGTTCATCAGTTTGTATAAAAATGTGTATACTGTATTTATTACTTAAAATTACTGAATAAAATATAATAGTTAGGAGCACTATCAGATCTGTATAGTGGTGTTTAAGTTGGTTGAAAAAATTGTTGAAATCCGTAAGTCTTATAATGACTTTCTGAGAAATCAACGCTGTGTGAACTGTTATGATGTGCGAAAGAAAAATTTTCCGAACCTGTTTCTCATGTTATTTTTCCATTATGTTTCGCATAATTTTTTGTAATTTTTACATAATATTTCCTTACTACTTGCATAATAGTGATTGAGGTATGCAATATATCAAGATTATTCTTTCAAAATATCTCGAAACATTAATCATTATTCTATAGATACACACACTTTAAGTTTATTCAGAATTTTTTCATCTAAAAACGTCAATTGGATTAACTTCACTTACTTTTTGGATCAAAGTGGAAGATATGTGTTTTATAATTATGATTAAATGTAAAATTTTGATTTTAATGTCTTCAGTTATTTTCGAAAAACACTTTTTAAACACATTTTCGAAAATTTTGTATATAAAATGTAGTTTTTTTAGAATAATTTTTATCTCCAATAAGAAAATATTTGTCATCATTTTATCTCTACTTTTTATCAATTCGCGTAATTTCTTGATTTTTATTTTTACATATAACAATGTTTCGTTTTGTATTTCAATACAAAATATACTTTTAGCAGATTTTAAGAAAATATAAAACTTTAATGTAGAAATGTATGAAAAGTTGTAAATTAAGTTAAAACTAGAATTTCATTACTGGAATTTGACTTAATCAGTAATATTTTATTCATGTTTTTTTCCTTGCTATTCTTATAATCTGATATTTTATGAAATAAAACAAACAAAATTTACAATGTGATCTAAATAAATACAGTACAATATATAACTTCACTAATAATTTGTCATAGAAATTGAATTGTTTTTAAATAGGACATTGCATTATCAGAAAACTTTTTATGAAGGAACAAAATTACATATAATTGGTTTAGAGATCATTTGAGTAGCTTGTGTTTTGTGTGCTTTCTTTTAGTTTGTATTTTCATACGACAATTATCACGGTTGAAGTCACGAAACAGATCTTACTAGTTTTTTTTTGTATAGCAGAAAAACAAGAAAACAAGAATCATATTAAGATATAAAAAATTAATAACTCGTGACTTCAAAGGTGATAATATTCTGTAGAAAGATATATTGTGATGGTTATAAGATATAAAATTATTAATAATCCAGTCAATTCAGTTTATCGTTATGGTAGGATTAGTATAATGAATAATATGGAATTAATGTCTTTTATAATGCGCAAATGGAATTAATTTCTGTACAATTTATAATTTCGAGAATGTATAAATAAACGAAGATATGAGACAGATTTGTAGACAATTTGATTTATAAAATTTGTATGCAATTTGCGTTCAGTTGAATTTTATATCAGTTTTGTTAGTTCATCGAAAGTTATAAACTATATATATATATATACATCGTGTGTGTGTGTATGTCTGTATAGGTAGATGAGTTGTTTGTTTGTGTAAGCTGAAAAATGAGTGTTAATACAAAAAGCGAATGAATAATAATGTCTTTTCAACTGAAAATACACAATTTAAAATCATAATTTATATTTATATAGTTTATAATTTTAATGACATTTTCTGCTAGAAAATCATACTTTTTTAGTATAAATTATTAATAATTTTGTATTTTTGTAATGTTTTTTTAAACATAAATATTATTTTATTAATTTATAAAATCAATACACAAAAATTGGAAACGTGATTAAATATTTAAATATAGACTTATTGTTAATATATGCTTATTTTTACATGTATTCTGAGTTATACATATATATATATATATATATATATATATATATATATATATATATATGTGTGTATATATATATATATATATATTAAAATAAATAACTGGGATATAAGGTTTTGTTGAAAATATTATATTTTTAATTAAAAATACATTCATAGTATCTTTAATCGTTATACAAATAAATATTGATTAGTATTTGAACAAAGTTTTAATTAAACAATTGTTTAGCAATTAATGAAGTTACATTTCTAGAGTATTCATCAAAAAGTAAATTTGTTTATTACGTTTGAGTTCTACATAATAGAGTTCGTCGTTAATATTTTATTGTAATTTAATTAATATACTTATTGTGAATTTTATCTCTTAATTAAATCAATTTCTCTTAAAAGTGTTATAAAATACGAGTATGTTTAAGGAATTGACGACTTTATTTACACTACAGTACTGATATTATGGTTATATTCACTTTCACAAATGAATTCTCTTTCATACAGAAAGGCAAAACATATTTTTTTGCTCAGAAATGGTCAATAAATCTGTATTGATCGTTTTTAATTATTGCTTATGTGCATTTCTATTATGGCATTTCTAGCATTTTCTGAGGGTTGAAATATTTGAAAAATCTTTTGTGGTTTGAGAAATAATTCAGTTGTGAAAAATGTTTTTATTGTTAATTTAGGAATTAGATTTTTTATGTAGTGAATAGTTTATGTAAAATTTGTAGATAATTGCTAGTAGGAAGATATTTTTAAATATAAGTTTTTATTTGGTATTAAATATATCATAAATAAGTTAATGTCATGGATAGCAAATCATATAATACAAAAATATATTCATTTTGATAACATATTTATATTCAATGAAATCGTTGAAATATTTTTTTATATTTTTCATCCTCATTTTGCCGATTTATCAGCTTCAACCCATGCAAAGTTTCGTCCATTATTCGAATTTTGCTTTTCTCTTTCAAACTTAATTGCGTCAAGTCGACCGCTTAAGTTTATTGGATCTGAAACTTCTTCTCTTGGAGCACTTACTTGTCCTCTATATAACGTTTCTGTATAAGCAGCTTCAGGACCATATTTTAATACATCCGCTAGCTCGTCATTGTAATGAGCTTGTGGTAATACTTGACTATGTTGACGATGGCTATAATGTCCTCCACCATGTACTCCGTATCCATACCCACCAAGACCAGATCCATGATACTAAAAATTAAAAATGACAAGATTTTGTAAATATTTTAAAGTAAATATATTTAATACTTTTTTCTGATGTGTAAGTAAACTTTTGTTGTGGATAAATAAGTTTTTAATTGTTATTTTATACTATAATTTCAAAAGAATATAAAATTTCAAAATAATGACATCATATATCAAGCTAAACTAAATAAAAAAAATTTTTGTACGTTTTTCTTTTTTGAGATTCAGTGTGTCAGTGCTTGAACGATAATATTCTCATAGAAATGTGTACTGAATTATCAACCGTACAATAGTAGGCTATTCAGTATTTTGGAATATTCCGGGTTTAATTTAATCGATTTTAAAAATAAATCTTATGTAATTTTTTTTGTCACAACAGTAATAATTTAGTATTGGTCAAATTATTTTTATATTTATATCTTAAGATTGTCAAAAAAAGAAAAAAATTATTGAAAAAAATAATATTTTTATGATATATATATATATATATATATATATATATATATATATATATATATGTATGTATGTATAGGTGTATGTATATAAATGTGGTTGCACGTGTCTGTAATGTGTATTTGTTATGCATAAAATATGTTTATTAAATAGCCATAGATTAATTTTACAATTGGCATTATAAATTAATAACTATTGACAATTCGACTAGTACTAATAAAATATTGTCATATTAACCTGCCATATGTCAAATTAGTTTTGGTTTACTTGACATATATTACTTAAGAAGATGTAAATTGTTCATATTAACAGCAAAGTGCTATTCAACTTATAGTTTTAATAACATATTTCAAATTATCTTATTCAGTTTTGTATCTTAGTTAAAGCATATTTGGTTTTGCAATTATAATAGATGAATAAAAACGTACGTCTATTGTTACACACATACACACATTTATATATATATATATAAATATATATATATATATATATATATATATATATATATATATATATAATTACATACCTGTCCTCCGTTCTGTGAGAATAATAAAGATCCTAGACCCAATGCACTTGTAACAATCAATGCCAATTTACTAACGAAAAATGCTTTTTTCGCAAGTAAAGCTAACACACCAAAAATTATTGGTATAATTGTAGCTATTTGAAATTTGAAACCCAATAAAAATGGCACCAAAATATTTCTTGTTAGAAGACGACCTGTAAATAAAATACATTGTTATTCTTTTCAATTAGAATCCTCACAGGTAAATTATACATACATGTTGATTAGAATCTAAATAAAGTTTGAAATGGACTATAATTTGAATTTTAAAACTAAATTTGATTATTATTCATATTTCAAAGGATGTTTTGTTGATATATTCAAAGAAAATATCTCGATTACGGGTTATTTTATCATAACAATGAATGTTATGTATGAAATGAATAACTATTTCACTACTTAATTTGTATTGAAACTAAAATTTACATACATTGGAATTAAATAATCAAGTTTAGCATATTTCATTGGAATAATGCATTGTAATATTTATTCAGTTTTCTGTAGTATCTTTTATGTTAATAAAGATAACAACGCATAGTATTCTGTTTTATTAATAATGATAACAGAACAAAATAAACATTTAATGAGATGAATATAAAATCAACAGGTCTTAATGATCAGAAAGAATGAGAATTTTTGTTATGATAACAGAATAAATTTTAAATTATACTTCATTTAAATAATACTTATTTTTTTGTTGAAATAATTCATATATTTTTCAGTATTTAATATAGAGTATTTGATATTATATGTAAGTGTATTCAAATTATTTTGTTTCCAAACGGTAATTATAAAAAATATTGAAATTATTAAGTGGTAAATAGATTTTTAACAATTGTAATCAAAAAATCTGTTAAAAATTTATTTTTTGTATTTTTTTTTGCGGAAAACAGATTATTATAGTTGAAGTATTAGTTCTAGAAATAAAAATAAACTGTAAATTGTAAATACTTTCCGACAATTATATATATATTTATATATATATATATATATGTATATATATGTATATATATATATATATATACAATGTACAATTTATTTATAAAATTATTAATAAATTAAAATTCATTATGATGAATTTAATATTAACACGAACGTACTTTCTGGAGTGTTTCTAAAATAAAATGCAATTATAATTATTATTAGTACATGAAGTATACGGTTGTATTTACTATTTAAATGTACGTTTCACAATAGTTTATATCTGGCTTTACGTTCGAACGAACTGGTTTAAAGGTAGGATATACATGGGCAATGACCGAGAATACACCGACCTCAAACTTGTTCAAATGCAAGAAGTCACGTGTCCGTGACTTGCTGCGCTACAGCCACCTGTAAGCGTTACCTTGAACTTGAATTAAGTACCTGAACTATCTAACAATTCCATTGTACATAACACCATCTGTGCAGTTGTGCACGAACTTTCGAATGATATATGCTAATATATATATATATATATATTATATATATATATATATATATTATATATATATATATATTATATATATATATATATATATTATATAAATATATTATATATATATATATATTATATATATATATATATATATATATATATATATATATATATACTCGTATATATATATATATATATATATATATATATATATATATATATATATATAATTCCTTCAACGTAATTATTAACAGCTGTTTTCAATCAAACAACATTTAATTCAAGTTTATATCAATTAAATTTTCCTATTTTGAACTATTTTATTGTTATATATCTATATCTTTCTGTACACAAACATTCACACATACGGGGACACACACTCACACACATATATATATATATATATATATATATATATATATATATATATATATACTATCTACTAGAAACGTACATAAAAAAAATTCTGACTGTGAAACAAAGGTAATTATTAATATTTTTGACAATTTCATGTATATTTAAATTTAGAAGTACTTTTAAATTAATGAGATTAACGTTTATCTAGAGTGATGTTTAAGGAGATGATATTATGCAAAAATTCACCACGATATGAAAAAAACAGGAAGTCAGAGTGAATATATTAGGTTGGTAGAAAAATAATTTCGATTTATGACCTTCAAATTCATATACATTTTTCTTTTTTTTGATTTTATTAGCTGTTTTAAGTGGTCCAGAACTGTTGGATGACTGACGTTTAACTTTTGTACAAGCTCTCGAATTATGCGTGGTTCCGATTCAAATAATGCTTTCAGTTACTCGTTATGAACTGAAAAAGGACGCTCTTAATCTTCTTCATCTTCAAAACTCCTATCCCCAGCACGAAATTTTTGAACCCACCATTGCATCGTATGTTCCTTAACAGTACTCACACCAAAAGTACCGTTTAGTTTATGAGCAGTTTCTTCTGCTTTACCACTCGTTTTAAACATACAAAAAATGCTCTTATTTGGTTCTTTTCCATCTTTAATTTAATAAGCCAATTTGAAGCAAAATTAATAATAAAACCAAAGTTGATGTCACCAAAATTCAGACCGAAAAATTCACTTTAAAATGATGTTAACATGAACACGACAAAATGACACTTTCATTGAAAAAATTAAGGTTAAAATTCAGTAATTAAAAATCGAAATTATTTTCCTACCGACCTAATGTATCATATAAGGATATATTTCAATATGAAAAATTTACCGAAAAAATGCGAAAATAAATTATTGTTTTTGTTTTTTAAAGAAAAAAATAGGCATTGAAATAATGATAAGATGTGATAAATTTTTTTACTTAAGTCACATATTTAAAAGTTAAGTAATAATAATAAAAAAATATTTTTAATTGAAACAACTATCAGATTAACTGGAGGTGCAATTAATCAACTGAAGATACTAATATTTTTAATACATAAAGTAAATTTAAAATAAATCTTATAATATTATGTGTACACAAAACTGACACAAAATCGAGTAACATATAAATATTGAATACAAATATCAAATAAACTCTAATTATTAAATCAAAATCTGTATTTTTTGAACATATAGCTGATTTATTGATTAAATTTATAGAACGATTCAACTTAGGCTTCCACATGGAAGTATTAAAAGGGGGTGCAGGGGTTAAGAAGTCATGTTATTTTTTATATCTAGCATTTTAGTTCAAATCAGGACTAATATACAATTGAACTAAAATATTAAATGAGAGATAACATGTTTTTTTTTTAATTTTTATGTTTTTTTAAATACTTTCGTGCGGAATCCTAAGTTGAATCACTCTATAGTTAAGGATTTATTTGATCACATAAATATAGAATATAGTATAAAAATTAATAACAGAAAATTCGTTTTCCACATATTATAATTAATATATTATGAATATATTCTGCAAAATACAATTTTGAAAAATAGATTGCAAATTGATGAAAATTTGTACATTTTCTTTGATTTTCAGAAAAAAGAATTATTGAAAAAATGAATATATATATATATATATGTTAAGATACAATCTTCATAATAATTTTAAACTGAAAATGATTTTTTTTATTTTATTACTTTTTTACTCCTGAAACCTGAAAAATTATATCGATTAAGGAAGAAGTACTTGTTTGATCAAATATAAGATGGTCTATGAAGCATTAAATTTTTTATATATATATATATATATATATCATTTAAAAACAAAAGATTGTGTAATAATTGTTAATTATACAACAAAACGCATGTTCAATCAGTTTTTAAATGTTTATTAATTGAATATGTATAAAAAACTACTTAAAAGCTGTAAATGTATGTATAAAACATATTTGCGGTTACACTTTTTATATTTATTCTTAAAAGTTTAAATTTAATTATGTAAGGAATTCATTTAACGTTTTCTATACACACATTCTTCTACGTACTCTTGTAAAAATCTAAAAACCGCGAATATTGATTCTTTCGTATAAGTACAAAATAATATGTTTATATTGTAAACTTCTCCACGTTGTTAGTGAATTTTAATGAGACAGATGTAAATGTTCTTTAGTCATATTTTTATACTTGTTTAACACTTCCGTTATTTATGATTATTTTTTTTTAACTATTCGTAATAGTAAATGAGGTTGAATACTTGTATTTGTGTTTATTTAGAAATAAAATTATATATTTTTTTGTATTTTAACGTTGTTATGAAATAAATAAAATATTTTTAATAATGTTAATACATTTTAATTCAGTGTATATATATATATATATATATATATATGTGTGTGTGTGTGTATGAATATATAAATTTATTTACATATAATTATGAAATTATACAAGTTGATTATTGAAATATAGAATTTTTTTCCTGACTATTTTTGGTAAACATAAAGATTTTAAAGACAATTAAGTGAATAAATGTTTAATTATAAATAAAAAAATAAAATAATGAGCTTTAAACACTACTTTGTATTATTTAAAAAGTTATTTAAATTATAATAGATTTTGTAATAAAATAATAACTTTCAAATAAATATTTAGTTAATATTTTCTTAAATTAAATACATGAACAAATTTTTTTTTAAGTTTCTAGTTGAATATTATTTTAGCAGGAAAAAATGGTCAATACGTTTATTGATTCTATATTAATAATGTTTATAGAAATTGAGTAGATTTGTACTTACGTCCAGCTGATAATGCACCTAGAAAGGAAAGAAACAAATATGTACAGACGATATAGAATACAGATTTTATTTATAATCGTTTAACTTTGAAAATGAATATTTAAAATTTATAAATCTACTTCAGATTTGTATACTATAAGTATTTTAATTGTGAAAGTGTACTAAACTTGCTTCATAATTTCAATGTTCAATGTTTTAACTTGTAAAACAATTTTTTTTTTAGTTCAATAGAGTAAAACATTTTTTTTCGTTTCTTAAATTTTGTAATCTCTTCAGCTGTTGTGATAAATAATTATTAAATATAATATGGAATAGGTATTTAAATTAATATTTTCATGGAAATTTTATATATGTATATATATGAGATATTTTTAATTAAATATAATATAAAGAAACATGAATCATCTGTCAGTTCACTTCTTATTTCGAGATTTCGTTAAAATATCTTTACTTAGAATTTGGAAATAAATTATTTAGTGTTATTTAGATATTAATATTCTTTGTTTTTCAATAATTTTTCTTAATAAATATTTATCTTGAGTATTAATTAAATTGTTTATACATATGAGTTTTGCATTTTTTTTGGATATCTATTTTCATTTTTTATATTAAGTTCATCATCTATTGTATTTATTTCCCTAAGTATATTAGTTGAATATTTGCTGATTTTTATAAATTTGTATACAGGCTTTTAGAAATGTGTAGGTTGTATATATATATATATATATATATATATATATATATATATATATATATATATACACACATAGTAAGATTTAGACAGGTATAACCATGGGTCACGGCCCAGGTAGGCAAATTTTGGACAGTAAATTTTGAAAAATTGGAAATTTTATTTTTAGTCATAATTTCAATTTATAGGTTGCTCAAATGTCAAATTAAAAATTAAATCTAAAAATTTTTATAGTTCAATTTTGTTTTTGAAATTCATATAACAGAACTTCATCTGTAATTTTTTTAAGTAAATTAAATGAATGGAAAATTTTATAAATTTTTTAGTGACTATTATTTTTTTTCATTTGAAATGTTCTCAAAATTACCAACAATCACGGATTTCACTTAATTCATTTGGACAAAATGGCGGGGAGGGAGGTCATTTGATTGGTGGATCAAGTGCGATACGCAGTGTAAATCCGCCCTGTATATATATATATATATATTTATATATATATATATATTTATATATATATATATATATATATATGTAAGAGAAGATATATGTATGTAGAAAGTATTGACATATATACATTTTTCTTTGGGTATTTGTAAAGCAAAATAAATAAATAGTTGAATGACATGTAAAGAAAGAAAATGTTTCATGTTATAATAACGAAATAGGAGAGATAGATTTTCGTTTTATTTTTAAAATAGAATTATATAGTTTAGGATTTTTATAAGTATATTTTTTAATTATTTCAAAATATATAGTACTAATGCTATATTTAAAAAAAACATTTTTTTAAAATGATTTTTTATAGAGGAAAAAGTTAATTTTCGAAATATGTTTGTATTTGGATAGAAGTGCCAAAATAGAAACAAAATAATTTATCTAGACAGTTTGTATACATTTGTTGAAATTTATATTTAATTATCTGTTTTAATATTTATTAAATTTTAATTAAAACTGTGTGATATGAATGAACAGCATGACTTCGAAATAGATTATAGAAGGATTACTTTTAAAGCAGTCAACTATAATTTCTTCATAAAAATAAAAATACAAGCTTATTTTTTTTTATTAAAAGATTAGATTCATATGAAGAATATATTCAATTTCAAAGCTAACATACCCGTGGATAATTCTTTTTGTGAATGAAGACTTTCAGTAACAGGATCAAGGACGAACTCCAGTACACCATTCCCGTTCAAATTAGGACCTACCCTCATTGCTAATCCAGGGTATATCGATGCCATATCCCAGTGCAGTGATCTCTGCGAGAATACCATACCGAAAGAATCTAAAATACCTCTGAAATGAAATTTCATGTTACGTTTAACTCATATGTGAATAATAACATTTAGATTAAATTTTGTATTCTTATAGTCGACTAGTAGAGCGAATCGAATTATATCAGTTTATATTAAAAACGAATCAAATATTTATTTTTAGATGGGATAATGTAGTAAACTATTTTTTTACTGGCTTCATATTCACTTATAAAATAATATTAATTAAATATGAGATGAATTTGTCTTCAAATATGTTTTGCATTTAATATGGGAACAGAACTTCATATATATTCATATATATATATATATATATATATATATATATATATATACACATACATTTTCATACAAATTATCACGCACACATTCATACACACATAGTAAGTGAGAATTGTTGAACAAATTTTCAATTTAATTTGTTGGATTTTTTGTTATATTTTTAAAAATTTATACAAGTATTTAATATTTAAATTTATATTTTTTTGTTTTCAAATTAATTTTATTATTATTACTATTATATATATATATACATGTATATCGTGATTCAATTTAGGCTTCCATATGAAAGTATTAAAAAAACGCAAAAATTAAAAACACGTTACCTCCATTTAGTATTTTATTTCAAATGTATTTTCTTATTTAATTGAACTAAAATACTAAAAAATACTAAAGAACATGACTTTTCTTAACCCCTGCGCTCTCTTTTAATACTCCCTTTGAATCACCCTATATATAATTATATATTATGTCATATTTGTATAGATAATTGCATTGTTTGATAGTAATTTTCAAAGAAAATAAATCATTTTAGTGTATCTTATTTATTTAATATACTGTAGGCAGAAAAACAGTTATTTTTTTATCTTTTTTTGATACAATTCAGTTCTGACACTGTAGCTAAATTCATTATCACAACTGAATTCTTTTTTAAACTTATAAAACTGCAAAAATGTCTCTTCTAATCAAAAATGTTCAATACATCATAAATAATCATTTTTAATTATTGCTTATATGCATTTCGATGGCAATGGTATCATCTGTTAAGCTTCAAGTTATAGAAAACTATTTTTCTATGCCTTTCAAAGATTTTTTTTTAAAAAAAATGATCAATAGTGATTTATTGAATATTTTTTAACAAGAAAATATTTTTGTGCTTTGTGGGGTGTGAGATGAAATCATTTGTGAAAATAATTTTGACGATTATTTATTTGAACGGTCACTAAATGTGTATTAGTTATATCTTAAGTAATATCTATCAATTTTAATATATTAAAAGTTTTGAATATTAAAATATTTATTTTGTTTGAAAAAAAGATGTTCTTATAATATAGTACACATTGATTTATATTAAAATACATAGATGAGTATTATAAATATATTTCTAATGGGAAGAAGTAGTAAATTGCTTTAAGTGATTATTATGTATTATAAAATAGCATTACGTCATAGAAATCATTTTTATTTGGCTATTTAAATTATTTTCATTAATTTTCTTTGAAGATATTGAGAAGTTTAAATATTTCCTATGCACTTAGGTGTTTTGAAGATGGTTGGATCGAAATGCGCATAAGAAACAATCAAAAATTAACAAATATAATAAATTATTAAACATTATTGACCAGAAAAATTTTTTTGTACTTTGTGGAGTTAAAAAATAATTCATTTGTGAAAGTTTGAATCTTATTGTAGTTTTTATTATTGAAAGATAATATATAACTGAATATTAAATTTAATTGCTGAAATATTGTTTTGTAGTACAATAAGACCGTGTTTGAGACATATTTCCATAATAATAAATAGATTAAGTACATATTTATAATTAGAATCATTTTATGAAAGATATGTGCTCACAATGTCAAGGTATCTATTTGATTTATTTTAATTTGTATAAAGATTAAGGTGTAGTTGTTTACATTTTTATCAAATTTTAGATATACATATTTTTATATAGAATAAAAAAAATATAAATATAATTGATTTGTTTATCAGCTAAAAGTTGTGATATAACTTTATTAAACAGGTCTATCGAATTATTTTCAGAATGAATGTTGTATTAAATAATTTCAATCATTAATATAATTTATAATAAGAGAATATAAATATGATGAATAAGGTATATCATATAATAATTATAGACATAAATTAAAGATACGAGTCATTCTTATTTCAGTGTTTCTTTATTTAAAATGTAGTGACATAAAATCGTTTCTTTCTACTAGATTCGGTATAAATCTATAAATTTATTCGTTATATATGTATATATATATATATATATATATATATATAATATTTATATATATATATATATATATATATATATATAATATGATATATTACCTTAAATCGGTTGGATCCTTGTCAATAAAATTACTCAATCCTCTCGGTAATTGAGCATCTCTTGTAAGTGTAACACCTTCCACTAAATTAAAGCTCGTTTCATCATCCAGATTCTGCAATTTATCGAGTGCTGTCAGCCCGGCACAAGCCATCACAGATCCTGCTCTTCCTGTCCGCAAACAATGTGTAAAAGCATCTTCAGATGTAGAAGGCATCTGAACTGCTGACACCGTCACAATTATGGCCACAAAACAAATACACTGAATCCCTAACAGCATTGTGTCTAATGTGAACTTATTTACAGTTCTTTTAATCCAATTTTTGCAACTGTTACGCTTTTATTCGTATTCTCTTATTTTGCAAAATGTCGTTTTTGCACTCGGTCGGTTGTTTTGTTTTTCCGGAGTGAATTTATACACAGATTTATAGTGTAAGATTTATTTTATTTAAACTTTATTTAGACTTCTATTCCTTTAACATGTAATGTTTTTATCCTTTTAAATTATTTATATTTAAAAAAAAAACGATTCGGATAAATATTATTATTGCTATATTATTATACTTGTCATTTATACTTTATTACATCAGCGACAAAAAAATTAGTAAATTTTATTTATAACTATAATATTAACATACAAAAAAATTCAAAGTTTCAATTTTTAATTTTTATTAATTTTCTGTGTATATAATTATTTTTAATGATATTTGTAGTGGTACTATATTTCGATTATTAGGACTAACCGTTCAGTATTTTAAAGTGTTATTAACTTGATCTAAGTTTGAGTAGAAAAAAGCTTTTTTAGTTTCACAATTTGTCTTATTATTGTTATTTTAAACAATACCACATCAGTTTTAAGATGCAACTGAATTCATTTTAACAAGATATTCTATTTATAAAGTTTCACTTGTTATAGAAGAATGGGTTTAATGATTATCCTTTCAGTACGTTCTGAAAAGTGAAAGGAAAGAAGATAAATAAATACAATTGTTAATTATGAACCGTTTAAGGGATTTTCCTTTCATTATATACAATAGTGTTCTCACATTATACATTTATTGTCTCCCGAGATGATTTGTTTTATTTATCAGTGGCGTAGACAATATTTAACTATTTTTTAAATATATTTTGAATGAAATAATTATTAACATTATGTTACTATATATATATATATATATACACAATTTGATTTTTTAAAAAAGTTAAAATGACATACTCGTTTTGAAAATTAAATATTAACTAATAAATTAAATATTTTTATTTTTACATGGAAAAACATGAAAATGTTTTTTTTTAAGTTTAATGATTAAATAATGTTTGGATTAAATGTTCTCGATTTGACTATGATTTAAAATATAAATGTCAATCAGATAAGAAATGGCATTATCTGTAAATTGTAACTGGTTTTACGGAATAGAATAATTTTAATCTATTGAATATTAATGTAGAGCTTTAATGTACACTTTGTTTAAATATGAATAATTGTACAAATAATTTGTACAATATTTATATAACATGTATATTTGTATAATAATTTGTAACAATTTGTTTAAATATGACAAATTGCACAAATAAATCAGTTGTCGGTCGTTTTACTGCTGTGATATTGATAGGTGAGGGTGTTTATTTTTTGTCTACATTATGCATTTGGTAACAACTAAGTTTTTTTTAAATCTAAACCGTAAATTGCTTTGTAAAATTATTTATTAGTGATTTGTGCTATGAAACGTCTTAATTTATAATAAAAACACTTTTTTGTCCCAGTAAAAGGATGAAATTAATTCATTTCAGATTAGTTTCTATTCAGACTTTCTTATTTTTTTAAAAAATGAATTTTCAATGAATATTTAGTTTATTCGGACATATTTTAATAGAGGAAGTTTATTTTTTACAAAAATAATGTAGTATTTATTTATATATATATATATATATATATATATATTCTTTATATATAAATATATTATTTGGTGTATGAGTTGTACGCCTATGTATGCAGCAAACAAGCAACGGTTTGTTAATTTCCAAATTACACCGGAATTACGCTTTCTCCTTCCGTAAGATACGAACCGTAACTTTGTTGTCAAGTTTAAGGTTCAATCGCATAATAATATGACACACTGAACGCTTTTTATTTGGAAGTTAACATCCGAAAAAAGTAGATTGGTGCATTTGTTGTTCTTGGAAGTGCACATTTCATTTGTTGGAAAAATATATAGACTTTCTTATTTTTAATACAATACTTAATTTTTTGGTTGAATGATTGCAATGGATATTTTTTTCCTTTATGTAAGACTTTTATTAAAGTATATAAAATATGATGGTTATAATCAGAGGGGGACTGACTATAAGGCTGATCGGGTGATCGTCAGGTGGGTAGGTGCATATTGGACCGAATGGGACGGATGAATTTTTTAAAACATGGCATAAAATAAAAAAATGTAATTAGTTTAGCTGGTTACACTTATACCCAGATACACTTATAACCAGTACATATTACTAATTAAAAATAAATAAATAATAATGAAAAATTAATCTTTTATTCTTTTGTAAAATGTAGTCAATGTAGCCGGCCTTAGGTACGGCTGACTTTATTTGATAAAAATTTAGCCGTCGTATGGAGTATGTCGGGCCGACAAACAGGTTTAATTTATGTTATAAATTTATTCATAATATTATTATACCAATCAATCAAGCTCTTTACATGTATTTTTTTTAATTCAAAAAGCTCGTTGTTATAAATAGCTCCGGCCAATCTGCTCCTGTTTCCTTTTCTATGTACATTTTATAAGTATTTGGAAATAAATATAAAAGTATACATAATTTGATTGAATTAAAATAATATTTGAGTATATTTTCATGTAAGATTTTTCAATTATGATATTTGTTAATTTAATTTATAAATTTATCTTTCAATTGGTTTAAAAAATAATAGCTTCTCTAAACAATTAAACATTCAGTGAAAAGTAATAATTTGTGAAAAAAATAAATATATTCATTTTTATCTATTTATTGAATATATTATAAATAAGTCATATTGTCATTATATAATCATAATACTGTAACTAAATTCAGTTTCACAAATTAATTCCTTTTTCATTCCACAAAAAAATGTTTTTTCAGGTTAAAAATATTCAATAAATTATTATTTGATCATCTTTAGAGTACAAAAGTATTGGAAAAAAATTTCTTTACCTAAACGTTTTGAGATGATAGCATCGCCGTGGAAATGCTTATAATCAACAATCAGAAATAAGAAATAATAATGTTTTGATTAGAGAAATTTTTTATGGTTTGTGAGCTGAAAAAGAATTAATTTTTGTTGACCATATTATGTGTTTATTTATAATAAATTTTAAATATGAAAATAACACAACTTTTAGATTCTTGTAAATAAAACTTACACTATAAAATAAACACTTAATAATTGATGTGATAAAATCTCTATTTACTTTTAATATTAAAGTAAGAACTGTATTTCAATGATACTTTCATTAGAGTTACTTTTTTATTTTCCAAATGAATTATTTTTGTTTATGATTGTGTAGTCTTACGTTATATTACTGTCATTATTAGATTTGAATAAAGATAATTAATATGGTTAGCTTAGAGAAGAATACAGCAGAAAAAGTTCTTCACTTTTATAATAATGCTGTATTATAAAATGTGTTCGCACACATTTTATTATATATTTCTCATTACTTTCATAATGTAAGAACATTTTTTTGTTAGAATGTAAATTTATATTTAATGATGTTACAAAAATATATGTTTATTTTGATAAGTGATAATTATATTTTTTAATAAATGTACAGGCAATGCTTTTTTGATAATGAATACATTTTTTTTTTCATAAAATAATAAGCAATGTATTCGTTTATTTGTAATTTTTAATATAAAAATTGAAAAGTAGGTCAACTAAATATATAAAAACTTGTAATAAAAAATGATAATTGAAAATCAAAAATGCTTTTTTTCAATAGATATAATTAATTATAATATTTTGTTATAGTTTATGTATAGTTTATTAAATTTGATGTTTATTCTAATAAATATATATATAATATATATATATATATATGTCAACTGAAGATAGACAAAAAGATATTCATATTTTATAAATTTATTTTTAATTTTTTGAATACAAAAATGTTCATTGATATTTTTAATAAAAAAAATTTCATAACACATATTTTGTTAATAATTATAGAAAATAGGATATATTTGGATTAATACAACCTTTTTTAAAATACTTGTATTCATATCTTTATATATTTATAATCGCAGAGCCTTCTTATTGATGGTTTGAAAGATGCTAGATTAATCGGCTCTGTTCGAACCATTTTTTCATGACATGGGTCCATTTATATGAAGACTAATTATTTGGACTCACTAAGTATTCAACCGATTTGTTTTCTTTGTGAAAATATAAAATTTATAGAATATTGAATTATTAGATGAACTTTAATCAAATATATATTTTCAAACTAGAAAAAAAACATACACAAAATATAAATTTATACAGATTTAGTGCTCTAGTGATCAATATAATTATTTAGTTATATATTAGAGAGTGACTTGTTACTTCAATCAAATATAAATACCTAATAAATATCAAACGATCCTAAAGATAGTCATATTGAGTTATATGTTTTTTAGATCATTAAATTTAGATTAATTTCCACCAGAGTAGTATATTATTGAAACTTATTTGTTAATAAATATATTTACCAAAAAATATCTCTCAATAATTTATGAATTGAAAAATTATCATTTTTTATATTATAGTAAATAAAGGAAATTCAATAGTTGAACAGAGGCTCTCAACTACCAATACAATTGAATTTATTTGCAAAAAACTATACAGAAAATCGCAAATATATCTAATAATGAAATTTATTCATTTTTGAATTGTAAAATTTGTTATATAAATTTATTAAATATTTATAAAATATTTATTAAATATTTATTACGAAACATTTGACTTTACATATTTTTTATAATGTAGGGGATCATAAACTGATGCAGTAAGGGCATCGTTGGTGTGGTGCCTTGTTTTAATATTTATCATACTGAATTAAACTTTTAATTAAACTCTAAATGTACTTTAGTTTAAATAAATAAATTGTAATAAGTCTAAGTTATAATTTTCTGTAAGAGGAAATGATTATTTTTATCCCAAATTAATAAAAAAATTGTGCATTTATAGGTTAATTGTATAGAAATATATTTCTGTCGTAAATATGTAAGTTTGTATAAGAAGGCAAATATTAATTCACTTCATTGTTCTAGTCATATTCATTTATTATATTATAGAACTGAAATATAATATAAATAACCAAGCATAGAAACGAATAATGTTAATGTTAAATTAACATGATAAAGATATAATTCCCATTTTAAATAAAAGATATAAATTTATTTTTAAACGAAAATATTAAATATTTATTATAATAATGAAAAATAAAGTTAATAAAACGCACAAATTTCAGAAAGATATTTATTAAAAAAAATATAATTGTTTACAATAACATTAATAATTTATAATAAAATGTCTAGTTTTAGAATATTAGATTGCATTAAATTTTTAGTCCCGGCTTAAATCAGAAATAAATTTAAGATGAACATGGATATACTTTTTTAAAAAGTAGGTTTTATTATTGAATGTTTGTATATATTTGTATAAATGTAGAATAGTTTTAGAATTTTGCAATAAAATAATTATTAAATTCAAATAAATAATAATAAATTAATTAAATATATAAACGGTTACTAAAATATTAAGATAATAATATAATAAAAGATTTAAGTTATACTATTATATATACAGTCAGTTTCATTTAAAAATAATTCAATATGTTAATACTTAAAATTAGATTAATAACTAATAATTTAATTGATTTTTAAAAACAACTATTTAGCACTGTTAAATTTTGAATAGTCGTTAATAATGTGAATAATAAATTAATTTTTATTTGTGTTTGCATGAGCACTATATGCTAAATTGTGTGCACTTGAACTTGATGAAAGTGATCTTCCGTAATGGCCGTGATCGTCACTGTAAGTACTTGAATATGTATGATGGGGATGAGCCACGACCTAAAGGAACAAAAAAGTTAATATTCTTATAAAATATTAGATTAAAAATTAATTCGATGGCTTTAAATTCGATCAATCATAACTATGTTTTAAATTAAACTATTTTGTGATCGTTTAGGATTTTCAAGTGTTAACCTTCACATTTAAAAACATGTATCTTAGACAATCAGTTGATATATCTTCAAAAAACAGTAGTGAACACGATAGCCTTTGAAAAGCAGCATATTAGGAATTGCATGCTTTTCGCATTCCAATTGAAAAAAATGCTGCCGAAGCCGCGGGAATGATTTGTTCAGCTTTGGGGGAAGGTGTTGTGACGCATAAAACATGCAAAGAATGCTACAACAGTGGGTGAGGTCCAAAAATGCATTACAACTTCATAAACTCAAAACCGCCATCTTTTTTCGACAGTGATTTGTCATTTGCCCGACAAATTATTTTTTATTCTTTATTATTCTGTTTCAAATTCATTAATTATTTAGTTAAAAATTACGTTTTTTTTTTATAATATATTGTTGAAAAATTAAGCTTTCTTGCTTTCAATTTAATTTTTATTATGGATTAAATTAAGGAAACAAATCTTAAAATAGTTTCAAGTCGAGGAAATTATATTATAGAATAAAAAAAATATTTGAATTATAAAAAAATATATGTGAGAATAATAGAAAATTATTCTTAGGTTATGAATTCTTATGTAGAAAAATGCACAAAAAAATATCAATCTTCTATTCGCGTACAAATTGTAAATAAAAATACAAATATATATTCTTTTCTATATACAATCATTCTATGATAATACACACAAATATATATATATATATATATATATATATATATATATATATATATATATATATATATATATATATTTAATTATAATAATAAAAATGAACAAATATTTGATTAATATAAATAATACTGTATAATGTACTTACTTCATAAGTTTGCGAATGGTGTTTAGTGTCTAGTAGTTTCTTAAGGGTAATAATACTGGATATAAGTAAAGCAATTTTTCCAACAATGAGTGCTTTAAAAGCAAGCAATGCTAAACCACCCAAAACAATAGGGATAAGCGTAGCAGCTTTCAGCTTCAAAAGTAATAACAGAGGAAGTAAATATTTCTTCTTCTTCTTACGACCTAGATATAACAAATAAAAATGTTATTTGTAGTATTGTTTTTTTCATATAATATGAAATAAAATGTATGAATCAGATATATATATATATATATATATATATATATATAATATATATATATATATATATATATGTATACATATGTATACATGTATATATACATGATATCTTTCTGCGATTGAAATAAAAATCTTGATATTTTTTTTATTTCTATTAACTGGCTATAAATACCCGTGTTTAATTTGTTGATATTATTAAATTGTGTGTATTTATATGTTCTTATACATTTAAATTTTCGTGTTTAAAGTAAAAATATTTTTTCTAACATTTTATTTCTATAATTTGATTAAAAATAATGATATATTTTCCAAGGATCAGTTCTCTATTTTATATCAAACACATGTCGATTTAAAAGAGATTACATATAATCTTTTTTAGAAAAATGTATTCGTTTTACTATTATAATGTGTTGTCTGTATCTATTTTTGTATTTTTTGTACAAAAAATAACGATTGCTTATTCTATTTAAACTATATTTTCATTTAATTAACATTAACCATATATTTTAATGTTTTTTTTTTAAAAAAAATATATGGATTTATGTAACTCAACACACACAACTTACTTTTCTATTTTTCTAGAATTATTACATTTGTAGTTCAAGAAAGGATTTAGTTTATTTTATACAAAGACTAATAGCATAAAAATAAATGTCAGTACAAAATAAATACAAGCACGTTATATATATATATATATATATATATATATATATTATTTATATTTATTCTATTGTATTTCTTTCTGATAAATATAAATAGCAAAAAAATAGGTATTGTGTTATACATAAAACTCGCAATATGTTTTGTCGAATTTATATTTTCACAGAACTTATAATTACAATAAAAATGGAGTCAAATTTAATTAAACACTAAGTACAATAATTAAAAAAATATTAAGCATAACCTATCATATATACTTTTATCTTTCTCTGTCTATATATATATATATATATATATATATATATATATATATATATATATATATATATATATGAAGTGTGTAAACAATTGTATTAAAATATTCACATTAAGAATAGAATAATTACAGAAGAAGATATCAAATTATTGAAACAAAATATGAACAGATTGAAAGTAAAATCACAATTAAAAATATTACTTACTTTCTTCTATCGATGATTTTACATCTCCAATAAGCGAATCGGGTATTTTCAGCTCTAGTGAATGCGTGCTGAGAAATTTCGCTATTCTATCGTATAGCAAATTGTCAACTGTCTGTTCACGTTCCTCCCCAACCACAGGGAGCTTCTCGAGTATATCGATACGTGGCATAGCACGAGAATTACCCTCTGCAGCCGCATTGTTATCAGTTATCTCTTGTTGAACGAATGTTACACCCTCGCTTACCTCATAATCTCCTGTTAGCTTGTCGATAAATCGAAGTGCCCGTTCCTATAAAATTGAAGGAAAACCACCCCGTTTTCAATAAAATCGATATATCGGGAAACGGATATGTGTATGGAATTGAGAATAAAATGTTTGTTTTTAAATGATGTGTATTTAGCAATAAAGTTGCACTTTAGTTCTGAGATTTATGTATAACTGAATATTTATATATAGTATAACTGAATATTTTTTTATAATAAGATTGGATGTTTTATTTAATTTAATTTTTTGATCATATTTAATTAATTCATTTTAAAATTGAGATACTAAATAATAAAAATAACTTTTTATGGATATAAATACTTTAGTTTGCATAAATACATATACATATATATATATATATACACATATGTATATATACATATATATATATATATATATTTATATATGTATACACATATAATATTTTATTTTTTACAATTAAAAAATAATATCGCTTTTTATTTCATATATTTTAAAACTTTTAAAATAAAAATATGTCAGAAGGTGAAAGGAGACATAATATAATTTTATTACAGTTAAAAACAGTTTTTAAAGTGTACCACTGGAAGTGTATAACCTGAAAACTATCTATATCTATAACTAGTCGATTAGCAATATGTAGATAATGAATATATATATATATATCTTTAGAAAACAGGAAAAGCGAATAATGATACTAGTCGTCTCTTAATCGTAAATATAACTTATATGTGTAATTTAGTATCTTATGTTTACTGGAAATCGTAAATTTAACGTATTTTATTTATAATGTATGTCAATAATTAAAAAAAAATATTATAATATTAAAGTATGCAAATAAATATCATTTACTTGATGGTTAAATTATAGGCAATAACTTTTAAGTAGATTCTCTACAAACTTGATTTTTATATTATGGAAGTTGAAAAAAAATCTACAATAAATGCGAATTATCCGATATATATATATATAGAAAGAGAGAGAGGGAGAGAGAGAGGGAGAGAGAGATAAATAGATAAATAGACAGAGAGAGATTATTATAGATTGCAACAAATCTCTATGATAATTATTCTTCTAATTTGATTGATTAAATATAAAATATTATAAAAAAAACTATCAGGAATTATATATGCTATATATAAAAAGTTAGAAAGGTAAATTATTAACAGTTACTAAAAATGTTTTTATTAGAAAATAAGTTTAAATCAAACGCAAAATGCTGTTTCATAAAAATACAAAGTTAATTTTTAGTGACCACTGTACTATTTATATTTATTGCATTATATGAAATAAATATAAATGACATAAAAAATTCTTTCTATATAAATGACATAAATTTACATGTTCTAGAAAATTGTATGTACAGGGAAAAGTATGTACAGGGAAATATATAAATTCATAATTAGTTTCAAATCAATACAATTTGTGATGAAATCTGATACAGATTCGCGAGAATGTTTGTTCAATTATGTGGGGTGAAATACAGTAGAACTCTAGTTATCTGGTCAGATAATTATAACGTGTATATATATATATATATATATATATATATATATATATATATATATATATATATAAACGTTATAATACGACATCAGACAAATCATATTTTTCTTTTTTAACATAAACAATCTTATTATGAGAGAATACAATTGAGATAAGCTAATGAATATTCGGCTAAACTACCTGCTTCCAAGGAACAAAAAATTATCTGATTTTTTTTCTAAGTAGAAAAACTACGTATATATATATATATATATATATATATATGTACATACTATGTATAATAATTACATTCAATAAATATATATATATATATATAAATATATATATATAAATATATATATATATATATGCATAAAAGATGTACCAGGAGAGTGGGAAAATTTGGAAACTCAATATTTCAGTGAGCAATTTTATTTAAATTTATTGTTTTATATATTTGTGTGTCATATAATTTGACTAATATACTTTCTTTAAAAAGAATTCTTACCAGATAAGCAAAATTTTTCATTACATCCATTCTTATAAACTTAAATCGGTAACCTTTTATTACCTGAATATGAATAATCAGAATAATTGATATTAGAAAACTGAAAGACCATTTGAAATCCAACCAAACTGTTACATATAGTTGTATGAAATTTTCTGATTTGGTATCGCAGAAAGACAGCAATGAAAACACCCTAATTACTATTCTATCCTGGTGCACTAATATAAGAATTATTTATATTTCTTGAAGTTAATTAGAAAATAGGTTATGTGAATCGGTTTGAGTAGGATCCTGCCAGAGACTCTTTCACTAGTGTGTTATGATTGCTCTTTAGAAATACATTTTTTCAAAAATGAAAATATTTCTATAGATTAAAGAATTAAAAAATGTATACGCATTTGAAGGTCATAAACCGAAATTATTCTTCTACCAATCGAACAACCTAATAAGAGATTGCCAGGATCCTAATCGACATGCTATGTTTAATAATGGGAAGGATTGAGATTAAGATTATAGAGGGAATACAACGAGGCGATACTCATATAATCACTGTTATTTTAAAAAATAACAGGATATTATACAAGTTAAGAATAAGTAATCTCATATATTTACATAAAATTGTCCACTGAGTTGTTGTGTTTTTAAATTTTCTTGTTTCATTGATAGACTTGTATATATATATATATATATACATATACATATACATATATATATATATATATATACATATATATATATACACATATATATTGGGTTGATAGAAAAATAATTGCAGTTTATGACTTTCAAATTCATAATAAAAACCGCAATTATTATTCTACCAACCCTATATATATATATATATATATATATATATTTATATGCACATATATAAGTAAATAAATACAGTATTATGCATGCTAGAGTATTTATGTACCGTTGACTAGCAATTTTGCATAATGATATGTATGCAATGTGTATTATATCCGCTGAAGAACGTGTTTTTTTTATATTAAGATATTTGTATCTTTAAATAACATAATAAAAATCTGTTTTATAAAATATTTATAAATGTTATATATGTTTTGTTACAGTTACATGTATATTACAGATATGTATGTGCATTTAAGTTAAACAAAGAGAGAAAAAAAAATAGTATTTTTTTAAGTTATGTATTAGATTGGTAGGAAAATAATTCCGGTTCATGACCTTCAAATTCATTTAACTAGCTGTTATAAGTGGTCCAGAACTGTTGGAAGACTAACGCCTAAGCTCTCGAATTGTTGTGCGTGATTTTGATTCAACTAAGGCCTTCAGTTGGTCGTTATGAACTGAAGAAAGACGCCTGCGACCTTTTTCATCTTCAAGGCTCTCGTCCTCAGCACGAAATTTTTGGAACCACCATTGCTCTGTACGTTCCTTGACAGTACCCACACCAAACGCATCATTTAGTTTATGAACAGTTCCTGCTGCTTTACCACCCGTTTTGAACTCATACAAAAAATTATCTTATTTGTTTCCAGTCCATCTTTAAGTCAATAGATCACTAAGAAGAAAAATTAATAAAGAAACGAAACTTGATGTTGTCAAAATATAGACTGAAAAATACACTTTAAAATGATATTAACATGAACACAATGAAATAAAATTTTCATTGAAAAAAATTGAAGGTGGGAGTTTAGAATGTAAATACCGCAATTATTTTCCTACCAGTATCATAATTAAACTCTTTAGATGGCATAATCAATTGAAAACTTATTACTATTTACTGTTAAAATATTTACTATACTATATAATATACGAATTTAATTTACTTTTAAAATTAAAAAAAAATACTTCATATTATGAAATTGATAATATACAGGAATAATTAGACTTCATGAGATAATCAATTAAATGTTACATAAAGTGAAGAAAAAGTTTATATATTATTTTAAAAGTTTTATAAGAATTAGGCATATTGTAGTATAATTGGTGTTATAATATAATTTTATTGATTTTAATATATATATATATATATATATCTATATATAATTCAATAAATATTTCAATAAATGTATTTAATTTTTCAATAGTAATTAGTTGGTAATTTAGTATCAATACATTTTTGGTGAGTTTAATGGTTTCAAGTTCTTTTTATTATCAAGCGGTATGTACATACTTCAATATATATATATATATATATATATATATATATATATATATATATGTTATATATATATATATATATGTTATATATATATATATAATATATATATATACATAGAGTATATATGAAATATATATTATGTAGAATATTTTTAATATTTCTGTGTGATTTATTTATGCCTATTTTTAAAAATTTTATATTAAATATACAATAAATCAAATCGATTAATATTTTAGTAGCATAGATAATGATAACCAATAAAGTATCTAGTAACCAAGTGAATTAAGTAAGTGTAAGAAAGAGTAAATATAGTTTTGTACATGTAAACCTACCTTTAAACACAGCATTAAATCTTGATCCCCACATTTATCGACAAAAGAAAATGCACTTTCTATTAATCCGTCAGTGGACCATTCTTGTTCAATTTGGGCTCCAGCGAGCGTTGCAGTTAATAACACAAAGAGTATATTCACGAACATCTTTCGCAAAAGTGCCATGTTTGCTGGTTGTTCTTGAGGATACTGTTTATTGGAATTAAGAACACTAAGTGCGTCTGGTATATGCACTTCATTCTGGTTTTATTTCAACCTACATGTAGGTACTGTTTAAAGATGCCGCGCACACATAGAAGGGTTTGTTTGTATTGAAGACGATACTGTTAAAAGACGTTTTGTAGAACTTGAATCAGAGTCGGCGTTAGGTAAAATCAATATGTATATATATATATATATATATATATATATATGTATATATATATAATTGATATAATTTTTTAAAATATAGCTAAACCAGCTCGACATTTTTGCAATTATAATTTGGAAAGATACATTTTTAATTCCATACTTTCTTAAAATTTATATATTCAAATATAGAATTTATTATCCTTAAAGACAACGGAATAGTTAACAATTTCTGCAGTTCTATTCATTAAAATAAGTTGTTATATTTTTACAAAATAATCAAATTTGAAATTTATTTTTACAATCAAAGACATTTTCCTTTAGAAAAAAAATTTAAAATTTTTGTATAAATTTGTTTTAAATTTATATATTTCTAGCCTTAAAAATATGAATTAATTGTGAATACAATATAGGAATATGTGATTTAAAAATGATGTAATTAATATAAAATAAAATCGGTTTAATATATTAAAATTGATTATTAAAAATAAATTTATATATATTTATTAGTGGAAATTTACATAGAAAATATAAAGCAAGTTTGAAACTAATATAAAAATTATTTTTTGATGCGATCAAAAACATATAGTTTCCATCTCTTTTTCCATCACACATACAAGTAGTTATAATCTAATTCGTGAGACAAATTGTAATCTCATATGCATGACAAATGATAATTCTATGTAATTAACGTCCAGTAATTAACTTACATTAACTACTAATAATAACTTTTTAATGATATTTAAGTAACAAAAAATAAAATTATAAAGTCATTATATAAATTGAAAATTAATTTTAACTGTTAAAAAAAATGTATATGCATAGAATCGTGAAATTAAAATTATAAAACTGTATATTACAAAAAAAAACTAGTGTACTAGACCTGAGTTGGTTGTTTGACTAGTAGTAAGTAGTAGACAGAATAAAAAAACCGCTCTTTAAATCGAATTATGATTTTTAATACACACTTTTTTATTAATTGTAGCTTTTAAAACATCATTTCTAATTTTTACTATCAATTTTTTTCTCTTATTATTTTTGATTTTTAAATAGTTTTAATAAATTTTCTATAGTTTTCAAATTTTTTTACTTTTTAAACATTTACAGTTATAAATTAGAATAAATAATAAGTAAATAAATATAAAAACAGTGTTTTAATATATATATATATATATATATATATATATATGAATGCAATAAAAAAAGACATCGTTTTAAAATATAGAATATTTCAAATATGTTGTTTATTCATTTTCATTCTTAAATACAAAAATTTGCATATTAATGAAAAAATGTATAATGTAAACTTACACAAAACGTATTAATTGTGATGCAAACACGTTAATTTTTTCATGTACTCCGTTATAAAAACGAAAACTTTATTCAATTGCAGTGTTTTCATAGCAGTCGAAACAAGTTAATTTTGTAAATATTATGCAGATAGATTTATCGCAGTCGTTGTAGAAACAATACTGACACGAAAAAAATGTTAAATGGATTTTGGCGACAGCAGGGATCGAATAAGCGACGTATGGTTGCGGAAAAGCTTTACAGTTGCTGTTCCCCCTTGTTGGCTTATTTGCATACGAGCGTGAAAATGTACACTGATGTATCATTTTTTTTTAAAAAATAAAACTTGATTGAGAAATCAGATAATCGGAAAATTCTTCTTTTAGTCCTCTTATAAATTTTGATACCAATATTGAAAAAATATGTCTTTGTAATAAGTATTATTTATCTATTCATATGATATATATATATATATATACATAGAGAGAGAGAGTGATACAATTTAGGCTTCCATACAAAAGTACTAAATAAACGCAAAAATTAAAAAAAAAACATGTTATTCCCTATTTAATATTTTAGTTCAATTGTATTTTAGTATTGAATTGAACTTATATACTAAATAAAAAATACATTAGTTTTCTTAACCTTACATCCCCTTTTAATTCTTCTATGTGGAAGTCTAAATTGAATTATTCTTTATATACATGCCAAAATTTAAATGTGTTGTGAATGAGATCTTTTTTTGAGAATTAAATATAGAAATATTATTCATTAAAAATATTTTTGAAGTCTTCTTCTTTTAAGTATTTGTTGTAGTTCTGTTTTGGAATTTTAATTCATTTCTTCACTATCTCTTTTACTCTCTCCGTCTCTCTCTCTCTCTCTCTCTCTATATATATATATATATATATATATATATGCATACATATTTAATTTGAAGTTTATTAAATTGATTTTCTATTTCTTCTAGTAAGTTAGATTTTTATGTTTTTAGTTTGACGATTCTTTATATTTTTGTAAATGTTGCTACTTCTAATAATAATTAAACAGTAAATGTAAAAAATAATCAATAGATTATTTTTTATTTTTTCTAGTAAATTAGATTTGTATATTTTTAGTTTGATGATTCTTTATATTTTTGTAAATGTTGCTACTTTTAATAAATAATTAAACACTAAATGTAAAAAATAATCAATAGATTATTTTTTATTTTTGTTAGTAAATTAGACTTGTATATTTTTAATTTGATGATTTTTTATATTTATGTAAATGTTGCTATTTCTAATAGTAATTGAACAGTAAATATAGAAAATAATCTAAATATATTTGAATACAAACTTTTGCTGAAAAATATTATTTTAAAAATGAATTATTTTTCTGTTTACAAACCACTTAAAAATTGTGAACAAATATTTTTAATAAATCATTATTGATTATATTTGATTGTTGCTTTTGCGTATTTCAATGATGATGTCTCAATTTTAGAGCGCCAAATACACAAATCTAAAGGTCAAGGTATTGAAAAAAATATTTTTAATTAGTTTTAGTTGTTAAGAAAATTGAAATTAACTTTTCAACTAACTTAAAAATTCTTATTTTAAATGCATGTAAAAATTCATAACTATAATTCTATAGAAATTGATTTTAGAGCCAGTTCGTTTCTTAGAGCATAAATATTATTAAGTTGGAGGTAATGTTTTTATAAAGTTATTGTTATAAACATTGATGTGGCCATTTTCCATCGAGAAAGTAATTTAAAAAAAAAACAAAATAAAAACATTGATTGAATTCAGAAAACGAAATAGTTTAAAGACAAAATTATTTTATTGAGTTTAGTATTTCGACAATAATATTTATGAAACATACAAGTTATACTTATAAATACTGTTAAATATGCAATTGGTGGAATTGTTAACATATAATTTTTTGTTATTTTAAGACAAATTAATAAGTTAATATTTTATTATACAATATTTTCAATCAAATCAGACGAACTTATATTTATGGAAAAATTAAAGTTATTCCATTAGATCCCTTGAGATTACTTTTGAATCATTGTTTTTTTTTTCTTACAAATTACTTTATTTATTGTTCCAAATAAGGAATCAAGTGCAGTTTCAGGAACTGTAATAAAATTTTTATAAATAAAAGGTTTACGGCAAGATTTACAACTTACATTTCTTTTAGTTTCACAAAAATTTAATCAGTATTTTAAAAACGTAGTCATCGGACAGTGTTAGCACTGAAGTAAATAAAAATGATATGTATTTTATATAAATATTTTAATTTATTTTTTGATTAGATTTCTCAAATTTTCTTCAGATTTCTCGTTTATTATTTAAGTACATTATTAAGTACATAGTGTTTTTTTTTTTAATTATGAACTTTCTTTAAGTTAAATTTAAGAAGAGGTTTTTGCTGTTAGTGCTGTTAAATGTTTAATTTGAAGATTTTATTGCGAAATAGAAAATGCATATATGGAATGGTATATCAGATTTTCAGAAATTATGATTCAATTTAGGCTTCCATATGAAAGTATTAAAAAACGCAAAACTTAAAAAAAGTTATTTAGTACTTCAGAACAAATTCAATACTAAAATACAATTGAACTAAAATACTAAATAAAAAACAACATGATTTTATTTAATTTTTGAGTTTTTTTAATACATTCTTGTGGAAGCCTAAATTGAACATAATAAATATATATATATATATATATATATATATATATATATATATTAATAATATCATTATAAATGTGGTTCTTGTATGACATAATATGTAATGTACGCCGGCTCTGACTTCTATTTTACAAAACATTGAATGATAACAAAATATTCTTTCACGGTAGACAAAAACACAATATACATTTCATACTCGAAACGATATTCTCATCTCTGTTTTAACACCGTACTAACTGCGAATGAATTTTGTGTCTGTTAAGTACATTCTAAGAATTTTAATTGAAATATCCAGTCTTCGATGCTTTGTTAGAACTTGATTCATGCATTTATGTATGTGTGTGTGTTCAAAATGATGTCTGATCGTACTAGATTCAAGTTGTATTGGTCATGATTGTTGTTCACCTGGATGTTACCATTAAACTATAACGTAATAAATAAAAATTACTTTTATATCCTTTTAATTATTGTATCACCAATTGAAATTTATGTTATCGGTGAGTCTTTCTTTTACACTTTTCATGCACTTTAATTTTATTTGTATACTTTTATAAATTTCATACATTTAATATTTATATTATATTAAAAGAGGTAAAAGTATTAAAAGGAAGCGCAGTGGTTAAGAAAAGTAATGTTATTTTCCATTTAGTACTTTAATTCCATTCAATACTAAAATACAATTGCACTAAAATATTAAATGAAGGATTACATGCTTTTTTTAATTTTTGAGTTTTTTTTTAATATTTTCGAGTGGAAGTCCAAGTTGAATCTTTCTTTCTCCCTGTGTATAATAATAATTAAATTAATATTTATGTATTATTTATTTGAAATTTAATTAAATTTATATTAGGTAGATTATGTTCGAGGGGGGAGGAAGCTATCTTGCCTCCCGGACTTAGACTCGAAGTCCTAAATTTATATTATAGAGCAGATTAAAAATTGATTTATACTATAATGTAATAATTAGGTGGATTATATTATTTAGTTAATAAAATTGGTAGTTATATATATATATATATATATATATATATATATAAATTTATATGTATATATACATATATATATTTATATATATGTATATATAAATTTATATGTATATATATACACATATATATATATATATACATATATATATATATATTTATATATATATATATATATGTGTGTGTGTGTGTGTATATTCTAAAAAGTATTGAGTACTAGCATATGTTTTAGAATTCAATGTGGAAATTCGAAATGGACTGTATCCTAGACAAATTTTTTTTTTTTTCATTTACTACTCGTTTCCCAGGTTGATCCTAAATCACAAGAAACATTTATCTCAGCAATACTTTATGAAATATATATTTTTTCATGGTGTTGTAAATTTGTATGAAATATTGTTGTATCAAGAAATATAAATGTTTACACGGTTTAATAGATTTTTTGCAATTTGTGTTTTAAAGGTTTATACATTCAAGTTGAAAGTGATAATAAGATATTAAATTAAAGTTATTTAGATGTGAATTAACATATATAAATGTGTATATATATATATATATATACATAATATGTACAAATTCAAAGTTTGTTTTTTATAAAGCAAAAATTATAATTTCTTAATTAACTGGTAAAATTATTTTTGATAAAATAATATTTATTAGGTTGGTAGGAAAATAATTGTGATTTTTTTTTTGAATTCTAAACTTAATTTTATTAATGAAAGTATCATTTCATTGTGTTCATGTTAATAACATTTTAAAGTCATTTTTTCGGTCTGTATTTTGATAACGTCGACTTTGGTTTTATTATTAATTTTACTTCAGATTGGGTTATTGAATTAAAAATAGAAAGAAGCAAATGAGAGTATTTTTTTGTATGAGTTCAAAACAGATGGTAAAGCATCAGAAACTGCTCGTCAAGTAAACGATGCTTTTAGTTTAGATACTGTTAAAGAACATACGGTGCAATGGTGGTTTCAAAAATTGTGTGCTAAGGACGAGGGTCTTGAAAATAAAGAGGGTCGAGAGTGTTCTTCTTCAATTCATAACGACCAACTGAAAGTGCTAGTTGAATCAGAACGACGCAAAACTATTCGGAAGCTTGCAAAAAAGTTAGGCGTCAATCACCTAATTTTGGACCACTTAAAGCAGCTAGGAAAATCAAAAATTAGAAAAATGTGTATGAAGTTGCAGGTCAAAAACCGCAATTATTTTTCTACTAACCTAACAGATAGATAGATACATGGATATAAAATTGTCTTCAGCGTTTGATAATCTACCGCTTGATGAAATTATTTTCTATTTTTTTAGAATTTTTGAATTTTTTTTTAATTGTATCGATCAACTATATTTTTTTAAAGAAAATTCTAATATTTTTATTCAATCTGCTTTTTGATACCTTTTAGACTTTTTACATTTCATGATCTCCTGTTATCTACAAGTTTTATTTTCTCCTTGCAAAATTTTCCTACTTATTAGATTTTGATTTTGAAATTATTTGTTACATAATTCTCTAATATACTATTTTATTCATATTGTTCTCTAAATGTAATTCCTGTAATTGTTTCTATACCCGTTTTATGTTTCTGTTGTAACATATATATATATATATACACACACATATATATATATATATATATGTATGTATATATATATATATATATATATATATATATATAAATACTGTCCTGATTTAACCAGTTTGTTGAGATAGTAAATATTTTTTGTGTCTAGTGACTACTAATGTACGATGTATTCATTTTTTTTACCCCAGCATGTCATTTTATTTCTGTTTACTATACTGTAGGTACACTACAATGGATTTTATACCTTGTGCCAACATGTGGTAATGAATAGAATCCCAGTAAGTACATTGACAGTTCAGCAGTATGCAGTTGGACAGGTTCTCACTAAGAAAATTATTGTTCAAGTAATAGATTATGTGGAATATGTTAGAAGTTGTTTCAAAAAAAATATTTTGGTTTATGTAATTCAGGTTAATATATTGTAATATTGCAGTTGTACAATAATGTGTTTAGATTGTAATTTTTACATTATTTTTATGTTGCTGCAATCTTTAATTAATTTATAATTAATTTTGGAACAGGTAGATACTTATAGATGTGAAATTTAATTAATTTATTATGAGAATTAAAATTATATATTGATATAATAATTCATTAGTTCAAAATAATAATAATAATATATATATATATAGAGAGAGAGAGAGAGTTAGATGTGTAGAGTACAGAGTATTATGTAATTTTTTATATATTATTCTTTATTAAGAAATTTATTTCTCTTTAATAAAAAACATTTTGATGACCTTCATTCTAATAGTGATCATAAATTATCTCAATTAAAAAAGTGTTTCTAAATTGATCATACAGTAAAGAAAACCGTATCCTGAATGAATAATAATTTATATTATATACTAAATAAGTATAATGCGTATGATCTAGTTGTTGCGAGAGGTCAGTATGTTAAACTTCTGATTAATGAGGTAACAATGTTTGTTATTTTTCAGTCAGACAGCGATTTCTTATAGATTTTAATAAATTTACGATAGAGATATAAAATAATGAAAAGAATAATTACATAAAATTTCATATAAATTCATCACTTTCGTGAAATTTTAAGTAAATTCATTTCAATTTTGCTTATTTTCTTCTTATACATTTTTGATGAACAAAAATATAAATAGTATTTAGATTTTAAATTTCTTTACTCTTGTTTTGGAAATAAATTTTAAATTTTTAATGCATTATTTTGAAAATATTCATTTTAAAACCAATATTTTCTTCAATGTTTGTACAAATTTTTAGTTAAATCTAATAAATTTAATTAAAAACATTTATGTGAATAATTTATTATTAAATTGGTAGGAAAATAATTGCGGTTTTTGTTTTATGTATTCTAACCTTAATTTTTTTCAATGAAAGTGTCATTTCATCCTATTTATATTAATAAATATATTGTTCGGTTTGTATTTTAGTAACAATGACTTTGGTTTTATAATTAATTTTGCTTAAATTTGGGTTATTGAATTAAAGATGGAAAAGAAGTGAATAAAAGCATTTTTGTATGAGTTGAAAACAGGTGGTAAGCAGCAGAAGCTGCTCCTAAACTAAACGTTACTTTTGGTGTGGGTATAGTTATGGAATATACAGTGTAATGGTGGTTCAAAAATTTTTGTGCTGGGGACGAGAGACTTCAAGATAAAGAAAGTCGTAGGCACTTTTATCTATGATCGTAGGTGTCCTCCTTCAGTTCATAACGAGCAAGCGAAGGCGTTAGTTGAATCAGAACCACGCACAACAATTCGAAAGCTTGCACAAAAGTTAGTCGTTAGTCATCCTACATTTCTGAACGACTTAAAACCACTTGAAATAAAAAATGTATATGAATTTGAAGGTTATAAACAGTATTTTCTACCAATATAATACTTACTGCTTCATTTAAATAAATTTATTTGTGTCAGAATATTTATTCAAATAACTTTATGTTCCAAAGAGAAAAATAATTTTTAAGAACAGTAATTTTTTATAATTTTTATTTTAAATTAATTTCAAAACAGACTTTTTGTTGTGTTGTCTAAGATAATATTCTTAATTGAGTAGATTTCGTGGTTGTACAATTGATAACTTGATTTAATTACAGTCTTTACTCAAGATATTCTAATTTAATATTCTTTTTTTAAAAAAAGTACTCGTATTTTAAGAAAAATTAACGTAGTTAAAAGCTTTTACTTTTCGTAAATCAACAAACTAAATAGTAGAACTTAATTGAAGTTAAGAATTTATTTTTTTATAATAAATTGAACAAAATGGTAAACGTGTTTATTAATCTGACTTCTCACATGTGTGCAATAATCTTGGTTATTGTTTATCCTTTATGTAGCATCATATGTGTATATATCTATATACATCTATATATATATATATATATATATTATATATATATATATATATATATATATATATATTAGAATGGCTGTGATGTTTACGATATTGGTAACATTTAATTCTTGTTTATATAGATTGAAGTACTATTAAATCAATATTCATACAACGGAATCCACCTTAATTGTGTCCATTGTACGTGCGTGCAAGTCGAATTGTATATATTTGCACACAAAATTGTACCAAATTCAAAACTAATTGCTTCATTAATTAATTAAATCACGTTCAAGAGTGTACATGAAAACAAAAAGATGTGTTTCACATTGTATTATAACTTAATGCGAATTTAATAGAAATCGAAATGAACATTAATGTAGGTATTATGATACATACAATCTGAATATTGATTATTTCAAAATGGATATACTCTTACATATGCATTATTTACTATTTGCATTTTTCTTTGAATTATAAAATGTCTGCGTTTTTTTTTTCGAAAATATTATTTAATAGTCGCCAGTTTTAAAATAGTGTGTATTTCTACATTTTGGTATTTCAAGTGATTTGGTATTACTTAACAACACATTTTTAATTAGTATATCAGGTTTTTTGTACTTACATTTTCAATTAAAGAATTTAATGAACCGTTAAATAAACATTTCTGTACTTTAAGTAAGAAATCTACTATTTCTGAATGAGAATTAAACATTCAAGTGTTAACTAGAACACGAGTGTGTAAAACAAAATTCGTTTTCATAGATATTTTTAAAATACTAGAAAGTAAAATTTATCTTTCAGTTCATAGTTCGTTGAGAGAGTGATTCTGTATGGGCGAATGTAACGATCGCTGAAGTTTGTTTGAAATGAATTTAGGTAATAATGTCTTATTCAAATAAGAAGATGTATTACATTTAAAATTTCACTTTTCTGAATACAACAGCCTTTTTGTATATATATATATATATATATATATATATATATATATTATATATACATATATATATACATATATATATATATATTATATATATATTTCTATATATTTTATATATATATATATTATATACATATATATATATATATATATATATATATATATATATATATATATATATAATATATAATTTTAACCAATTATATAAAGTTAGAAGAAAACTGAGGTACGTTTTTATTAATTTATTGTATTTATTTTAATCGTTTTGTATAAAAAGAAATTAAGTGATAAAAATTAAGTGCATGAGTTATTTGTTTCTTCAGATGGGTCTTAGTTGAGTTCTTGTTTTAAATATTTATCAACCTATATATATATATATATAATATTTTTATTACTATTGTTAAAAAGAGTTGTATTAATTTAATTTCACTGTTTCACATTCATTATGGAAAAGTAAATATGTATATATATATATATATATATATATATATATGTATCTATCTATATATATATATAAATGTATTTATATATATATACATTTATAATTCATTTGCTGTTATTTAACATTGCATAATAAATTAGTAATTTTAATGTTGTTTAATATATTCAATAGCATGTAATAATTTATTAATAAATTATATAATATTCAAAAAACAATATAAACTACTTATGAAACAAATATATCCATCTTATCTTTTTTAATAATATGGAGAGATTGGTTATAAAAAGTTATATATATATATATATATACATATAGGTAGAAAGATAGATAGATAGAGAGAAAGAGTGAACGAGAGAGAGAGAGAGAGAGAATTTGCGACGTAAGTTCATTTCTTTTAGATTGAGTATTTTCAATGTTGTAATTAACTGTCCTTGGCTGAGATTACATACATACATACATATATATATATATATATATATATATATATATATATATATATATATATATATATATATATATATATATATATATATATATATACATGTATTAATATTTTTATTTAGACGCTTTTAGGATGAGAGTTAATAAAGTTACAAATATAATATATATATATATATATATATATATATATATATATGTGTGTGTGTGTGTATGTATGTATATACATACGAGTATATATTCTGTGCATCTGACTTTTGAAGTAACATCTGGTTGAAATTCAATCAATCAATTAAAAATCCAAACACTATTAATTTAAATATATTTTTCTTGTATGGAAAATGCGTGAACATGTGTTAATGTGTAACGTTTTTCTGCTACACGTTTTACAGTTTCAAGGTCAAATATCATAAATTCTTATAATAAACGCACGATGCGAAAAAAAATCAAATACTCATATGAAAACGTATAATTTTCGGCTACTTGTATCGAAACAGCACAGTTACTTCAACCGAATTGAAAAATTAATTAACCTGACCACATGTAATTGAAGCTAATCGTTGAAGAATTGATGTTATACCTATGTTACAGATTCCCACACAATAATAAGAACTAGATCACATTCATACGTATATATAACGTGCGTCATGTGTGCTCATTGGCTCAACTGCACTGACCACTGGCACGCGTGTGGGGTGTTGGGGCGTGTGCTGGGCTTGTCCCATCCATCGATAAGTGGGTATGTGTGCCGACCAAAGAAGTTAAAGAAGAGGCGAGTCCATTCCAACCGCTCTACTTGTTTTGAAATTATTCCACATTTTTTTTTACTACCGCACTACGCAAGTTCGTCGTTTCGATTTGCCTTGTGATTTGTATGTTAAGTTGTAATGAATCAGGATAAACAGAACAGTTATCAAGAATTAATGTTTACCTACATATAATAAATACTTAATCGAAGTTGCATACATCACTGCTTCGATATTCACAATTTTCACGTGCTTGTATACTCGCGCATGCATAGACACATACACACACACACACACACACACACACACACATATATATATATATATATATATATATATATATATATATATATATATATATATATATATACTTATTCTTTTTTATATTTATGTGCATATTATAGATTATTCATTTTTAAATCTAATACTTAATTCATTAATATGCTAACAATGTAAATTTGAATAATATTGTAAATCTGAATCCTTCTTGAATTCATTTTTTATGAGTTAATGTATGGGAATACATACACACACATTTATACTCACATATATATATATATATATACATACATACATATATATATATATATATATATATATATATATATACTTATAAATAGCTATATATCGTATAAATAGCTGTCGTTTTTAATTAAGAAAAATTATATAAAAATTAACAATCAATTTTTGAATTAATAGTATGTTGCTATCTTTTAATTTTCTTGTAATTGCATCTCGATACAAGTTTTTTGGCTTGGATTGGAAAAACAAATCAAAACCTTCATAGATGTTTTCAATTTTCATTCTTAATCATTTTATTTTATCATTTAAATGACTAATTAGTAAAATATATTATTTTAGATATATTTTTAGTTTGTATTGAAATTTACTAAGCGTTAAATTTTGAATTTTAATTTTTTACTAGTTTTGTTGTATGCATTAGGTTGATAAAAAAAATGCGGTTTATGACCTTCAAATTTTTATGCATTTTTCCATTTGTGGTCCAGAACTCCTGGATGACTGACACATAATATTTGTGCAAGCTCTCGAATTGTTGTGTGTGGTTCTGACTCAACTAACGCCTTCAGTTGGTCGTCATGAACTGAAAAAGGACGGCTACGACTTTCTTCATCTTCAAAGTTCTAGTCCCCAGCACGAAATTTTTTGAACCACCATTGCATTATATGTTCCATAACAATACTCATACCAAAAGCATCGTTTGGTTTACGAGCAGTTTCTGCTTCTTTACATCCGTTTCGAACTCATAAACATTGGTCTTATTTGCTTCTTTTCCACCTTTAATTCGATCGCCAAATTTGAAGCAAAGTTAATAATAAAACCAATTTAGATGTAACCAAAATACACGCCGAAGAATGCATTTTAAAATGATATTAACATGAATACGATGAAATGGCACTTTCACTGAAAAAAATTAGTTATAATTAAGAAAATAAAAACCGCAATTATTTTCCTACCATCTTAATAACGATGTCTTAAATCTCATATGCTTCGTTGACTGTTGTGTTTAAAATCTGAGTTAATATATATTATTATTCAGGCTATAATGTATATAAGACACATATGTTAATACTATTTAACGAATGATTTAGCTGCTAGAACTATTTAAACAAATGTGGTTAGCATAAATAATAATAAACGTTGCAGATTTTCAATTATTTCTTTTTAAAAAAATACTGTCTTTTTATAATTCAGTTCAGACAGTGTTGTAGTTAAATTCACTTTCACAAATAATCTTCTTTTTTTTACAAGTCACAAAAAAAATCTCAGTAGAGTTCTCAGTATATTGGCTCTCTAAAAATAACGGTATTGCTATTGAAATGTGACTAACTAACAATCAATGATGATTTATTGAATATTTTTGAGTAGAAATTTTTTTTGTAATTTGTGGGGGAAAATAATTTATTTGTAAATATACTATTTTGTTACTCAGTAAATGTGAACTATGTCATTGACATGTAATTTTTAATTGAAGTACTGAATATCTAATTTAATTGAGTAAATAGTTCTAATGGAAGAAAAAAGCTATAAATGAATTATGGAGTAGATGAAAATATTTAAAATTATTTTCACAAATTCATCTTTTTATATTTGATTAGGCCGATTGTATGAGGCAGCTATGTTATTTTAAGTATTAAATTATAAATTATTTTAGTAATTACATTCAAATGTTAGTAATTATGTTACAATGTATACGAAAATAAACGATAGTAAATTTAAATTTGTATGAGAAGTAAAATATATTATCATTTTCGTAAAATATTTCAATCAACACACATTATTGAAGTGTGTAAGCACTGTCACTGACATATATTTACTTAGGAAGTTTACACGATTTACATTGATACATGACATTACAAAGACTTAGTTTGTATGCTTTACTTTGCTTCGTCGGACATATGTCATACACCATATGCCTTTCTAAAAAGGTTTTCTTAATTAGCATTTACATAGTTTATACTGTGGTTACGGGTTTCTTACTGTTTTCACTTGAACCGTTTCTATTTACAATATTGTAATGAAGTTGAAAAAATCTTGTTATGCTTGACTTTTGTTTTATTAAAATTGTAATAGACGAGGTTTATATTGTTTGTTGGCAAACTTTTAAGTTCTGTTTCGAGTATTGTAAAATAAATTAAATATGTGTGTAAAATATTTATTAGAATGAGTAAACCTTGTGCGAAAAAGATAAAAATATCAACTGTAAAGTAATAAAATAAAGCTGACATTTTAATAAAAGTATTTGATTAAATATACAAGTTTGTATACGTTTTGATTATTATTATATTTGAGATTTAATAATTCTTAAAAGATTTTTTTTAATATTCTTATAAGTTTTCAGAAATGTATTTTTAAATTATTTTGAATTATTAAATATATATTCACTAAAATTCTTAAAAAAGTAATAATTTTCAATTTTTTTTGGAAAGAAAATTACGATTTTCAAATAAATAAAAACAAAATATCAATAATAAATATAGTGTAAAAAAAAATAAAAATAAATTAAAAATCTTCCGTTTTGTTTATAGTTACTTAATTTAAACAAAATTTTATCAAAAAAATATTATCATAGATCCATTTTTCAATGATAAAATCTAAAAATAATCATTGTTATGTTTCTCTTAATCAATTTTTTTGGGTTTAAATTTAGCTATTTAGTTAGTTATTGAGGTCTTGATAAACTTCGACAGCTAAGATCATTAGAGCCATTTTTTTTAAATTTAGACATTTTATATTGAAATATTTTGATAAATTTGAAAATAATTAAAAATCCAAAGAAATTTCATTAAAATAAAATTTGTTTTTATCAATGTCTTTGTTTGAATTTTGTTTGTTTATATACGATATATTATACACAAACACATATATATTTATATGTATATGTAAAATGAAATAAATTATTCTAAAAGTCCTGAAAATCTGTACAAGAAATAAAACAAAGTGAATTAAATAGAAAACGTTTATTGCTGAATTATAACAATATTTAATCATAAATACAATAAATAAAAGTAATGAGTTGTTTTACTTAAAAAACATTATAACAAATAAATAAACATAGATGGTCTTAACTGGTATTAACAATTTTTCTTAAACTCTATCAAATCTAGTAGAGAAGTAACATTACCTGAGATGATGAGATGAAATTCCCGCATTGAAAAAATAGAGTATTTGTTTTGAAGATAGATGAGAATTGTAAAAAAATGAACTTAAACAAAAATGGAGTTCTATAGAGTAAACTGATAAATATAAAGAAAAAAATAATGTTTTATAAAAAAGAACGATAAAAAAGTATATGAAATAAAAGAATTCAATTCATAAATGCAGGAAAATTCAAATTGCTGTAGCGATCGATAAACAATGTCGAAATTGGCAGGTCAAAAATACTAATACGTCAAATAAATTACTATGATTTAAGTAAAATTACTTATTGAGTAGTTGGGGCATGTGCTCTGTAGGCAATGTTTTGAGCATCATAAGATCTTCCCCATCCACCGCCTCCATGTCCGTGTCCACCAGATACAACTTCTACATGTCCTGATTCATGTCCGCCACTGTGTCCACCGCTGACTAATTTCTTGAGACCGATAATGGCTGCCAAGACTAAAGCCAATTTGGATACGATCAAAGCTTTACCAGCGAGGAGAGCAAGAGCTCCGAAGGCAATAGGGATTAAAGTTCCACCGAGGAGGAGAGGGATGAGTAAAAGACCTCCCATCTTCTTCTTTTTGCCACGCTCTTCTCCATTGAATGATCGTTGAAGATCAGAAACGGTTGGAAGTTTGATCTGAAAAAATAATGCCATATTTAGTATTATGTAACGAACTTTTGTTTATCTATATATTCAAACATAAAAAGATTTTAATTATTTAAGGTTATGAGACATTTATTTGTTTATATTAAAATGTAGTTTTTATACAAGATTAGAAAAAAATTCTAGATAGTATTTGTTTACATTTCCGATTGTACAGTTTAAATCAGATTTACATTGGAATATTTATTATAAAAATAAATAGAAATAACTAGGTATGGAAAAATAGATCCTTAAAATCAATCATAATTGAAATGAAATTTTTACTTTTAAATCATTCTATTTTTTAAGTTTGTTGCTTTTTATTTAATAATTATTTATTTAATTGGATATTCTAGTAGACTGTTGGTTATTGAATTTAAATTTAAATATCTCTATCAATTATCATTTTTTTTTATTTTTGTATATTTAAAGCAATACTGAAAG
>CM068320.1:27048980-27073980 GCA_034766995.1 Acanthacorydalis orientalis
AGTATTACTTGTCTTACTATTGTTATTGTTATAGTACAGCTATCTTCTCATTTTCTGTTGTTCATTTGTAATTACAATTTTCCTTGAAAAGTTAATGAGACTGATATTATTAAATCCGAGTTAGTTTTTCTTTCCTTTAACAAATAAAAATCATTATTTATTTAATAAAGATACACTTAAGATGATACTATTTCATTGTGTTGTATATTATATAGGCTTCTTGAATATTAAGAACCTTCAGAACATGCAAATTTAATTAAATCTAGTTATTAAATTTCAGTTATTAAATTTTAGTTATTAAACAAGTAATTTAATATATCCAATTCATGTTAATGTTTTAAAAAAAAAATGTTTTATTATATTTCAGTATATTACTGATACTTAATTTAAGTTTAATTAGATTCATTTCATTTTAGATATTTCAAAGATTTTTAAGTATTTATTATTGTGAAAATCACCTCTTATATGTTTGAATTATTATTTTGAACATTATCAGCCCTTTTTTAATATTACATTGGTTCATAAAACCAGTAAGAAATATATTCCAACGTTATGACGAATCAAAATAATTTTAATGAGCAGATTGTTAAAAATTCATGGTTTAAATGCAACGAGAATTTTTGAGGTATAATACGTTCTCTTGAAAATAATTGTGGTTTGTAGTTAGAGATATTATTAGTGATTGTATTAAAAGGGATATATGTATATTTTCTGTGATTCTCTTGTGTTTTTTTCTTAAAAATAGTTATAATATTTTAATTTTATAATAGTTTAATATTCTATTGATTAATAATAGTTTATTATTATTGATTATTAATATTTTATTGATTATAATAGTTTAATAATCAATTTAACACTCTGATATTCATAATCGAATTTTCATATATTTTAACAGATTTCATTTATATAGTCATATTAAAAAATTTTCTTTTTCTCCCATATAATTCAACGAAATTGATATATGATTGAAACACAAATGTGAATTTTCTAATAAAAATATTAGAAAATAAATCAGTTAATTTATTACATCAAAATATCATTTGTTTATAATTTTTCAGTAATTATATTAAAAATTATTAATGACCAATAAATATTTAATATCAAAAAGAAAATTCGACGTGAAATTTATTGTAATATTTGAAAATTCAATTATAATTATTTTTGATTTTTTCATTTCTGTTAATTCTAATTTTTTAACACTTGAAATTTTATATGCGTTATTTTATATTATTTTAAATTATAGTAACATTATTTACTTAAAGCTTTGGACAAAGTAATAATATCACGTCATTAGTTATGAATTTATCTTTTGATAACTCATGGTAAAATACTGTTATTTTAATAATTTTATTTAGTTACTTCTTATTGCTATTCAAATTTAAAAATGAGATCTTATTGATATTAATACATCAATTTTGAGAATTGTTAGTTGATATGAAACTGATTTATTATTTTATTTTATAATTCTAATTGAAATAATAGATTTTAAATATTCAATTTGATTAATAATATGAGAAAATTTCATAACTTGAAATATTCGTTTGTTTGATGGATTTATAAACAAATTAATAAATAAGAAAAAAAATAAATTTAATTTGAAAACAGAAAGTAGTTAAAATTTTTTTTACAACAACTGTAAGTAATTTAAATTAGATAACTTGGAGTCATTGTATAATCAAAAAATACCTAAAATTATAAAATACAAAAATTAAAAAAGTACACACAAGTAATAGCTAAAACAGTGAATAATTCTAAGAAAATGTTGTCCTTGCGGTAATTTCTTATTTGTTAATATAATAGGAATGACAATACGCTTATTTAGGATATTCAGTTCGATAGATGGAGCTCGTTTGGGAATAAAATTATCACCTGTCGTAAGTTTTCGGCTTGTTGGAGGCAGATATAAAAGAAGAGAAGAATTTAGAATGCAAGACTGAAATTAAGTCAAACTTCTCACACCTTTATAGGGAATTGAGTATTTCTACATATCTTTTCTTAATTTATTTTATTTTATTTAAATTTATATTTATGACCGTTTTCAGCTATGTAAAGTAGAATAATGATTTTTGATGAAATTCATCTTAAGATGGATACCAATTGAATAATTTCTAAACATTAACTATTATTAAAAGTTGTCTCTCACTAGCTTAATTTATCATAGCTCTTTTATCATTTCACTAGGACTCTTATGCTTATAATATATATGCAAAATGAAACGAGTAGCTTTTCTTTGTAAGAACTATTTACTCTGTGTTTTATAAATAGTATTTAGATTCTTCACACTACTGTATTATTCTAATAATGGTTCTCTAAAGTTAAAAGTGCCTTTTCTTTTACTTTTGCATCGAAGTGCTTAATCGTTCTCGTTATAAAATTTAAACTACTCCAAGCTTTTGAAGTGCATAAATTCAATTTTAATATTTTTATTTTCATTTTATCAATAATAAATGATTATGTTAAATTAAAAAAAACCTATTAATCAATTATTATTAAAAAATGAAAGTAAATATTAAGTTGAAGAAATCAATTATAAATAAAAACTTAAGTATTATCAAATATTTATATTCAATTTTATTATTTACAATAGCGATATATATATATATATATATATATATATATATATATATTTAATTTCACAAGAATAAACTGGTAAATAGAAAAATATGAAAACGAATAAAATACAAAATATTTGCTATTCGAATATTAACAAGAAATAAATGATTTCAAACAATTTACATAGCATACAAATTAATATGAAAAAAATATTTAAATTTCATGTATTTCTCATACTTATTAAAAATAGAAGTATATGCAATAGTTTGATGAATGGATTTGATTTCGATATTGACTTTGAATTTATTTGCATTTGTAGAATTTGATTTCAGACCTAGTTTGTACGTACCATCTGCAGTTCTCTTTAACTAAAAGCCTCGCTAATTATGTGTTTGTCCAAAATACACTCCATTAAAAGACTAAACAAAGTGACAGTTAATCGGCCCGTTAATCTCATTCCAATGTACAAAAACTGTGAAATTATTGTTATTATTTTGGATCGTCGGCTCCGATTCACTTTACCTTGTATTTTGTATGAAATTGAAAACAGAACTGTAACAAACTTTTAAATATATGAATTATGAAAATGGAATTTATTTATAAACTTAAATGCAATATTTTTTATTTCTTCGGTTTAAAATGAAAAAGTAAGATATGATTTCAGAAAATATGATTTAATTTGATCAATTCTTTTACAAAAAATATGTAGTAATATATAATTTTATTATTTAGTTAATAATTTCAAATTTATAGTGTCATATTCAAGTTTGTAATGCTTAAAATGTTTTAGGATTAATATTTGGATTTAAATGAAAAAAATAGTATTGTTTAGAAAATATAAATTTATTTTTTTTATTAATTCAGAAATATATATTTTCAATTTAAAAATTTTATAATAATATATCTTAACCGGTTAAATTGTATTCGCGAGCACAGCACTGGCTTCGACACTTGGTTTTCTTTAAGACTTCTTCGCCATATGGGATAACATAAATTATACAGTGTAATATTTTATACTATGCATCTATTTGAATTTTTTATTTTCAGAAAATTCTATACTAATTTATGGTTCTCAGTATATTTTATCTTATCGATATACCATTTCTGTAAAATATTTATATTGTACTGAAAACAAAGTTTGTCATTTTTTCTGTGGAAAATTTTAAATAAACTTATAAACTGATTGGAATATTAGGTGTACGGACTCATTTGGTAACTTTTTTTATAAAAAAATGTATATTTATAGAAAAATGGAATACATTTCAATCCTTAAAATATTCCCCATTATTTTGTTTAATTTTTCCCTATTTGTGGGGCAACTAAATAATCCCTTGTCGAAAAAATATGATAGCTTTGAGTCGATGGTATATTAATGTATTTTCGATACTCTGCCACTGTTTTAGCATTTTTTAAATATGTGATGGTTCATAAAACATTTCACTAAAGCTGAAAAATTATTGCTGTGGCTTTGGTAGCATTTTTTTCAAGTGGAATGCGAAAAGTATGAAATCTCTAATATGCTGTTTTTCGGACGCCATCATGATCACTTCTCTTTTGTGAGGTTATGTCAATTGATCGTCCAAGATATATAGTATTTTTAAATGTAAAGGCTGATAATTCAAAATACTAAAACAATGAGAAAATATTTTAATTTAAAACAGAGTTATAATTGATTCAATTTGAAGATAACGAATTAACTTTTACAAATAATAATTTTTTATTTATTTTATTTATTGAAATTTCTATAAATATTTCCTCAAAATTATCCGCATTTCGTATAGGTTCTCTTACGATGTATAATATTTTTTCAATTCTACAAATTGCAAAAAAGGTAGTATTTTGGAGTCTAAAAATAAAAATTATAGTTCTTAATGATCTATTTTTTTTATTGTAAAATCATTATATTAAGTAGTTTTTTTTTAGAAACTCACTTTAAATGAGATGAAAATAATGGATATTATTATTTTGAGAAAATAAAAGAATATTTTTTAAGTCTATAAAAAATTGAGTAGATATATAACTGGTAAATAATTTATGAAGTTAATTAAAAGTAAGATTTGTTAGTTTTGCATAATTTTATAAGCAACCGATTAATATTTTATAAAAATCGAGTGTTATTCATAATATATTTAGTTTATAAAACTATTATTATTGTTTAATATATATAAATATATATATATATATATATATATATATATATATTGAGAGAGAGAGAGAGATTCAATTTAGGCTTCCACATGGAAATATTTAGAGTGTGCAGGGGTTAAGAAAAATTATGATATTTTTTAATTAGTATTTTAGTTCAATTCAATATTAAAAATACAATTGTATTAAAATACTAAAATGGAGATCGCAAGTTTTTTTTTAATTTTTGATTTTTTTTAATACTTTTGTGTGGAATTCTAAGTTGAATCATCCTATATTTTTAAAAAATGAACGATTATACTTTGATTTAATTATTTTGCTTCTTTATTAATATTTTTTATGTTAAAGATAAGAAAATATCGAATATGAAATATAAATAATCATACTGGAATATTCTTATAAAAAAAACTTCACCTATTAATATAATAAAAATTCATATATAAATATAAAGAAGAATTAAAATGATTTCAATTCGAATACCAATCTGAAATTAAGTTGTTGATTATACAAAAATTATAAATGTTTCATATTAACATCTAAGTTTATAATTCATAATTTAAATGAAAAAGAGGAGAGATTATTACGACGACCTTTTTGCTTGTCCAAATATTGAAATAACAGTAATTCTGTTCTGTTTTGAACTAATGTAAGAATACAAAAAATTAAAATGGAAATTTACAACTCGATATTTAACATTGAAAACCGAGTATTTTTAAAATATAATGAGAGATGATATTAAAAAATAATTAATATTTATTGTATTTTTGTGTATGTGTATATAGTTTTTTTAATCTGAATTAAATTTTGTATAAAAACAGTTTGATATTGCATTCATATATATATATATATATATATATATATATATATATGTATGTATGTATGTATATATCCATAAAAGTGTATAACATACTGTATTTTATAAATCATACTGCGTGAAATTACAGCTTATTTTAATATTTTCAGTTAGGATTTTTTCTATAGTTATTGATATTATTAAAATACATCCGTTAAAATGTTTATTAAAATAATTAAATCTAGCTATTTGAATAAAAAAAGTCAAATTTTATTTATTATAAATAGTATGTATATATGTATATATATATATATATATATATATATACTGATATATAATGTATGTAGGTAGATTATGCATATGTATGTAACACATATTGATTTTAATAAGTTGGTGCTTATATCAATGAAGAGCAATCTTCAGGTCAGTACAGAACAATACATGCATGGGCGATGGCCTGTTAATTATAAATTGCCATTGACCATGACCAGATAATTACATTTGATATTCTGTATTTCATTAATTATACATTTGTTAAATATATTATAAAATATGAAACGTGTGCAATTTTACAACATTCTAGACGATTTAATTATCTTGACCTGTATTCGAAATATAATTTATGAAAATTTTGATATATTTTGTATAATTTAGAAATTAATTTCATGAATGTATATTAACTGAAAATAATCGTTAGTGAATTAAATCGCAAAAAAATTCTTCAATTACTTTTACGATGTTAATTGGGAATTCATAAATCATAGTGATTTTTAATTGTTTATTACTGTAATATTTTACATAATTTTCATCGTGAATTAGTTTCGCTAAACTGTTCCCATTCTTTGTGGGAAAGCTAAAAAAAAAGATTTAATTGATGTTAAAATTGAACCATCACTTTAAGTAGAGTTTGATGATGTACAAGAATTGAAAAATTGAGAAAATAAAATAAGTGTTTATTCTATAGAAGTAAATACAAAACAACACGTATTAAAATATTAGGTTGCTGCAAAAATAATTGTGGTTTTTATTATTTTGAGTTTGGCGCCGATTTTTCTTGTTACCATTATTTTTTGTTATAATCATATGATACATCATTGTAAACAATGAAATTAGCACCACTGATTTCAGCTTAGGTCTATTGTTTTCATTGTTTAGTATTGTTGGATATAACATCTTAAATTAGTCATGAAGAAAAGCAAATTCGCGCGATTTTGTTGTATGAGTTTAAACTGGAACGTAAAGCAACAGAAACTGCTCGAAATATCAAATTTGTTTTTGGCGAAGAGCAATTAGTGAATGTACAATTCAACACTGGTTCCAAAAATTTCGTAATGGAAACGAAAGCCTTGATAGTGAGGAGTTTCGTGAATGTCCTTCAGCTATAAGACAATAATGATTTAAGAAACATTATTAACCGGACCCACATAAAAATTTAGAGAGGTCGCACAAGAACTTAATGTTGATCATTTAACAATTGTTCGATATTTAAACCTAATTGGAAAAATAAAAATCTGGATAAACAGGTGCCGTATGAACTAAACGAACATCAAGCAATTCGGCGATACGAAGTCTGCTATACACTTTTTTTGTGTAAAAAAATGATCTCTTTCTTGATCGCATTGTCACATGTGATGAAAAGTGGATTCTCTACAACAATCGGAAACGTTCATCATAGTGGCTAGACAGAGGAGAAGCACCAGAACAGTTTCCTAAGCCGAAGCTTCATGAAAAAAAGAAAAGGGCCACTGTTTGTTGGTCGACAAATGGCATCATTCACTACACCTTCTTAAATCCCGGTAAGACAATAATAGCAGAAAATTGTTGCTGGAAAATTGGAAAAATCATGAGAAGTTGTATCGTTTACGGCCAGCATCAGTCAATCGAAGAAGACCAATTTTTCCTCATGACAACGCCTGACCACCCATCTCACAAATGACTTTAAAAAATTTAGATTAACCTGGTTATGGAACCTTACTCACCCAACTTCTTCTCCGGACCTGTCTCTGACAGATTATATTTTTTTAAAACTTTTGAGTAATTTCCTACAATAGAAGGTTTTCAAGGATTAGGCTTCAACTCAAAGCGATTGCGATAAATTCGTTAATTCCAGGACACCAAAATTCTATTTGGTAGGAACAAACAAACATGTTTCCCGTTGGGATAAATGTTTACAGGTCGATGGTCTTTATTTCGATTAATAAATATCAGTTTTAACTGATATATGCATCTTTACACTCGATACGTTAAAACCGCAATTATTTTTGCACCAACCTACTATTAATATTTTTTATTTCTTATAGAATTTTTGCGAAAATAATATAGTTATCTGAATATCTAAAATCTAAGTGAATTAGGATTTCGTGTTTTAATTTTATCTTAGAATTTTGTCTTTTGTCTTTTGTCTTTTAATCTTTTTACCTATATGATCTGAACGCCATTTCTAAATTTGATATATTTTTATATTTCATAAAATTATATTTTTTTTATACGTAAGAACCGCAATTATTTTTGCACTAATCTAATAACACGTATTGCAAAATATAATATATGAAAACGTGTTATTTTGCAAATTCCTGTAAATTAAAAAGTAAATAGAAACATGAATATTGGAAAAGTGAATTCATATTACTATTTATTAAGTAAATAATTTAATTCATTTACATACTAGGGAAAGTTATTAATTGTTGTATTTATTTTATTTATCAATATTTTCTTTACATCTGCCTGCCTTATTTTTTTTGTAAAAAAATATGTTATATAAAACGTTTGTAATTTTATTTAAATGAGTAAAATTAAGAGATTTACTTTTTAATTAAGACACTGCGGGTTAAAAGTTTTAATTCATCCATATACGTTTTTCATTAATGAAAACATAATATGGCGTTTCATAAATGAAAACATGATATATTATGTTCCAAAACTCACACAGCGTTGAAAGTATGTAGTAAGTTTACTAGAGTGCTAACATTACCTTTTCTGGGAAAATTGTCACGTTCATGACTGTAACAGTCATTAGTTATAATGAGATTAGTGAATAAAATTAAACGAAATACGAAATGATTCTTAGTATTAAAAATTTATTTACAATGTATATCTATATATATATATATATATATATATATATATATATATATATATATATATATATATATATATATGACCTATTAAACAATTTTTCCCATATAATCATTTATTTTCAGAAGTATTAGAGAATTTGGATTAAAAATCAATGTAAGGACCGTGTTCGGTCTAGCGCTCGGAAAATTGGATATTTTCCGCATTTTTTCTTAAGTAAAGAATAAAATCAAACTGTTTAGGATTTAAACATTTATTTAACAATGTTTTAATAAAATTTTAGACCAATTTTTTTGATATTTTGAATATTTGCAGTGATATCCACAGCAAATACAATTAAATAAAACCTTTCATACTGTAACGTTGGCGTGGAAATCTCTTGAGTAAACTGAGCCATAACAAAAAATTAATGACTTTTATAGTTTATAAGGAGTCCTTAATTGCATAAACTACAGGTATTAAAAAAATATTATCAAACAAAATGGTATATAGAAGAAAAAAATTTTTTTTGGGAAATTTTACGGATTTTTCATGGTAAAAAAATGGAAATAGTGAATATATATGCACCATAGTAGTTCATACAGTAAATAAATTTAATTAAAAGATTTTAAATCAATCAGATAATTAGTTCCAGAGTTATGCACAACAGGGGGTTAAAAAAACACATTTCAAAAAGAATACTTAAAGTTTGAAGGCAAGTTTACATATATAGATTGATTCAATTTAGGCTTCCGCATGGAAATATTAAAACAAGTGCAGGGGTTATGAAAAGCCATGCTATTTTTTATTTAGTACTTTAGTTCAATTCAATACTAAAATACAATTGAAATAAATTACTAAATAAAAATAACATGACTTTTCTAACCCCTGAGCGTCATTTTAATACTTCCATGCGGAAGCCTAAATAGATTTTTTTTAGTACTTTCATGTAGAATCCTAAGTTGAATCACCTATATAATCATACATACAAACCTTCCATTTTTGAAATATTATATAGTTTAATTTTTTCAAGATCTTATTTTAAATAGTTCAATCTATCGATTTATGAAAAAAATCGTAGTCCCAATTTTTCAAACTTAGAAGGGCTCTTGAAATAATAAAAATAATGTGAAAAATAATAAGATTCTTTTGTAAAATGGTTCTAATTAACCTTTATTTTGTAAAAAGAGAAATAAATGATTATGATCTTAGTTTTTATAACAAGAAAGTTAAAAATAGTTATCTAAAATTAACACAATTAACAGTTTTAAAATTAATCATTGTTTCATCATTTGAAAAAAAATATTAGATCATTTCAAGAAAAGAAATATTAATTTATTGAATATCTATAAAAATATAAAAATCATCTCATCGTAGATTTTCCATTAAACATTTTTTTTTCTGTGTAGACCACCTTCTTATAACGCCGCTCTCTCTGCTATATTCCACAATTAACACGTAAACTATTTCCATTTACGATCATTTCCGATGTTTCACGAATCGACATGTTCGTTGATTCTAATGAAACAGTATTTGGGCACGGCCAATTGTATGTTGGTCTCTCCAGATATACCTCTAAACAGAATATCAAAGTGCAGAAAAACACAAATCAATTACGAATGTCATGTATACATAAGTTTTGTCATGTACAAGAAGAATAAGTTTACAATAAGATTTCTTTTCGGTTTTCACTATTTTCACTGTTTCATTTAAAATCAAAAAATAAGATTCGTAACACAATATCATGATTTCATTTTTCATTTAAAAATTGTTAACATTTAATGAGAGCGAGTGAAGCGAACCGAGGGAGCGAGCAAAATGAACATGAGTGAAGCCCCCCTGGGGTCGGCTAGGCTAGAGAGTAAGAATCGAAGCCCCTCGGTAATTAAAAGAGTTAAATCGAATTTAAAAATTACAAAATGAAATTTAGAAACTGAAAATAATATTCTCAAAAATATTTTGGAGGTTGTTTATAATTGTAACTATAATTCTCAAAATATTTATTTATTTATATATATATATATATATATATATAAATATATATACATATATATATATAGGTGATCTAATTTAGGCTTCCAAATGGAAGTATTAAAGAAGGACGCAGGGTTTAAGAAAAGTAATGTTAATTTTTATTTAGTAATATAGTTTAATTCAATACTAAAATACAATTGAATAACACTAAATAGGGGATAACACGCTTTTTTTAATTTTTGCGTTTTTTTTAATACTTCCATGTAGAAGTCTAGGTTAAATCTTTCTCTTTTTTCTCACTCTTTCTTTCTCTCTCTCTCTCTCTCTCTCTATATATATATATATATATATATATATATATATATATATATATATATATATATGTATATAGTTATATAGATTAATAGATAGATAAATTTAAGTAATAAATGGTATTGATCTGAATATATAAAATTGTTTATCAGAATCGCATATTTTCTCAAAGTTGTTTTTTTTTATAACTAAACGTGTATTTTTTAATTGTAAATAACGAAATAAATAGACTACAACGTGATTCAATTCTATAAAAGCGTGAGAAATCTAAGATTACTTTTAAATACGTACAATATAGTTAAAAATCAGTCATTGAAACGGAAATGGGTATTATTTTGATTACCGTATAGTTTCGTAGTGTTTATACGAATGTCTTAATTTATTTAATGATTATTTCTTTAATTGTGGCTACAGCTCGTAAAGTTTTTAAAAATTTTGAAATTTTCTAGAAGAATACCGTGCTCGTGGTATCTGATATAATTATAACTTATTGTACAAGTTCGCTAGACTTAATTATATATTAATAATTTTTTTATCGGATGTTTATTTAAAAATTATTTAAATTCAGTTCAAAACCCATTGATTAAAGAAAGATAATTACTGAAATAATTAAATTGTATATTTTATCAAAAAAAAAACGATTTGAGTGGTTAACACTTTTTATATCTGATAATTCTACTTTAATTTTAAGAGTAAGTTGTTTACAAATATTTTGAATACACTTCCAGATAATGTGAAACTGTTTATTTCTTTATAAAATTCACATTATTTAAATTACTTTTAATTCGACTTTTTAATAATAGTTTTCTTTCTTATCATATTTTTATTTAAAGATATATTCTCTAGATTTAATTGTATGATGAATTCTTGTAGCAATGGTGATAAGTATAACTATTAAATATTTTTTTTCATATTTTATATGGATGTTGTATTACTTAGTTTACTTGTTATTTGAATGGAAATTTAATAATTTAGTTATAGAAAAGATGGTTTTATTGAGGAGACAAAAACAACTATTTACAAAAAAATGACGGAGAATGATAATTAAATATTATAGAGGCGCGGAAGAGAGGAGGAATATAATTTTCTATTTGACTTTTATTGAATTTTTTATAGAAAAAGTTTGATAAAAGTATGAAGCTGACAATTTGTTGGAAGGTTTAGTTTTGCATGTAATTTCATAATTGATTTTTCTTGTTTAAGTAAATTTAAAAATATTAATTTATAAATATAATACTGTATTTTATATCTTAGTTACTTATTTATCTTACTTATTAATCTTACCTAAACTTTAATTTCAGTTGACGAAAAATAGTTATAATTAATAATAATTCAATAATAATTTAATAAATTAGTTACAGTAAAGATGCTTTTATTAAGGAGACAAAAACAATTATTCCTAAAAAATTGAAACAGAATAAAATTAGATATTACAGAGGTGCAAGAGCCTGGAATTAAATGTAATTTTCTATTTAAGTTTTATTGAATTTTTTATTGAAAGGGTTTAGTGAAAGGAAGAAATAGATAATTTGTTGAAGGATTAGTTTTGCATGTAATTTCATAATTGATTTTTCTGGTTTAAGTAAATTTAAAATTATTAATTTATAACTATAATACTGTACTTTATAGATTTATATATCTTAGTAACTTATCTATCTTACTTATTAATCTTACTGAAACTTTAATTTCAATTGACAAAAAATAGTTTTAATTAATAATAATTCAATAATAATTTAATAAATTAGTTATAGAAAAGATGCTTTTATTAAGGAGACAAAAAAAATTATTACCAAAAAATTGAAACAGAATGAAAGTAGATATTACAGAGGCACGAGAACCTGGAATTAAATGTAATTTTCTATTTAAGTTTTATTGAATTTTTTACTGAAAGGGTTTAGTAAAAGGAAGAAGTAGATAATTGGTTAGAAGAATTAGTTTTGCATGTAATTTCATAATTCCATTTCCCCTTTTAAGTATATTTAAAATTATTGATTTATAATTATAATAAATACTGTATTTTACAGATTCATATATCTTTGTTATCTATCTATCTTAGTTATTAATCTGACTTAAAGTTTAATTTCAATTAACGAATAATAGTTATTCTATCTATTTATAGAATTGAATCTAAGAAATATTGACATAAATTCTCTCTAAGAAATATTGACATAAATATTTAATTTGTAACCACAGCACTACTTCAATTATATTGTAGATTTAATAGGTGAAAGTAGAAAATAAATTATTACAGGAGTCAATTTAAATTTTTTAATCAAACAAGCAAATATTTTTCAATGTAAGCATATATTTATATATATATATATATATATATATATATATATATATATACATGCCTACACATGTAATCGAAGTATATCTTAATGTTGTCTACGTTGTGTTAATATGTAAATTTAAGTTTTCTTACTAAAAATAGTTGAAGACATTTCAACACTTTCTTATCACGAGTATGTGCTAATGTGAGTCACATTATATGATTAGAAACTTCGCAATGTTAATTGCAATTTCAGTGAAAATTTAGATCATTCTGAGAAAGTTCTTATTGTTATTTTAACTTGTTTGCGTTGACTTTTACTTGTATTTGGGCTGATTTTACCCTACGTCCGTGTAAATACATTGTTTGTATTTTAAGTCAATGATTATAGTATTTATTACCAATTATGTGCAATTATTTAATAATTACCTATTAATAAATATTGTCATTAATAAATTGATCAGCATTTAGTATGATTAATAAATTAACGAAATTAATTATTACTATTTTAATGCAATATCTTACAATAAAATATGTTTCTTTTTGTTGGTCGTTATGCAATATAATTTTATATACACACATACATACATTATATATATATATATATATATAGGTGTATATTAATTTACTCTGACTGTTCCTTACACAATATGATCTGATTCAATAACTAAGTATTTTTAGTCCTTTGATCTGATTTAACCTAAAAGTTTTTCTTTGTTTTGACAACAAACTCAACGTAACTTAATAGTGATCAAAAATTATTTTAAAAGTAGTACGAAATTTGATCTTTTTTTGACGTAGGTATTAATGTTATAAATCTGAAATGTTGTATATATTAAATACATGTTCTGAACAAGCTCTCATAATTTTTTTATTGGAAAATTTTCACAAACTATGAAGAAATTATAAATAAATGAATGGACTGCATTTACTGCATGCCCAATCGGTATACACGATTTCAGTAACCGTGTTGATCTCACACCAAAAATAGAATAATATACTTGAAATATAATGTAAGAAATGTGGTATAACAGGATACTTTTTTGAAAATTGCAAAAATGGAGACCGTTTGAAAAAAAGATTGATTTTTGACTAACATAATTGTTTATTAGTAACAAATGGAAAAGGATATCAAAAAAATCATCTGGTTATCCGATAGATAATATTATTAACAATATTGTGACAAAATTTTAAGCTAATCGAATGAATAGTTTTTGAGATATGATGTACACCGTTTTGAAGTTTCAAGAAAAACGAACGAACGCGCTCGGGTTAAACCCTGTCTCTCTGTGAACCGCCTCCATTAAAATCACTATATCTCAGAGAATTCTTGGAATTTTGATAAAATTCTTTTTGATAATAAAACATAAGACGTTAAGCTTTAACAATAAGTAAAAAAGAAAATAAAAATCGTTTTTCCAAGATTTTAAACTTATACACGTCTATTAAGGAACGTTATATAAGTGTTAAAAGAAAATCGGTGTATCAAATTTCAAGTAAATAGGACATTAATTGGTTTTGGAACTTCAGGTAATGTGTTTACTTATTATTACATTTAATTACAGAAAGTAATTAAACGTTTATATTATAATTTTATTAAATATACTTTTCAGTCAATCTATTAAACTCATTTTTTTATATATTATGATTATTAAAATATGTACAAAGATATAATTAAAAATATAATCAAAAAATATAAAGTATTTTTAGATTATATTATGATAAAAATACATCTCTCAAAGTACATAATCATATATATATATATATATATATATATATATGTAAATAAATAAATAAATCTTGCCTCTTTATATGGTTGTTTAGATTTGTGTAGAATAAAATTTGATAAAAAAGGTTTAAATAAATTATGTCTTATAAAATATATACAATCAAATACAAATAAATAAATACAAATTTTAATAGTGTTCTTAAATTAGTAAGAAAGCTGTATTTACAGAGGTTTTTAAATTAATTTGTTATTTTTCAATTAAATAATATAATATTTTTATTAATTTGAAATAGTAAATGCTCCAAATCACCTATATTGGATCTATACATTTATAAATAAGTGTTAATTTAAAATTTAAAAAATCTTTTTTTTTATTTATACAGTCATGCCACTTATGACAGTTTTGCTGAAAATGCATTTATAAGTTTGTAATGATTTTTAGTTCAAACTAATAATAATTGAATATTTTTTTAATCCTTTAAGTTAATAATGCAATGTAAAAGTAAAATATTTATAATGGAAAGTTGATTATTTGAATATAAAAAGAAAACTAAACAGGTTGAGTAAAAAATAATAAAGTAAATAGGTTTCAATAATCCAAATAGAGATATATGTTTAATATTCTGAATTTAGTAATATTTAAAATATTTATCAAATTACAAAACCGAAATGAAAAATTGAATTATGCATTTCAATACCTTGTAAGAATAACTATGAAAATATTTTTGAAAATATAAATTTATTAATTAATTATATATAATTTTACTTAATTAACCATAGTATAATAAATTAATATTCTAATAAAATTAAAAAACATCCTTAAATATATAAATCGTTGCTGTATGTATTCAATAGTTCGATATTCCATTACTTGAAAGGAAATCATCTCTCTTTATTCGAAATTGAAGTAGAAATCGGATAAAGGAAAGTTGTAAACTCATTTCACTGAAGAGAATCTGCAGTAGGATGTAATGATAATATGTATATGAATGAACACATGGGCGAACCGAGTACATCCGCTTATGTGTAGCCTCTGACCGACATTTGTTGTAAAATTAAATGAATATTCTTTGGATGAATGGGTAATAGTAGATTAGTATTCGAAGTGCGGATGAAAATATGTATATTTAATATCGATACTTAGGGAAATGTTTACAAATGTTATAACAAATGAGCGAAAGTATTGTGTGTTTAATGCGTTATTAAATATTTATCACTGTTGACAGTACGCTTTAAGAAGTGTTCAGATTCGGTTATATATGTATATGTACATATATATATATATATATATATATATATATATATATATATATATTTATATATATATATATATATATATATATATATATATATATATATATATATATATATATATTTATATGCATTTGTGTGTATTTTCATGTGCAGTACAATGAATAAATAAATAAATTTTATAAAAATATGAAAAGAGCACTCAAGTTTTGTTATTAATTAGTTAAAGATCAAAAACAAAAAACTATTTCTTTGTATTAAAATTATAAAATGAAAATTTATATAAAGGAATTAAATTCTACTGTTCATGTTCATAATTTTTTGGAATGGTTTTTAGTTATTTTAGTTTAGTGGTTTTAGTTTAGTTATATATATATATATATATATATATATATATATATGCATATATATGTATATATATATATATATATATAAGTATATATATTTATATGTATTTGTGTGTATCTTCATGTGCAGTACAATGAATGAATAAATAAATTTTATAAAAATATGAAGAGAGCACTCAAGTTTTTTTTATTAACTAGTCAAAGACCAAAAACAACAAAATATTTCTTTGTATTAACGATTATAAAATGAAAATTTATATAAAGGAATTACATTTTACTGTTCATAATTTTCTTGGAACGGTTTTTATTCATTTTAGTTAAGTTTAGTTTAGTTATGTCTGTGTGTATATATATATATATTTATATATATTTGTGTGTATCTTCATGTGCAGTACAATGAATAAATAAATAAATTTTATAAAAATATGGAGAGTACTCAAGTTTTGTTATTAACTAGTTAAAGACCAAAAAAAATATTTCTTTGTATTTACAATTACAAAATGAAAATTTATATTTTAGAATTAAATTTTACAGATCATGAATTTTTGGAATGGTTTTTCGTTATTTTAGTTTAGTGGTTTTAGTTTAGTTTAGTTACGTGTATATATATATATATATATATATATATATATGTATTTGTGGATATCTCCATGCGCAGTATAATGAATGAATAAATAAATTTTATAAAAATATGAAGAGAGCACTCAACTTTTGTTATTAACTAGTTAAAGACCAAAAACAAAAAATATTTCTTTGTATTAACAATTATAAAATGAAAATTTATACAAACGAATTTAATTTTGTTGTAGATATTTTTTTGGAATGGTTTTCATTTTTATATTTTAGTTGTTTTAGTTTAGTTTGGTTATATATATATATATTAACATTTGTTCTAACAATTTGAAAAAAAACGGTTTTTAAAATATTTTTTTAATAAATTGTACTGTTTTTATTATATTTGATATATAATATTGTACATAAATAAATTATTATAGATTTTTTTCGTTCTTTTCATTACGCATGAGTTGTGTTGCTTAATTGGGCACCTGAGAATAACTGTTAACAGGTAATTCAAATTATAAGATGTTATTCATGGAACGTCAATTATTCCACTATACATTTATACATTTTTATTTTAATGAATTGTATTAAATGATTACTATTGTAATGAGAACTTTATAAAGAGGTACCTAGTTGGGGATAAAGAGTTAGTATTTAATTTTGAATTTATTTTTGTTAGAGGGTTCATTTTTTATAAAAATACAGATATATATATATATATATATATATATAATCAGGTGTACTAATCAATTCAGTGCCTTTTTTATAAAAATGATGTTTTTATAGAAAAATGAAATACATTTCAATCACAAAATTTCTTTCATTATTTTCTATAACTTGGCTACATCTGTTGGGTAACTGACGAATCACTTGTCAAAAAAAATGGCGGCCTTAAATCGATGAAGTTGAAATGCATTTTCAGATTTTTTCCACTATTTCAGCATTTTTTGCATATTTTATACGTCACAGCACTTTCTCCCAAAGCTGAACAAATCATCCCAACGTTCTGGCAGGAATTTTTTCAACTGAAATGCGAAAAGTAAGCAATGCCTAATATGTCGCTGTGGTCACTATCGTTTTGTGAGGTTATGGTAACTGCTCGATTAAGGTATATAGTGTTTTTAATTGTTAAGATTGGCACTTCAAAATCATAAAATGACTAGAAAATATTTGAATTTAAAACAGAGTTATGATTGATTCAATTTAAAGGTACCGAAATAATTTTCACACATAATATACTATAATTATTTTACTGTAAATGTCAACTAAATATAACTAATACTTATAATACTTAATATAATAATACTTATAAATATTACTAATACTTAAAATCATAATCAATTATTATTCTGCTTTGATCTAATAATGTTGTTGTAAGTATAGGATGCGTTTGATTAATCAAAAAATAATTATAATTATATTCATTTCCAAATACAAATAATTAAATTTAAATTTAATTTACATTGTGTATTTCATTTTCAAACTTAGATTTCATGTTTCAATTACTCATCTAAAATGAAAGTCGTTTGAATTTTTGTACATTTACATTACGTTTATTTTTATTTTTAAAATGGATAAATATAGATTGTAATGTTTATGATTTATTTTAATATATTACATAAATATTTCCTTATTTATGTATATATATATAGTATTACTTGTTAATTATTAAAAGATAGAAGATGACTATTAAAAGAAGAAAGATGAAGATATCATTTATTTAATTCCTTCCTAAGTGTTCATGTATATACTGTACAATATTGTTGAATGTTTCGCTTAAAAATTAGAGTTTTTTGGTATAACAATGTTATTTTTTAGAGGAAAGTAAACAATAAATTAATTTTATGTATAAACTAGTGTATATCCCGTCAAAATTGACGAGAAAATAGAAAGAAATATAAAAAGAAACTGTTTATTGGTTTTTACAACATAATATATTTAAAAATAAAAAATACCTAAGGACGAAACTTAATAAATTAAACTTGAAACCTATGAGCTGACAAAGCAAACATTTCTTGCCACCAACGGTATTCATCACTTTGTCCTCCGAATAAAGTGACAAAATGTGGGTTTTTATTAGTATAAATAATAATATAAAAATATAAATGAGTATAATTAAATAAAATACATTGTAGGTATTTTTATCATAATAAATAAGTTTAGTTTTTATCCAACTTTAACATTGCTACGTTTCTTTAACAAAATAACTTCCAGTGTTTTGTATTTAATTAGTTTTAATTACAAACATCTTTGAAGACAGTTTAACTGAATAATGTCTTTAATTATAAAATATGATTCATAATAAGAACAAACGAAATTTTTATTCAAACACACACACACATATATATATATATATATATATATATATATATATATATATATATATATATATATATATATATATAATATCGAATATAACAAGAATGAAAGTAAATTTCAAAAAGACATTATTAATGCTCATTGATGGAAGTAGTGCAATAGGCCATACATAATAATGCCCATGAACTCGTATTTTTTAATGAAATGAAAGTGATATGAGAGTCTGTAGTGAGTTCAAAATTCGGACATATCCGGTCTGATGACGTTGGGCGGGGTCATATACAGCCTATGACCGGTAAATGGAGCATAACAGTCGCATGTGCGTTAAAAAAATTGGTGTGTGGTCACGTATGGTCATGTATGGTCATTTAATCATAGTGTGAGGATATCAAAGAATTATAATTATTGTGAGCGTATATAAGTATGTATGTATATATATATATACATATATATACATATATATTTATACATATATATATATATATATATATATATATATACATATATATATATATATACATATATATACATATATATTTATACATATATATATATATATATATATATATATATATAACAAATCATTTTCAATGTTTGTGACGCCCTAAAATAAATAATATGATTATATTGAGATTTTTTTAAATAATGTGATTTTTTAATCACTTTAATATTTTTATCACGTTTATTATATATATATTTTTTTAATATTGTATAATGATAAATAATAATTAATATTTAAATATATATATATATATATATATATATATATATACATACAGATTATTCATTTCGATTTTTAGGCATTTTCAATAAAAAATACGAATCTCACATTTAATCTTTCAATACATAAATAAGAGAGATAAAATTATTTTATGAAATGTCGTTAAATTTATTAATATGACATATAAAGTTTATATAGGGTGAGTCAACGTAGGCTTCCACACGAAAGTCTTAAAAAAACGCAAAAACAAAAAAAACATGTTATCCCCTATTTAGTATTTTAGTTAAATTGTATTTTAGTATTAAATTGAACTAAAATACTAAATAAAAAATAATATGACTTTTCTGAAACTCAGCGCCCCTTTTTAATACTTTCATGTCGAAGCTTAAATTGAATCATCATATATATATATATATATATATATATATATACAAGTATGGGTGTGTAGATACGAATATGTGTGTATGTATTATATTAGACAATTATTTTATGTATAATTTTAAATAAGTTAAGCAAACAATTTGAATGCGAACCTATATAATTATTGTCTAAATAAAATGAATTTATTTCTCTTATTTACTGTTGAATATCAAAATATCTTTAATATAATATTTATTAATTTTTAATATTGATAAGAATTGCATACATTTCTGAAATAGTCCAATAATTCTAGTCCACCTTAACTATAAATAAAAAAAAAGTGTTAGTGTACATTTTAGATTATTGTTAGAAGCGATTTTGTGAAGATTTTAATGATTGTAGATTATTTTAGATTCAAGTGCTTTTGTTTCGTACATTTTTTTATTTATAAACTATTCCTAATAGCTAATTTTAATATTCCTTATAGTAAATTTTAACGATGAAGATGTAATTCTTCATTGAATAAGTATCTTCTACTTTAAAATGTTTTAAGTGATTCAACTTAATATACCCAACCATAAGTTAACTCTTCTTTATTCCACAAACCATAAAAAAAATTATCAGAAATTATTATTGAACGTTTTTGATCAGAATAATTTGTGGAGTGAAAATAGAATTGATTTGTGAAAGTGAATTGAGATGCAGTGTTTGAATTTTAATATCAAATATACATACGGTTTTCTATATTTTCATTTTGAAGTTAAAAATGGGTAGATAATTTTTTTACTTATAAATTGTAGTGATATAAAAAAATCATACTTTGCTTGTGTCTTTTTATTATAAACAATAACTAGGTGGATTTCTTTTTAATTTAATATAATAATTATTTAACATTTTACTGTGAAAGCAGTTTAATTTGAATAATTTTAGGTATTTTTAATATATATATATATAAAGTTGGAAAAAATTAATTGCAGTTTATGACCTTCAAATTCATATACATTAACACCTTTTTTGATTTTCAAAGCTGTTTTAAGTGGTCCGTAACTATTGGATGACTAACGTCTAATTTTTGTGCAAGTTCTCGAATTGTAGTGCATGGTTTTGATTCAACTAACATGTTCAGTTGATCGTTATGTACTGAAGAAATACGCTCGCGACCTTCTTCATCTTCAAGGCTCTCGTCCTCAGCATGAAATTTTTGGAACCACCATTGGACCGTTTGTTTCTTAACAGTTACATACACTAAAAAAATTTATTTTACGAGTAGTGTCTGCTACTTTACCACCCGTTTTGAACTCATACAAAAATTTTGCTTTTATTTGCTTGTTTTCATCAAAAATGCACTTTAAGATGATATTGACATCAAAAGGATGAAGTGACACTTTCATTAGAAAAATTGAGGTTAGAATTTAAAAAACAAAAACTGCAATAATTTTTCTACCAACTAAATATATATATATATATATATATATATATATATATATATATATATATATATATATATATAAATGTGTAACAAACTCTTATATAAATAAATTGGTAGAAATGTAGTTTAATTCTCTGAAAGAAATAATTAATACACAGAATTTTTTTATAATCTGATATAAAAAAAACATTAATACATATTCGAAATTTTTATATACTTAATATAAATTACAAATAATGAATTTAATAATAATGATACCAATTTATTTTTTATAGAAATAAGTAGAACTAGTTTCTCGATTTTCAAATCTAAAAGTTTGATATAGTGTAATACTTATTAAACATTATATGCATATTTGTGTATGATTTATTATACATCGTTAGATTTTCAGGCGATTTTAAGCATTTCGTATTACAAATTTAATTTAAAACAAATGATTTAAGAGAGCATACTATTATAATATACTTTATTGTTCTAAGTTGATAATTATCTGTGATGACTTTCACCAAACCTCCGGTAGAAAGTAAGTTACTGCGTCGATCATCTATCCGTGTGCGTGTATTGTGATGCATTATATGGTGGTGGTATTCAACTGTACACTGTTAATCGGCTAGTTTAATTTTTAATTTTGTATTTTTTAAATATATGTACAAGAAGAATTATATAAGAATATATATATATATAAAAAATCAATGGTGCTATAGTATGATTTGAAAACTAGCTTTTTTATTATATCATTTAATATTTAAAGAATATTTTTTTAGAAAAATTAATAGTAGGAATTTTTATTTAGAATTTATTAAATGTACCAAAAATTCATACAATCGTTTTTTTTTTAAAAAATAGAAGAATAAATTTGCTATTTAACAGAAATTGAATTAGAACTAGAACAGTTATATATTTTTTTTAATAAATAATGTAAATTAAAGAAAATCATAGGATTTTCATATTAATGTACTAAATAAATTATGGTAGAATAAATATTGCAGTAATAATTTTTAATAACTGTAATTATTCGGTTGGTAGGAAAATAATTGAGGTTTTTGTTTTCTGAATACGAAATTTAATTTTTTTCATTGAAAGTATCATGTCATCTTGTTTATATTAATATCATTTTAAAGTGCATTTTTCGGTCTGTATTTTGGCAACATCGACTTTGATTTTATTGTTAATTTTGTTTCAAATTACGCTGTTGAATTAAAGATGAAAGGAAGCAAATAAGAGTAATTTTTATATGAGTTCAAAACGGATGGTAAAGCAGCAGAAACTGCTTGTAAACTGAATAATGCTTTTGGTGTTGGTGCTGTTAAGAAACGTATGATGCCATGGTAGTTCCAAAAATTTTGTGCTGGGGACGAGAGTTTTGAAGATGAAGAAGGTTGCAGGCGTCCTTTTTCGGTTCATTAAGAGCAAGTGAAGGCATTAGCTGAATCAGAACCAAGCACAACAATTCGACAGCTTGTACAAAAGTTAGGCATAAGTCATTCATCAGTTCTGGACCACTTAAAATCACTTAACTTAAAAAAATGTACAGGAAGTTGAAAGTCATATATGGCAATTACTTTTTTATCAACTTAATATTTGAAAAAAATTATGTACCCAATGTTGCTCAAAGTAAGCTTCTGCTTCCACTGTCTACATACAGATAGTCTTAAATCATAAAAGGTTATTTTTTTTTTAATAATCGATTGATAATTTATTGTTGATATATTACAATTTGATAACAATATATTACACATGCTCTCTTGTATTATTATTTTGTTAGTATTTGAAATATATTTCGCCTTAAATTTGAATCCGAAATTTTATTTGTTTTTTCATGTTTAAACCAAAAAATGATAATATTAAATGCAGTTGCTGCAAATTAAGAATTTATTGATGCTAATAAGAAAATAATGTATTTATTTTTAATACGGTGAAAAATTAAAAAAAATATGTCACATGATTAGAAAGTATCTTTATTAAAAATCGTGTTTAAAATAATATTATTTAAAATTTACTTATAACTTTTTTCTTCATTTTTGCACAAATTATGTATTAAAAATTGAGATTTAAGAAATATGTATAGATTGAGTTTTTATTTGATATATATGTATGTATATATATATATATAGAGAGAGAGAGAGATAGCTATGTGTGTGTATGAGTGTATAAAGGAAAGATAACTAAAAGTTCGTTAATAAAATAATGTATGGCAATATGGATTCAATACTCATATAAAAATATTATATATTTTCATAAAGGATTTATGTAAAAATATACGTTTAAAACATATGTTTCATTTTCTGCCATCTATATAATATCGAATATTGTTAATTTTGTCTACTTGATTCGCTTGGATATGGCAACAGAAAAAGAAAGGTGAACATAAAAATTTTAAAAGACAAAATTTCTATTATGAAATTCTAAATATTTAATATAACGAAGTAATTGAAACAATTTGATTTACTTCAGAAATCAACATTACAGATATGCATGCTTTTTATTTTTCAAAATATTCAATAGTGAAATGATGATAATATTCATATAATTGTAGTAAATATTCATCAATATAACACGTTAAAGTGATGTTAAATAAGTATATTTTAATATATATATATATATATATATATATATATATATATATATATATATTATATGTAATATTAATTTAAATTTCAATGAAACATTTCAATTATTTATTCACTGTTGAATGAATTCCATTTCTAGTGTACGTTATATCCGGTATTGTGGTAGTAGCAGGTATTATACTGTCGTGAGACTTGCATCAGCTCTTGAACTTGACTTACTGCTTTGTAGCGGTCAGTGCACTACAGGTACTTCTTATAAGAAGTTCGTAGTGGCTGGTTAGCCTTCACTGAGTTCCTGGGACCACCAGGGTACTGACCTACTAACACACATGTTCGCTTTTGTTTGGTTCCCCGAATTATTGTAGGTAGACGATGGCGTTGGTTGGTGTACATTAAATAACTTGTAGATGTTTCATCATCCCGACATCGTATTATTTTGATGATTAATTTTATAGGTATTCAGTGCTATGTGTCAAAAGTAGACTTTTTTAAAAAATGAGATAATTATATGTATAGATAAGTTATGTATAAAATTATATAGACGTTGAGGTTAGACGATTTATAAACTAAGAAGCATATTTTGTATTCGAAATATATTTTCTAATACGAA
>CM068320.1:27078980-27146480 GCA_034766995.1 Acanthacorydalis orientalis
ACATAAGCACATACTCAAGTACACATTCATGTATATATATATATTAATATATATATATATATATATATATATATATATATATGTATATATTTATGTATATATATATATGTATATATTTATGTATATATATTTATATATGTATATATATATATATATTTATATATATATATATATATATATATATATATATATATTTTTATGTATATATTTATATATATATATATTTTTGTATATATATATATATTTTTATATATATATATATATATATTTATGTATATATATATATATATATATATATATATATATATATATATATATAAATCAGTGGAAAAGGGAGAGTGCTTCAGTTTGGTGACATAAAAATTAAGTAATATATTTTTTATGTATGTTTTCATTTTTAAATATATTTTTCATAGTTTAAGAAACATATATATATATATATATACACATATATATATATATTGATATGTATGTGTAAAATCTAGAAAAAAAAATATGTGTTTTAAATAAAATTCATATATGGTTTTATAAAAATCTTGTTTTATTCAAAAAAAAAAATCAAAACAAAACAATATAAACATATACATCAGGTCATAGTCAAGTCTTTGTCGTTAAAGAAACAATTAAAATACATAAATTAAAAATAAAATAAAATACAAACATGACGTAGAAAAAGATCACGAAATTAAACTATTTATAAAATAATAATAATAATAATATAATAGTAAGAGGTAAAAGTGAAGGATCGGATTTTCCACTCCGATTAAGCGTGTTTAGAAATGGCAGGTGCTGAAATGGTAATAACAACAACAATTGCAACAACAATAATAATAAATAAATAAGCTCGTGACGATGAGTTTTTTTTTCTTTATGTCAGTTGTTAACATTGTCACGAGCCAGGTAACTAGAAAAAGTCGAAATGATAAAGTCGAAAAAAACAAAATAAAAAATAGAATTAGTCTGTGTCGTCTAATGTGCTTGAAAAAATAAACAAAAAAAAATAATTTAAAACTAAAAATTATTTTATATTATACAAAATATTTACTTAAATAATCCATAAATAATATAAATATTGGTTTAAAGAGATATTTTTTCATTTTCTATTGTAATATTTATATACTGAGAGTATTGCTTTTAGGTACTGACTTTGTAGACTGCGATATACGAAAATGTAAATCGCGTTATTCGACTTTGAAAATTGTCTGGTATTAATCTGCAAACGATCATAAATTCATTAAATAACTATCTATTGGTAAGACTAAGAAAAATTAGAGTTAATAATGGCGATAGAATGTTTATTGCGCCGGCGCAGCGGCACCGGGTTGTCCGCGGTAAGCGATGTCCTGAGCGTCGAGAGCGCGACCCCAACCTCCGTGACCGGAATGACCTCCATAACCACCAGCATCACCGCCAGCGAATCCGGATGCGCCGATGCCACCGCCGAATCCTGAATCGTGACTGACCGAATGGCTCGAAATGTGATGGGGTTGTGTGAGCACTTCGTATGTGACGAGTTTCTTGGCGGCCAACAATTTTTTCAAACCGATGACGGCGGCGAGAACTAATGCAATTTTACCGACAAGAAGGGCTTTTCCGGCGATAAGTGCAACACCACCGAGGAGAAGAGGCATGACTGCAGCGGCTTTCAGAGCTAAAGCGGCCATCAATGGTCCAATGATTTTCTTGACCTTCTTCTTTTTGCCACGGCCTTCTTCGGTACCATCATCGCTGGTATCTTCGCTCAAGCTCTCGACAACGTCTTCGAATGCACGTCCGGTCGATGTCACTGCGTTAACTACGTCGGTTCCCTTGATTTCCACTTTCAAGGTGTGAGATTCGAGGAAACGTTGAAGACGGCTTGTGATGAGGGACTCGAACGTATCGTCAGCAGAGATGGCACGTGGTGCTCCTTCGCCTTCAGCTCCGATGTTTTTAATGACGGTTACTCCTTCAGTCAGGCTGAAGGTATCCTTTTGTCCGAGCATCTTGTCAACAAACGAGAAGAGTTTGTATTTGATGCACGAGACAGAGTCCTTGCGAAGACAGTCCGAATATATGCTATCCATGAGATCGTTTTCCGTTTGAATCGAGTTACGCGAATGCAATGCACGTCCTTCACCATTTTGCGTCTCTGCAGGAAGCGCAATAGCCGTTGCAACGATTGCGATTAATAATCCAACTATTTTCCACGAAGCCATATTAAAAAAAATCACTACACGTTTTGTATCCAATATAAATATGTGTTGTTTTTTTTAGTGAGTGAAGTACTCAACCGACTAAGCTACAACTGATTGTGGTGCTTTGGTGAGATGCCACCGCACATTTTATATTATCCCATCATATCGCCGGCGCGTTCGGCGCCCCCACTATCCAAGCGTGTGAAGCGTTGTTGTGTAGACCGGTCTAGAAGCAGAGAATTTGGGTCCAGCGGATATATAATGTTGTGTGCCTGAAGGCTAAGTTGGACCGCTTTCTCAGGCGCAGTACAAGATGAATAACCCCATTTTCATGTGTCCCATACTCTCGCGCGATCGACTACGCGCATCTATCTTTAACATTGCCGGCTGGCCGATCAGTCGATTCGTCTAACCTGTTCACCTGTAAAATGAATCTTCACTGTGATATCAATGTCAACAAATCTCACTTATCGTCAACGTTCTACTATATTCATTCACAAGCACGCGTAAATTGCAACGCGTGTTACTACAGACAGAATATTGTTTCACTGGCACGTACACGCGTATATAATTAACGCATTAATCGAATCTTGCACTGTACATGTTTACATATTGTGGATTTAAAAAAAATACTTTTTCACACATTATTCATTGCACACAGTCAAGCATCGACACTCTCATCGAAATAAGAAGCACAAGACTTGTAAGACTATTGAAACAGGCGGAATCTTAACTCAATATAGATAATAAGTGGTTTAATGTTAAAAATATAAATTGTGTAATATAAAAGTAAATATTAAATAATAGTTATATATTACAATTTTATAAAAAACATACATATATATATATATATATATATATATGAATGATAATAAAACATTTAATATCATTAAATATAAAACTATTACAATTTCTAATGGAAAATCGAAATTAACATGCTTGTGCTAAATAGCACATAATACACGATTTTTAGCACAAATTGTCGGCAATAATAACGGAACTGCTTTATAGAAAAAATTACATATATTAGAAAGAAAGAGAAAATTGACACAAATATTTGTCATAGAATCTTCTTTAGAATTTATTGTAACTAATAATTGCTGTACATTATTGGATATATATTTACACATTTTTTAAGAGGCATTTCAGTCAGATACCTCGTTATTTTTTATGTTCAGTAGAAACCTAGAAACAGACTTATGACTGATTTGATACGTTTTATTATATATATATATATATATATATATATATATATATATAATATGTAAACGATACACATTAAAATTGTTTCTTAAAAACATTCTTAAAAACATTAAACATGTGAACTAATTTTGTAATTTTAATATTTTTCAAATCACATAAATCGTTTTTATTTATTTCCTTCAATAATTCTGTGACTGTTTGAAAAATTAAAAATTATTTTAGAAAAAAATGTGGCTTTTTTGTCTACACATATATACAATTGAAAACGCTTTTCTCTCTCACTCTCTCTATATGTATGTATATATATATATATATATATATGTGTGTGTGTGTTTGTAAAAGTCTTCAACTTAATAATTAAAAAATATTTCATTAAAATAGTACTTAAGTATACAAGTACCTAGAAGAGTTTCTTTTTTAAATAATAATTTTTATACAAGTTCTATTAATTTATTGTCAAAAAAATACTTGATATTATAACAAAAAATTCTTAATTATCTTAACTTAATACTATCAATTAGTTATTATTCATTTATGAATATATATATATATATATATATGTGTGTGTGTGTGTGTGTTTGCAAAAATTTTCAACTTAATAGTTAAAATATATTTCATTGAAATAGTACTTAATAATAAAAGTAACTACAGGAGTTTCTTTTTTAAATAAGTATTTGGGACAAGCTCTATTAATGTATTGTCAAAAAAATACTTAATAATATAACAAAAAATTCTTAATTAAATGACCTTAATGTTATCAATTAGTTATTAGCCATTTATGATTATATATATATATATGTGTGTGTGTGTGTGTGTGTTTGTAAGTCTTCAACTTAATAGTTAAAATATATTTCATTGAAATAGTACTTAATAATAAAAGTAAATAGACGAGTTTCTTCTTTAAATAATTATTTTGATACAAGTTCTATTAATTTATTGTCAAATAAATACTTGACAATATAACAAAAAATTCTTTATTAACTTAACGTAATGTTATCAATTACTTATTATTCATTTATGAATATATATATATATATATATATATGTATATGTGTATGCATTGCATGTGTGTGTGTCAATTATTAACAACTAATCGAAAACATTAATTTATGTTTATGTATGAATAAAATAGAAAATGAACTATAATTCTAAACATAGTGTGTTTAGCACTTAACAAAATAGAATTAAAATAAAAAAATGAAATATCAAAACGCTTGTTATTAATAAAAAAACTATTTAATTTATTCTCATAATCATTATAAATAATTTGTGCAAAAAAATCACACTTGAAGAATTTAAAAAAAAATGTTAAATATTTTCTTCAATAATAAAACTGGAATTTAATAACATTTTGAATGAAATATTTTTGTGAATCCTATAAATAAAATAAATATAATTTATTACTCTCTGATTAAAGAATATACATTTAATAATGACTGGAATTATTTTCATGCTTGATAAATAATAAATTTAAGCTTGTTTACTGAAATTATAAAGAGATAGTAGTTTAATTAGAGCATTAAAGTTTTTAATATTTATGTATAAATATACTATATCAGGGCAATATATGTATCGTATATATTATATATATATATATACATATATATATATATATATATCATCATTATTCGGTATATATATGTAATAGTGTTACCATTTAATAATACAATTATCATATTTACTGAATGAGAAGAAACTGGATTTTTGCTGTAAGAAGTCGATTTTAAAATAAGATTCTGTTCCTTTCAAAAAATTATTTATGATTATTTGGATCAATTACAAAATTATTTTTCATATTACATCGGAATTTGCTTACTATAATCATTTTGGGGCTTGCAATTTTTGATAACAATAACTGGCTGATAGCATTAAACAGAGCATAAAAAATTTTCATTATTGAACTCAACTTGTTACAAATAATTATGACATTTGTATAACTTTTATTTATCACAAACTGTTCACTTAATACAACATTACATATATATATATATATATATATATATATATATGCTACATTTCTTATAAACAATTATTTTTGAAAACAACATAAAATTTATTTGAAAAACTTATCAAGTGTTGTCTGTAATTTGTTAGCGTTTACTAGCTTCTGAATATAATTCTCATAGTCATAATACTTTTCGAAGTTTGCTACTCTATATTGCACACCACGATGAAGAATTCGTGGAGCTTCTTGGATCTGGGCATTAGTTGGAGGAATTTTTGAAATTCCTTCAACTGTAAACAGGGTAACGTCCATTTTATTCTGATAATTTGGAGTGATCATGAGCAACATCTTGATATATTTCTGATACAATCATTGTAGCCTCCAATTCTATATTGCTGTTTATACCCACCCAATTTTCAAATTCGTCTTTAAACATGTCGCCTGGAATTCTTTAACAAATTTCAGTTAAAAGTAAGTTTAGAAGAAAATGTCCATTTAGTACGAATTTGCTAAGAATTCTTATCATTTGTCCCTAAGTATAATTACTAGAATTGATAACAATAGCTGAAGTTTGATTATAATAGGTGGATTATTTTTAATTATATTTATATAGGGTTTTGGCACTGATTGATTATGATAGTAGCTGATTGATAACATTATCCGCAATTATATTAACCGGATTCCATTGTATATATATATAAGAGAAATTTAATGTGATTCTAATTCATTGTTGACTTTGAAAAATAGATTAAATTGAAAAGAAATTGTAAATTAAATTAAAAAACAACATTAAAATAAAAAAAGATATAATAAGGCATACGAAAATGTGTATGTATGAGATTAAACTTGAGAGAAAGGCAAGTGTGAAGTTCTCATTTGTGTAATTGAAAAAATAAACAATGGGAAAAATGTAAAGTTTGTATGAATTGAACAGTATGACTCTTAATAAAGGTGAGAGGTTTGATGAACTGTTATTAATTAAAATAATTTAATTTGATCCAGAACTTTATGAATCCTGTTATATAAACAGTTAATATTATATTTATTCTAGTAAAGGAGACATGTTCTGCTTTATTAATAAACTATATACACTTTGGAGTTACTTATAATATAATACTTCATTCTTTTTAGTAAATATGTTTGTAACATGTTACCTTACAATGTATTTATGGGAATTTTAGATTCTTTTTCGTTAATAATATGGAAAATTTTTGATGTGAATATAAGGAGAGAAAATTGTTTCTGATAATTTTCTAAAAATATTTGAAATGTTAATGTTAATTAATATAAAATGTTTTAAATGTTAATTAATATAAAAGTTTATTCAATAAATATATTAATATATTTAATAAATATATAAATATAGTAAATTCTATTTTTATAAATATCCTTTAAACTGGAAGTACAGCTAAAATTATCTGTTTTTTCTATTACAGGTTTATTTATTCATATAATTTTTATATTATATATTTTATAACTATTAAAAATGAATTTACAGTTGTTTAAAAGTAACTTTTAAATAATAAAATGGATGAAAATAAAATTAAGATATTAGGTAATTTTAAATATTTTTGAAAATTGTTCTAAATTATATCTAATAATCGTCAAAAAATATTTTATTTCTCTTTCGATTGAGTGATCATGTTTATTTAATACTGTAATTAAAAAAGATCAAAGTTTCATATAAAATTTAAATATTTTCTTGATTATTTAGTATGTACATGATTTTATTAAAAATATTTTCTTTTAATGATAAATTTGATGATGACCACGAAAGAAATTTATTAGAAAGATAAATATATTAAAAATAGAATAAAAATTCCTTTCATTATTTTTATAACACGTTTATAGGATTTTTATTATTTGTTTATAGTTCACACACTAAACAATGAGTTTATTATTATTGATTTTTTAAAAAAATCTGAATATGCTTGTTGTATATTGGGAGTTGTATAAAAACATACATACACACACACATAGAAATATTTTTATGAAAGTAGTTAGTGAAAGAGATAATACTTTATTGGTAACTCTTTATACATGCTTTTTTATTCGATAATTTTTATTTAATACTCATAAATAATAAAAGTTTTTTTTTTTAAAGGAAACCAAATTCCTAAAAAAGCAAATATAAATAAGTTATTGTGATAATATTTCTTATCATTAATTCATTGTTTTTTATCCATTATTCTTTGTTTATATCGGATCAATCATTTGTAATAATTCTAACGTTGAAATTCTGAACAGAAAATATTCATTAATCATATTCATGTCGCACTGAAAGACAATCTCTTCTTAATGAAGTAATTAAATTAATACATTGCTCGCTATATACTTCACAGGCTTACATTCAGTCTTAATACGAATTTAAGTTTATGGAATGGTGTACTTATATTTTAAGTGTACCGTTTGTTATAAACTTAATATATTTATGTTCATTTTGACAATGATGAATAAATATTAAAACTGTAACATATCCCATCCAACATTGCTCTGAAGACACATACATCAGAAATTATTATATCAATTAGTCAAGAATACAAGTAAGTTAAAACAATGGTTCATATACTAGGATATATACCTAAAATTTTTAATGTCTTCTATCAAACAGTTAAAAGCACTAATAGTCATAAATTATTAGTATAATATACATGTATATAGGTATATGTTGTTCATTATGTCCTCATTCTCATCAAAACCGTACGGTTAAGTGATGTCAACTTTCTTTTATCCACGCATAAATTGAATTTTCTTGAGGCACAGTCAGTGGTTAGTAGCCATATTAAATGTCCCTTTCTTTTAACCCACTCTGAAAGTAGCCTACATATTCGTATTTATCCATAATTATTTATAGAAAAATGTTGCACGTATTCGCAGAAATGTTTACATACTCAATTATCGTTTGTCTCGATTAAAAAAAATGCAATTTACTCGATATCAAATGATGGTTTGATTTTAATTTTTAAGGTTAAATAATAAATTACTTATATATGCACACATCCTTATTTACTTTTCTAATTTGCATTTATTTATATGCACATATTTTTATTTAAAATTGTATCTGCTTAATCACGATTGTTTTAGTGGCTTTAAAATGAATTTTTATTGAATGCACAGTCGGTGAAGGTAGTTTAAATAAAAGATAGATTTGATTTAAAAAAGAAATTATGTTTATAAGAAAAAATATAAAATATACTTGTGGAATATTAATAATTAAATAGTATATATATATATATATATATATATATATATATCCAAATTTAGATTGGAAAAACTTTTTAAAACTTAAACATTAGAAATTCAATCAACTAGATTATTCGATATTTAATCAATTTTCAACTATGAGAGAATAATTTATTTTATTCAAGTGGATTTATTATAAAAGGATTTATGCATGTAAATCATGCTCATTAATAAAATGTTATGATCATTTCTATCCTTTCGTCAATAGAAAATTCTATGAATCAAAAAGTATATTCCGGGGTGAAATATTCAAATATCAGGTTGGTAGGAAAATAATTGCGGTCTGTGTTTTCTGAATTCTAACCTTAATTTCTTTCAATGCAGTGTTTTTCATTGTCTTCGTGTAAATATCATTTTAAAGTGCATTTTTCGGTCTGTATTTTGGTAAATCGACTTTGGTTTTATTATTAATTTTGCTTTAAGCTGGTCTATTCAATTAAAGATAGAAAACAAGTAAATACGAGTATTTTTTATGACTTCAAAACGGGTGGTAAACAGCAGAATTTGCTTGTAAACGAAACGATACTTTCGGTGTGAGTACTGTTAAAAAGGCATGGTGTAATGGTGGTTCCAAAAATTTTGTGCCGAGGACGAGTGCCTTGAAGATGAAGAAGGTTGCAGGTGTCATTCTTCAGTTCATAACGACCAATTGAAGGCATTGGTTGAGTCAGAACCACTCACAATTCGAGAATTTGCACACAAGTTAGGCGTTAGTCATCCAAAGGTTCTGGACCACTGAAAACAGCTAGGAAAATCAAAAAAGCTGTAAATGTATATGAATTTGAAGGTCATAAACCGCAATTATTTTTCTAAAACATAATATATTTAAATGAGTAAATAATATCGAAGTAATAAAAATAAATTTAGTAATTTATATTAAAAATGTACTACATTTAATAGTACTTTAATACTAAACTAATCTTTTGTATTACATTATAAATTTTTGTTTTGGTTTATCTAAGTCATCAATTATCTTATTATAAGTAAATGTATTTAAAATGTTATTTTATACACTATATATATATATATATATATATACACATACATACATACAAACATATACAATGTGTATGTGTGTACGTGAACGTAGTAAAAGGTCGAGTAAGTTGCAATAAAATTAAGAGTGGTTATATTTGTGGTATAACAAGATGGTGTATTTATTTTACTGATGTATAGGTGGTAAATATTAACGATTTATTGATTAAATATCCATTGATAAATAGAAAATTAATTTTCAAAAATTTTTATTAATTGTGAATAAGTACATGTGTTTTATTTACCACCTTTGTCATTTTAGAATTTCGGTATTTAATGTCTAGACATTAATTCGACTATAAACCAAATATATCTTTTAAATGTATGTTAAGCAAATAAAGTTATTTACTTTTGATTGACCTGAACATTTTTTTAGGAAAAATTTGAATATATCTTTCTCTTTCTATTGTTTATATATATATATACATATATGTATATATTTATATATATATATATATATATATATATATATGTATATACATATATTTATATATATATATATATATATATATATATATATTAAAATTAGTCCAAATTAAAAATTAATTATCAATAAGAAAAATTATAGAAATAAAACTCAAATTCTAATAATTTAAAGTGTTTGAAAATAGTTTCCTAAAATATACGAAAATCAGCTAGTATAGTGTTGCTTGTGCAAGAAAAATAACAATATAATTATGGTAATAGATTCAAGGGCTGAAAAAGGAATAAACTTAAATTAAAAGAACCAATATTTCAGGGAAAGGATTTTTTATATATATCTCACTTGTTTCTTGTTTATAAAAATGATATCTAAGGAATAAAATTATAAACAAATAATAATAAGTGTTAAAAACATTAGTGTGGGTGTGTTTTTTACACCAAATATAATGAATTATTTTCATATCTACATATTTACAATTTTTAGTTTAATCACTTAGTTATTAACAATCTTTTTCCAGTCTATTTAAAATTTTTATATACAAAATACTTACCTATTATATATATATATATATATATATATATATGTCTATATATACATATATATCTATCTATATATGTATATATATATATATATATATATATATATATATGTATATTAATGTGATTACTTTATTACTTGTGATTTTTTAATTCTTTCAAATCTGATGGTACATACATATGTACCACCATTTTTTGTCATTTACTTGATGGTATACTTTTTGTACCATCATTTGAAAGGTCACCAACAATGCAGTCCGGTTGTATAATTTGCGAACCACTTAAAGAGATGACTTCTGATAGTTCTGTAATCTATCTAACAAATGGCAGCCGTTACTTGAAGCTCAGAATAGTAGCAAAGCTCACAGGACTGCATCAAGGAGTCTGTTAAAAAAGCCTTGTACTTCTAAGGTCTGTTTTCCAGTCAAATGTACTGTACTTGAAACAGTTAAGTCAAATACAAATATTTGGATCAATGTAAAAATGAGTGGTGAATTCTTGTATTGAATTTTCTAAGATATTGCTTAAATAGAATTGAGTAATAATTAATTAAATAAATATGATTTCAGTTGTGACAATGAATGCAAGCAAAATTTATAATAATTTTATTTAAAATTTGACACTAATTGACTTATAAGTATATTTCCTTTCCTATATTTAAAGTAGCACTAAATATTGGATTTGAGGTAAATTACATGCAAATGTTTAGTTTGTAGATAATTTCAAATTTAAAATCTGTGGTTTTAGTGCATAGATAGTAAGTCGTTATACTTGTTTAAAATTCTATCTAAATAAGATGACTTATAGAAATAATACTTTATATATATATATATACTCTTCATTTTTATATATAAAACATAAAAATCTTCTTTTTATCAAATAAATATCTGGTTGTATAACATTCTAATTTATGAAAGTATTTTTGTTTATTTTATTTTTATAAAAGAAAGTTTCCATTATATGCAGAAAAAGGAAATAAAAATTATTATAGGTGTATAGATATTTTGAATATATTTTGTTGATTGAATTCAAATAAAATTACTCATTTGTATATTGTGATTAAAATAAATTAAAGTAGTCGCAAGTTACATCCGGCCTTGTCAACACATTTAATATGTCTTCTTTATGTGTATGTGTAATATGCGTGTATGGATGCGTGTGTATTTATGCTGTTAACTTACTCTCTTTAAATGGTTACTACCGGCTTTCAAGCATCATTTATTTTTACCCATTCATTGTACTTTTTGCATTACCGGCTAGTTCTTACATCCTGCACGTTTCCTCTGATGCGTTAGGTCCATATTTGTTTTAATGGTTTTCTTTTATGATATACTTTTATCATTTTTTCAATTAAATGAAGAATGTTTTTTTGTATATAAAATATAATTCATATTTTTTATAGTTTTATATAATTCAGGAAAATGTCGGAGTTGCTTTTTTCAATTTATAATTGTCAAATAAATAAAAATTAGTTTGTTAATAAATGCTCATTAATAATAAATTCCATTATTAATAATTAAATTTAATTTCAAAGATATTTATTCTTTAAATAGTTTTAAATTTAGTAAAAATGAATAGTTTTTGAATATTCATCGTGTTAAAAACGTTTTCATGTTTAAAAAAGAAATGGTTGTGAAAGATCTAAGAAATTTATTTGATACAACTTTTGAGATGAAATATTTAAGATACTGAATAATAATACAATACAATGAAATATAATATAATATAAATACAATGAATAATAATACAATACAATGTATTATTCACTCTTTGCGTTAGTATACAAATTTTAAATCGTTCAATCTATATTCTTAATTCATAAATATTACTAGTTTTTAAAAACTATGAAGAAAACATAAACAATTCGTACTAAATACTTAGTATATACAATAATATTTTTGTATTTATAATTTGTTTAGTTTCTGTGTACCTGGATTTGAATTGTTTGTTATTCTTATGTATTCCTTAAGGTCTCTATCGGTTTTGTTTGTTCAGACATCTTCAGACGTATATTTGTTGTCAGTGTAGAATTTTAATACCAGTTTTAGTTAAAATCCATAATTTAAATTAAAACTGACACAAAAGTTGCTAAATAAACTAATAAATAACCAAAAAAACACTATATTTGTCTTCTTAGGAATAACACAGAAAACTTAGGATGATTCAATTTTGCTTCCACATGAAAGTATTAAAAAAGTCAAAAATAAAAAAAATCACTTTATTTTTTATTTAAAATTTTAGTTCAATTCAATACTAAAATATAATTGAACTAAAATACTAAATAAAAAATAACATGTTTTTTTTTATTTCTAGGTCTCCACTTTCATGTGAAGCCTAAATTGAATCATTCTACGAGTATATAGAGTGTGGAAAATGTAAAATATAAGCTAAAACTGGTATAAAAATATATGAAATATTGACAACCAATATCCACCTCAAGATGTCTGAATAAACGAAACTGGCAGTAAAGGAAAAAAAACTGTGACTTAAAGGACAAGAAATAAACAATTATACTTTTCATAAAAAATTTTTGCATTTTATTATTTCACAAATCATTTGATTGTTATAAAATTTATATTTTATTGTAAAAATGATTCCATTTTAAATAATTGAACTTATTTTCATAAATTTGACGTTTTATGCACTCATCACTTAAATACATTTTTGAAAAATATAAGATGTATAATAATAACAATGTATTAGTGTTGATTTTTGAAATACTTATTTTTAAAAATTAAATTTATAAATTCTACCACTATTCATCATCATTAATGTTTAATTTGTATTTTATAAACGAACTATTTAGTTGCATATATCATCATAATGAGTTATAAAAATATCTGCTGTTTAAATATTTTTGAAAATGATTCTAAATTATATCTCATAATCGTAAAAACATTTTTTATTGATGATTGATTATATTTATTTAATGTTGTAATTAAAAATATCAAAATTTCGTATAAAATTTAAATATTTTCTTGATTATTTAGTTTGTATATTATTTTATTAAAGATATTTTCTTGTGTTAATATATTTGATAATGAACACGAATGAATATTTATTAGAAAGTTGATAAACATATTAAAAATAGAACAAAAATTCATTTCATTATTTCTATAATACATTTATAGGCCTTTTGTTATTTGTTTACAGTTAATATATTAAGCAATGAGTTTATTATTATTATTACTGATTTTTTTTTAAAAAAAACGTGAATACGTTTACTGTACATTGGGAGTTGTACAAAAACATACACACACACACACACACATGGAAATATCTTTATGAAAGTAGTTAGTGTACGAGATAGCTTGACTAACAAGTAAGCTTTGTCTGGCCCGCACGAGTACGACATAAAATCCCCAAAGGGCATTTCTGTATAATATAATCTTCACTCTCCCATCGTGATGTTTGTAGTTTATGTTTCTTTGTACTTGAAAATGAGTGTACATAATGGACAACTTTTGTATAACGAAAGTCTAAGTAAATTCAGAGTTTTATAATGATTTTTATGATCATGTAATATTTACACAAGGATCGGATTGTTTTCATTTTTATCTGCTTTAAAATTAAATAATTTCTATCATATGTACACTTTGGTTTGACGTTTGTATTATTTAATTAACTGAAAAATATACGTTTTTTTTGAGAATGAAAAGAATGAACGATGCATGGTTGTTTCACAGAAAACGAAAACAAAAATGTATAGAGATGATTTTTTAATAAAAATATAATAAAAAAGTAAGTAATAAAAATGTCAATAAACCGTATTGCTTTTTATTACTTTTAATCAACGTTTTCGGTAGTATTTTTCATTACACTTAAATGTGTTGGTTAGATTCTTAGATTATACATACATACATATATATATATATATATATATATATATATACGAGGGTTGTTTGATAAGTATAGTAAAAAACTGAGTTAAACACCATTTTTTTTTGAAAATATGGATTTCATTCCTCAACTTAGTCTCCATTGAGGGCTATACACTTGGTCTAGCAAGTCTGCAAAATACGCACTGATGACGGTGATGACAACCCATTCGAAGAGAATTTCTACACACCGAGCCTAATTTTCAAGTTTGGGAAGATGGAGTAGCCGGACGGGGCCAAGTCAGGAGAATAGAGTTAATAAAGAAACAATTTGAAGACTAATTTGTACACTTTTGCCATTATGATGGTCAGTTTGTGGGGTCCTGGTGAAACAGTACTTTTTTGTGTACCAATCTTGGCCGTTTTTGTTTCAGCTCTTCTTTTAAATGATTCATTCATGTTGCATAATAGGGTTCTGTTATCGTTTTTCCCTTCGTTAAGTAGTCGATCAGGATGTTTCCTTGGGAAATACAAAAAACAGTGACGACCGCCTTCCTAGATGACAAAACGCTCTTCACCTTCTTCTACGCACTTTCATCAGTCGTTGTCCATTGCTTTAACTGCTGCTTGACTCCGGTGGGTAGTGGTGGATCCATGTTTCATCCACGGTGACGAATCGATGCAAAAAGACTTGCTCGCTTTTTTCATTTTTGCAGTACCTGTACAATGCTCGCTTCAAACATCTGTAGAAAGTGAACAACGAGTCACTTCTGGCTGAAATTTTGCCTATGCTAGTTTGAAAAGTGACGCTTGGTAGCTCTAACGTTGCCAAATGAATGGTTGCGTCATATCATAGAAATTTGCCAAACTTATTAAACGACCCATATATTTATTTAAGTTGTAAATAGAAGCTATTAGAAACATAATTATTGTTGACAAATACAAATGTCACTACTAATTACGGTATATATATATATATATACATATATTACAAAAATTTATGAAAAAGTCACACACTATAAATATTTTAAATTTAAACCGTACCGTTGTGGCATTTTAGCAAAATTAATTGTTACAAATGAATTATTTTTTAATGCCACAAACTATCAACTATTTTTCTGGTCAAAAATGTTTAATTAATGATTACTGGTCATATTTTATTATTACTTTTGTAACAAAAATATTATTATTTTTGTATTCTATTTTTTCGCACGTTATTTTTACACTTATTCGAGATTTTTTTACAAAGAACCAATGCAGTTTTTTAGATTAATCTTTTTATATATGTATTTATTTGTCATTGAAGAACATTTATACATTTTTGCAACACAAAATATTTAACAATGGTGGCGCTACAGTCGTCGATCGACACCCATTTATAAAAAAAGTTGTTGCATGGTTGAGATTACTTAAATTCTACTTATTTGAAACAGAAACATCAAAATGTTTATTAATTAGTACGAGTTTGACTATAGTTGGTATAAAAATTGAAGAAAAAAAATGAAAATTCAAAAAATCGCGGCACTTTGAAATAATGATTGAGATTTTTACTATATTTTCATCTTTCTAAAGGGTTGTGAAATATGAAAAATAATTTTTTTAACATAATTTTACTAGGAACTATAGCAACATGGTCAAATAGAAATTGAAATATCACTGTTAAAATATTAAAAAAACCAGGTTTTTGTAAAAACGCTTTTCAAGTTTTCCGTACCAATTTCACAAAGATAATATTACTACAGATAAAAGGTTTCCAGCTTCATCAATTTTACAAATTTCGAAAATTTTTTAACACATTTTTTCCATAACATGAAGTTCCAGGAAAAGTAAAAAAAAATGATTTTTTCGAAATGAAAAAGCAGAATGGCCACTTAATAGGAGTTAATAAAATAGACAAAATGTTGTAACATCTAAATTCGAAAATCAAATATCTGCTGAGGCTCAATTTGCATATAATTCAATATAAACTAATAAAAAAAGAATATCTCTGTCATTTAAGATACTCTAAAACTAAATATTTAGTCTGAGTGTGAAAGAAATATACTCTTTTAAGAAATATCTTGAAAAGAATACAATTGTAAAAGAACGAAAAAGTGGGTTTTAGGTGTATAAATACTGATATCATCTTATACACGATTTCATAGTCAAAGACATTAACAATAACATCCTGAATTGATAAAATATAACATTGTATTATATAGAAATATACTTTCTTTCTCTTTCTCTCTCTCTCTCTCTCTCTCTATATATATATATATAATTATTTTTAGAAAATCTTTTCAAATTTAATTAAAGTAACAGATAATTACTTCTATAAGCAAGTTGTTGACAATTAATATAACATTGACAATACTTTTATTTAAAATAATGTTGATAACTCCTTCATGTCAAGATAATCTGAAATTATAAATAATTGTATGAAATATTTTATTCGTTTGTATGTTCTGGGATAATTCTCAGTTGTTATATACAATTTGTACATATATGGGTTAACTACAGCGTTAACTTTTATCAAGTTCCGGTGCATAGTCGTATGTTTAAACTACATTTTGTGTTCACTAAGTATATGTACAACAATAGTAATTATGTATGATATCAGAGTAGTGTGGGATTGCATTTACTTGTAAGCAATTTCCCATACGTTATTTGCATATATTTCTTTGCTATAACTACCGTATTACGGTCATCATTTTTCAATGCTAAACAACAATAATTTTCTTAAACTTGGCATCAAAACATAGGTTTTTTGTATTACCTGTAACGTTTTTAAAGTATTTTCTATTGTATTATTTATAGAATTTAAGTATTTACTGAAATGTCTGTTTTTAAGTAAAATTACTATAACTGTTATTTAATGGTGCTCATGTTTTTATATAAAAATAATGTCATTTTGATTAATGGATACATTGTAAATATTATTGTATAATCTATTATGTCTTAATATACAACTATACGAGTTATTTTTAAGTTATAATTCTGTACTAGATTGATAATTTTTATTTTTATTTTATTTACTTTAAAATGAGTGGTATTTTTTTATCAGAAAATGAAATTTATTTATAAGAAATAACAATTCTAAGGATCTAGAGTAATGATTAATATATTTGACTTAGATTTATTAATTTATACATTTATTTGTATATAATTATTTGCTTATAGAGTTGCAAGTACAAATATATACAATAATATATATTTATTTGAGAGATAGGAAGATTATACTTTTGGCATTGATTATGAGTATGGTTTATACAGGGTTCGAATTGACGACGTATTTTTATTCCCATGAGTTTATATATATATATATATATATATATATATATATATATATATATATATCATCAACCTATGTCAATCCACTGCTGGATAAACGTTTCTTCCATTTTGTACGATTGAATGTCTCTCTTTTTCACTGATTTCCAATAACATTTTTAATTTTCTTATCCCACCTGTTTATTAGTCTCTTTCTTGGTCTTTTTATATTTATTTGTTCCCAGATTGTCCATCGGTTGTTTTCTTTTCTTGCAACATACCTTGCTTTTTCCATTTCAGACTCTTTATTTTTCTTATTACATCTGCGACTCCTGTCTGTTTTCGTATCCATTCTATTCTTTTTCTATATTTTCTTGTTATTCTTAGCATACATCTTTCCATACTTCTCTGCGTTGTTTGGAGTCTTTTAGGCAAGGACTGGTAGTATACATTGATCAAATACTTTTTTCTTCAAACAGAATGGGATTGTTGATTTAAATATCAAGGCGTTTCGTACAAATGAGCTCCAACTCATTTTAATTCTCCTGTTTATTTCTTCAATGAATGATCCATTTTTGTTGATGGATCATTCATGGCTTGTTGATGGATCATTCATGTATGTCTATCAAGATGGCCTAGATAGACATACTTCGTAACTTCTTCTATTTTTGTTCCTTTTATTTCAATTTTCATCAGGAAGAGAGACACATTGAACAACACTTTTGTTTATGCGTGATTTATGTTCAGGTCATTTTTTGACTAGCGTTATCAATTACTCTATCCTCTCTGTAATACTTCTGGAGTACTTGCAAAGATAATGATATCATCAGCAAACAGGAGTTGACTTTATTTTTCGCCTTTCATTTCGATTCCTTTGTCCTCCCAGTCGAGCAGTTTGAGTAATTCTTCTAAGGGTGTAATAAATAATTCCGGAGAAACTTCATCTCCTTGTTTTATACCTTTCTCGCTTTTTATCTTTTTTGTTTCTTCCTGTAGCTTCACCGTCAAGATTGCATTCTTGTAGATGTTATCTATCAACTCAATGTATATGTCCACTATGTCCGTATATATATATATATATATATATATGTTTATATATATATGTTTATATATATATATATATATATATATATATATATATATATACGAGAATACAAACATAGAAATAGTTAATATGCTGAATTAGCTTCATAAAACAATCTGAAGAAAAATGCTTAGAAATTGTAAAGTGTATAATGTAATTGAATTATAAAAAAGAAAAAAATTAGGTAATTAAATGTTAAAATTAATTAAAAGTAACTGTACTGAACAAAGAATTAAATTTGAATATAATATTTTGCACTGATTACCTAAATGATGATTTAAATGATTTAGTTAATAATACATGTATAGCGTACACACATATAGCATCACGTTACATTTCTTATATGTATATATATATATATATATATATATAAATTATTGAGTGGAAAAAAAATAATTGATATATTTTAATATGTTATATTTTATTTTATAGATTTGTTCAGAATAATATAATTGCAAAAGAGGTAAATCTTCAAATGACGATTTATTACCAAAGTAAGCGATTTGAAATGTCATTTGAAAAATGTCTAGCTACAAGACCGAATAATGAATGTGATTTCATACGATTACTTTTTTCGTTAGTAATCACTACTCAAATGTAGAAATTAGGTTTGATGAATAAGACGGCGAGAATGCGATCATCGTATTTGTTTCTATAATATGTTTGTGTGCTGTCTGCTGACACTAACTTTTGAAGTAGTCATAATTTAGAAGTATGTGTGATAAACCTCAGCGTGTTTATTCTTATTGAGTACATCGTTGTCGAATTAAAATAAAAATACATTAAATATTATAATGGACTCGAATTCTTTTCTATATTCCAAGTACTGTAGAAGTTAGTTTTATAATTAAAGTGAACAAATATACACGTTAAACAAATAATATACTATTACATATGTACAGGCATGCCAGTACACACCTTAACATATTGTGGATTGTATGTATATGTCTTATTTAAACTTAAAGAATATAAAAATTTATTATTCGTGAACGAAAACAGTACTTTTCAATGCATTCAAATCTGTACTATTATTACAAGGCAATTTAAATATTTTATTTGGTTGATAATCATGTTAAATATAATTTGTATTTAATTGAACTTTTAACCAGCAGAAATATTTAAATGGTATTTTAATTATATGTGAATGAATATGTATATGTTCGAAATGAGTTCAGGTATATCAGACAGATATACAAAACGCTAATCGAAATTTTTACATGAGTTATGTTTTTGGAATTAAATAATATTTAAACAATATATACCACATATACAATAAAATGAATTTTGATGTATATATATATATATATATATATAGGTTGTTTCAATTTAGGATTCCGCATAAAAGTATTAAAAAAATCTCAAAAATTAAAAAAAAATGTTATTTTTTATTTATTATTTTAGTTCAATCCAATACTAAAACACAATTGAATTAATTGAAATAAAATACTAAATAAAAAATAGCATGTTTTTTATTTTTTTCGATTTTTTTTAATACTTTCTTGTGTAAGCCTAAATAGAATTTTCTTATATATATATATATATATACACACATACTATTATTCGATGTTTAACCTTAGTCGTAATTAGATATTTTTATGATATCAATTTTAGATAAAATGTGTAGTGAACTGTGTGTTTATTGTTAAACAGAAAGTATACCTCAGTTCTGCATAAAACTATTTTTAGATTTAATTTTTTAAAGAACTAAACATGTATTCATTATTTTATATTGAAAACTAGAAAAAGAACTCTATAGGAATCTGACATGAATTATTATATTACATTAATACACTGGTCTTCGCAGAAAATATCAACGAAGAGATTATTATTTTAAAGTTCAAATATTGCTATTATTCATTCGTTTTTTGATCAAAAAATAAACGATTCAGCTAATTAAGTTATCAAAACTTAGTAATTCATTCAGTTTATACTATTTACTGTGTGATAAATTCTAAGTAAAGACTCGGTTGCTTTTACTAAGAGGATATATTTGAAAACAAATATATGAATTTTTCGGAAATGTTTCTGTTAAGACAATAGAAATATTTAAAAAAATCTAGTAAAAAGTAATAACATTATTCAATTATGAGTTGAAAATAGATGTGTTCAATAGTATTATATTATATAAATTTGAAGATAGATGTGGAGATTGATAATGGTATTTATTTAATAGAGGACAATGTTTGAAACAGTAGTCATAAATCGGGCACTTAGGATCTTAGTTGTCGTATCGCTCTTAAAACTCAAATAATCAATCAACTAGTCATGAAATATCTTTAAAAACATGTGAGAAAAACAAATCTATCTAAATAATCTTCGTAGATAAGCAATCAATTATATATATATATATATATATATATATATATATATATATAATTGATTGCTTATTTAAGAAGTTGTTTTTTTCTACACTTTAGGAACTCTTCTTCCATATGATTCAGATGATAAACAGTTTTTTTAGATAGATTTTTTTTTCTAAAATGTTTTTAAAGATATGTTATGACTAGTATTATATATTTATATATATATAAAATCAAAATTATCCATAAAAAGCTACAACGGTGCAAAAAATAATCTATCTGCGATGTTTATATATATATACATAACGACTACGTTGCGATATATCTGTGATAATCATTAAATAGATATGATGATTTAAAAAAAATGTGTTTTTTACTTCATTCGTTTCATCTACAGGTTTATAATTGCCAAGTGGGCGAGCGTATCGATCAGGGGGCGAAGTCTCCTAATATATATATATATATATGTATATATATGTATATGTATACATATATATATATATATATATTAACAGAACCTAGTTTTTCTATAATCTTATATAATTATTGTAGTACTAAGATTACGACTCAAATTCATATGTTATAATTTTACATATTATGATGTTATAAAACTAGTACGGATCAAGCACAACTAAATCACTTAATGTATATATTTCGAAGAATCTTATATATATTATACTCATCTCAACTCATCTTGATTGTAGGTTTTCATTTTTCGAAAAGTGAGATTTATGCAAATAAGTTATTAATAAACATTGCCGAGAGAAAAGACTAAAGCATCATATATATTATATAAATATCATTATAAATAAGTTCTTCTATCTTGAAATAAATACAGTTTTTTATATTTTTATCCATAATTTTAGTTATTTTTAAATTTTGTAGCTGCTGACACAGACATTCCTATCTGAAATGATGGATTTTTTTATTTATATATACAATCAAAATATTATTTTGGTATTGTGAATAAATCCACTTGCACATGAACAACATAAAAAAATAAGTAAATAATTAAAATTAAGTGATTATATTAAAATAAAGAAATTTTAGGTATAGATTTTTATTTATATTTTATTATAGAGGTGGGTAACTTCTTCACTAATAAAAGCCACAAATAATACTTTTCATACATTTTTGAATGTTCAAGTGCCACAGAAAATATTTATTTAAAATTGTATTTATTAGATTGGTATAAAAGTAATTTCGGTTTATGACCTTCCAATTCATATACAAAACCGCACTTATTTTCCTACCGACTTAAAAATAATAAAAAGTACAACTGTATAGTACTCCTACTTATCAAAGCAGAATATTTTTAATCTCTACTCGTTGAAGATTTTAACTGAATCTTTGTTTTTGCATTTAAAAGTTACTGAGACCGTGCTGAAAATTGCATTTTTAAAGATATTTTTTTCAAAAATTTACACAGTAACCCGTCCCAAATTTGATTTTATTGTATTCAGCAAGTCCTAATTAATAAAATTGTTTAATTTCATATCTTTTTCAAAGATTGCCCATAACTGTATAGTTACCTTAAACAGCAGTTTGGACACACAATGCATGTGGATGTTTGAAAAGATAATGTCAATTACCCGTTTATATATAAAGTATTCAAATATTGGTACAACTATACCACAATAAATTATTAATATAAAAGTTTAGGAAAAATGGTAATGAAACCCAATATTGTATCGAGAGACGCACAGAGTAGCTTGGTGAGACACAGTTTGCACACACTTATTTTATTATTTTATGATAACTCATATGCCGAAGGGCCCTAAAATCCCAAATAAACACAACAGTGATAAGTCATATACTTTGCACGTAAAGAATAGTGTTTGAAAAATTTCTATTTATTTTAGTTTTGCTATTTCAGGATTTAAAGATTGTTATGAATTACACTAATTTCATAAATTATAAAAATATTTTCTGATCAAAAATGATCAATAATTGATTCTTTAAAAATGCAACTTTGACCACGGTCTCAGTAACTTTTAAATGCAAAAACGAAGACTCAGTTGAAGTCTTCAACGAGTAGAGATTATTCTGCTTCGATCAATAATTGATTATTAATCATTTTTTATTTTTACTTACTTGCTTTGCAATAGTCATACTATCTTCATAAGATCGTTACAGGAAAGTATATATTTCTCTCCCTCTCTCTCTCTCTCTCTCTATATATATATATATATAAAGAAAAGTAAAGAAATTAAATCGAATTTTTGAAAAAGTTTATTTATTTTGACCTATATAGATACATTGAATTTTTCCTCATCAAATAGTGAATGAAGTTCCTTATATTTAATTTTTTTATCCGTATATAATATAAAGAAAAAAAGAAATAAATAATGAAATGTCAAATAAACCTAAAAAATGTGGAATAAATTACGATCCCAAATCAGTTCTGAATATTATCTTCGTGTATACTCATTTGCAAAATATAAAAATAGCGGTGTACTATGGAAATGTATTTTTAAAAACATCTATGTATGATTCAAACCGCATGCCGCTTGATATTAAAGTATGAAGAATACCTACATTTGAAACTAGAGATTTTTTTTTGATGATCATCAAGTGACCTTAACCCAGACTCCATTGACCTACAACATACATTATACGGCAGACAACAACGGTATACAACGATTTCTATACTCAACAATAACTATTCACTGACGTGTTGTATTTACATCAGTCTCACGAAAATTTCGAATTGTTTATGATTCATTTTTAGCTGTGAAAGTAGAAAAGATCATATTAAAATGCATGATGTTCATGAATCGCTCTCTTTACGTTCCTTGTGAATCAGTCGATGAAATATGTAAATTTCGTTTGAAAATTCATTTAAAATTCAAACGTTCTTGTGATTCAAGTATTTATTTTGTGTTTTGTTGCTCTTGTAATATAGATTTGTGTTGAAAAATACAAGAGTTCTGCACTGAAGTACTAAACAAATAAGTGAATAAGACACACTGCAAAACTGTCAATATTTGTTCATCATTGTGGAATCAATATCATTATTCGATATTGTAGAAACGTCTTCGATATGTAAAACAGTTAATAGATTGAATATAGCTTTTACTTTTCTAGTTTAAAAACATTTGTAGTATGATACTTACGATCAGTTGGTGTTTATAATGTTTTAAATAGATAAATAGAATTGAATCGGTCATTTCAAAAACTACTTAACTTGAAGAATTTAAATCTTATAGGATTCAATAAAAATTGCGTCATATAATTATAATAAGATTTTTTAAAGATTTTCATTGTTAGTATGTTTTCTAGGCCTTTAATTTGTTAGTTGATTAATAGTTACTGTCCTATAAAATCTTAATATATAAAAAAATCAACGTAAATGGTTTTGATTTATGTTGCTTTTTCAGGTTATAGTATTAAATGTATAATAAATTGTTTAAAAAATATTTTTTTTATTATAATTTTTTATTAAAAAATATTATATCACACAAATATGCATCTCATTTATAATCTAATATTAAGATACATAATCATATTCGCCGTGGGATTTTAGTAGAGTTTCTTCCATTTCTTCGGTTGGCCAGCTGAATACTTCTTTGTAAAATGACGTGTTCCTCCAAGATACTATCTTTTACTTGTTTTAAATTGTCTATTTTTTATACTTTGTCGAAATTTTCAATTCATATGCTTTCGTAGACGGAAGTGACATCATAAGTGTAATATGTTTTACTACCTGGAATGTGTTTTTTGATGAACCATCTATGAATTCCACAGTCTCCATCATCACAGGTATAATATGTTTTACTACCTGAAATGTGTTTTTTGATGAACCATCTATGAATTCCACAGTCTCCATCATCACAGGTGTAATATGTTTTACTACTTGAAATGTGTTTTTCAATGAACCATCTATGAATTACTCAGTCTCCATCATCCCAGATTTATTAGCATCGTATTGAAAACTCATATATGTTGAAGGAGCAAATGTTTTTTTCTACTCTTTCGGAACTCTTCTCCCGTAAGATTCAGATGATGAACATTTTTTTTTGTAAAACGAAGGCCATCATTTTTTAAATTCAAAAATCTCTTCAGTTTCTACTTCTTTCACTGAAAATTTTATGCTCGATTGAGTAACCATATTGATGTTTTCTTTGGCACATATAAACGATCATGTTTTTGTACAATTTTTTTAATTACTTTAAAATCACGGTCATAAGGGAAAAAAGAATGACCAGCTTCGACAACTAGGCACAATGTAGCTAATGTAATTTTTATGTTGAATATGAGGCTACTCTCAAGAAGGCCCGTAGCTAGACCGTCATATTAGAGGACGAAAATACAATTTTTGATAGGCAAAATTTTTTTTATCATAAAATGCTCATAGAAATATGCTCATAGAAAAGATTTTTTTTTGTGTGTAGAAACGTTTTTACTCATCAAGATAAATCCATTAGGAATATTCTTCCAATGATTCTCGATAATTTTCAAATCTCCCAAAATCAGAAAATGTTTTGATAGGCGGAGGATAAAAGAAGCAACCAGGAGAGGAAATACACTCCTGGCCTACCGCTAACTATGGTCCTGCCCTTAAAGTTCTAATTTCGACAAAAAAATAACTTTTAAAACAACATGTAGTTTTTGAAATGACGGATTCAATTATTAACACAATTAAAGACTTGATTTTAATGAAAATTAATGAAAGTGTCAGGAAAAATTTACATATGCACAAGTTTAAACTTATGGATATGATTATAATATTCTTTTTTTTAATATTATTTGATATAAATGTATTTTGAAAATTGAATAAATGTATCTTGTCAGTAAATTTGATAAATACTGTACAATAATAACAAATAAAATGATTGGAAATAATAAAAATATGATATTGAATAAAGTAATGTTATTGTATTAGTGTATGGTTATTTATTGATTAAATTTTATATCATTTGTCACTAGAAAAAAATATGTATTTAATGTAAATTAGCACCACTTATAAACGATAATGTTGAAAAATAATTGAAACATCTGTCGAGCAGAACATTCACCTTTGGTAAAAGTAGAGGATATACTTTATTCTGCGTAAGTGCCTTGTAATGATTCACTCTCTCAATTTATTTTTAAAAAAATAACGTGTAGGTTTTATTTCATTTCGAAAAGAAATAATTCGTGTTTAATTTGTTTCATTTTATAATTGTTGAAACTTTTTCAATATGAAATTTTGTGTTTGTTTAGTTTTTATGAGGTACTAATAGCCTATTTATTAATATACACGTTCTTTTTGAATTGAAATTTTTGACATACTTTAACTCTTTTTTTTTAATAAAACTGATTATCTTGAATGGTTAATGAGCTTTCATTTGTTACTAACATGAATTTGTCTCGAATAAAATTGTATTTTAATATTTTTACTATTATTTTAATTGATTGAAAAAATAAAACTTCTGATATTTTAAACACGATTACAAATGTTACTAATTTACCTTACACATATCTTTTATTCTAATTACAAATAATACAAAATTTAATCAATAAATGTTCATACACTAATACTATATGATAACACTACTCTATTCGATATCATTTGTTTATTATTTCCAATCATTTTATTTATTATTGTGGTACAGTATTTATATAATTTACTGAAAAGATACATTTTCTTAATTTTCAGAACGTATTTATATCAAATAACATCAAAAGAAAGAATATTATCCATAAGTTATATATAAGTTAAAATTTATCTATATCAACTTTTTAATTTATATTTAACTTATCTTATGGATAAGTTAAAACTTATGCATACGTAAATATTAAGCAATTTTCTTACTTTTTAGAAATAAAATTTTTAAAAGTTATATTCTAGAATCTAAGATATTTAAATCTTAAGATATTTAATGCTTGTAAGTTGTTGAGATTTTATTGAATGATGATATAGAGCAAGAGTGGGAAACTTCTTCGATAATAAGAACCACATATAATCATTTTTATACATTTTTGAACATTCGAAAGCCACAGAAAATATTATTTTAAAATTGTATTTATTAAGTTGGTAGAAAAATAATTGCGCTTTATGACCTTTAAATATATATATATATATATATATATATATAAACTCAATTATTTTCATACCCAAATAATATAAATAATAAAAAATACAACTATATAGTAGTCCAACTCATTAAACCAGAATATGTTTAATCTCTACTCGATGAAGACTTTGATTGAGTTTTCATTTTTTCAGTTAAAAGTTACATTTTAAAAAATATTTTTCTCAAAAAATTACATAGTACCCCGTCCCGAATATGGTTTCATTGGATTCAGTAAGTCTTAATTTACAAAATTGTTTACTTTCATATCTTTTTTAACGATTGTTCATAATCGTACAGCCACCCTAAACAGCAGTTTGAACATAATGCATATGGATGTTTAAACGTTTATATATAAAGTATTCTAATATTTGGTATATACTATGCTATTACTATTAGAGATTATTAATATAAAACCTTAGGAAAAATGAAAATGAAACTTAATATTCTTTTGGGAGCCGCGCAGAGTAGCTTTGAGAGTCGCATGTAGCTACAAAACAGTTTGCTCACTCTTGATGTAGAGCAAAGGGTTTGAATTTAAATCAAGCTAATAGATAGTATCATAGTCACTCGATTACAATATCCTTAACAATAAGAGACATTAAAATAGTTATGTTAAAGAAAACTAACGAAACTTTTATCTAAAATTTGAAAAACATTTATAAAAAAATTTTTTTTAGAGAAGATTTTTAACATTATTTTTGTTACTAGCTACTTATTTTCTTCTTTTGAAAATTTTAAATCGTCTTTCATTAGTTTTAATTACAAAATTATATATATATATATAGAGAGAGAGAGAGAGGGATAGAGAGAAATAAAGAGAGAGAGTTTAACTCAATTTAGGCTTTTACATGAAAGTATTAAAAAAATAGCAAAAATGAAAAAATAAAAAGATTTTTTTTAATTTTTGATATTTTTTCTAATACTTTCATGTAGAAGCCTAAATTGACTCTTCCTATATATATATATATATAGAGAGAGAGAGAGAGAGAGAAAGAAAGAGAGAGACTCAATTTAGGTTTTAACATAAAAGTATTAGAAAAATAGCAAGAATTAAAAACTAACATGATTTTTTTAATATTTAAGATTTGTTTAATACTTTCATGTAGGAGCCTAAATTGAATCATCATATATGTATATATATATATATAGACAGAGAGAGAGAGAGAGAGAGAGAAAGAGAGATAGAGAGAAAAAGAGAGAGAGACTCAATTTAGGTTTTTACATGAAAGTATTAAAACATAGCAAAAATTAAAAAATAACATTTTTTTTAATTTTTGAGATTTTTATTATTAATTTCAAGTAAAATCCTAAAATGAATTACCTATATATATATATATATTAATGATAATAATTATTGTGAAAATCAACTAAGTCTTAAAACATAATCAGAATTAATATTTATTTTCTATTATTTTTTAATAATATGAACAATTAAAATTATCAAGAAAGTAGGTAAGGCTGAGTACGTTTTATACATTCATACGAATAAAAAATTAATTAAACGCATCTTAAATAAATATTGTTTTATCGATTTCTTACTAATCAAACAATTTGATGTTTACCAAAAAATTAAATAAAGTAAAATAAAATCATTATGTAAATTATATGATTCTGCGTTTAGAATAATATCGTTTATGGATTAGTGTGCGAGTAAAAGTTAATTTTGGTTATGAAAAGATTTTAAATTATGTTATTAGAATTATTAAACAATATTAATATTCCATATAAGAGGTTCGATGAAAAAAAAATTATTCAATGACTTCGGCCTTAAATTGAAGATTTACTTAAGACTATGTTTTTTTTTCTCATATATTAATAATGAATGCTAATATTATTAAACGATATTTAATTTATCTACAATTTAAAATTTATATTTGTGCATTAAATAAAAGTGTGTCATATTTAACATTACCGTCATTTATTTGATTTTTATTTTCGTGAAAAAAAATGTTTATTCTACGGAATGTCTTATACTTTAAATGTAGGTTTTATCGCGTTGTGTGCGTTGCAAACATTATGTTTTATGCATGGAATGAATTTTAATTATTTTTATAACATTAAGTTACAGCAGACTTCTCATATACGAAAAACAATAAATATAATGAGAACTAGTTAACAATTATACATTTTTTCTTTTATAATCAAATCTATGATTATATTAAAATAAAGAAATGAAATTTACTTTGTGAAATGATTTTTATTTATATTTTATTATTTTTTAATAAGTCATATACTTTGTACATAAAGAAAAATAGTGTTTGAAATATTAAAAACTAATTAACAGTTATACATTTTTTTTATAATCAAACATTTGATTATACTAAAAAAGAAATTAAATTTTCTTTACAAATTTTTATTCTAATTTATTATTTTGTCATAAATCATATACTTTGTACATAAATAAGAATAGTAGAATAGAAGAAGAATATGAAGAAATTTTTTTAATAATTTTAGTTTTACTATTTCGGGATTCAAAAATTGCTATGAAATTACATTTTTTTGTATAAATATAATTAAAAGAATATCTATATATATATATATATATATATACATAGATAGATAGATGAGTGAATAAAAAATACTTTGGTGTAAAATATGTACTTACATTTTTAAATATTTACTTTATATTTGAATGCCTTTCTTAAATATTAAAGGAGCGAAACGATTTTATTTTTTACTAATAATCAAGCTTATTTATTGTACAATCCTTGAGAACATGTTCTAAAATCCATGTTTTTGCAGAATTAATTTTGAAACGCATTAATTTCATAGTAGATAACTCTATTAAGGGTTTTGTCACTTTATTAAAATAGTATATGAGAATAAAAATCGGTTTTAGAAAGCAAGGAGTCAAGAAAAGTGGCCTTAATAAGGGCTCAAGGTTTTATGGATTATATTAAAAATTATTTGAATAATTGGAACATAGAAAAGTAAAAAATAACGATTAATTTATACAAATTTAAATAATTTAACTTTTTCTACTCTTTATAGAAAAAATATTATTAAAAATATTATATAAATATTACATATAGTATTTTTTGAAATATTATTGATCAAATAATAAAATTAAATTTTTTTATTGAAAAATCTATTTAATGCGTTTGTTTTATGCTATTTATAATTTTTATTTCATCTAAATATACTTTACTGATTTATTTTTTTTTTACTGATATTTTATTTGTCTGTGTATCAGAAAATTTCAAAAAGGATTTGATTTAGATATGTATTGGTATTGATAATAAAATGTCATATTAAATTCCAAACTGAAAAATATTTATATGTTTAATTAACATAATTTAAATCAATGAATAAACTTAAAAACATTTGTTAACTTAAATTAATTTATTGTTGAATTCTATAATAGAGCTCTACTGAAATTAAATTCTATTTATCGACAAGTATAATAAATATTATTAATAATGCAAAATATTTAATAATAATTAACAGATAAACAATATAATGGTTACAACTAGTAAAAATTGTGATTATGAAAATATGTCAAAATGAATTTAATAGAGTAAGATATATATATATATATATATATATATATATATATATGTATGTATGTACATAGTAGATTAAGTGTCAATTGTATATGTCATTATTTCGGTACGAGCATGTTTAATAGTAAAGTGGAATTAAATTTCAATTTATTTTATTAGAAACACATGCCAATAATGATAGACAAGGTACTTGCAATACATCACCAACCGTTATTCAGGAATTGTTTAGCTCTTTTCTAAAACAGTGTATTAGTAAACCATGTTAGCTAGCATGACGCCTACAAACTGTCACATTAAATTAAAAAAAAATCTACTGAAAAATTTCTTGGGTGCGTCTTGTTGGATTCCAGTTCAATACATTCATTATTACGTCACTCACAGTTAGGAATGCTTTAGTCCATTTAAAAACATTTACATACCATCAAGAAAATGTGGAAACTTATACAATAGATACATGTATACATACACACACACACACACACACATATATATATATATATATATATATGTATATATGTATATAGAAGTATGTTTGTATATTATTACTAGTTTAGTAGTTATTAGTTAATTTATTAATATAATCAAAAAAATAAAAATAATGAAATGTGCTAAAATATCTTCTCAAATGTAATTAAAAAATAGGTAGAAGTATCTTCAATTAATTCTTAGTTAGGCTATAATAATTACGAATTATTTTGTAATAAAAAAACGACACAGATTAACATTAAATTAACATTTTTTTGATAATTTGAAATGGCAAAAAACTATGCTAAATCCTGTCACTAATTGTTTAAGAAAAAAGAAATATATTTTTCAATGATTTGTGATATAAAGTTGAAGATAATTATCACATTATCTTACATTATAATATACACCTGTATGTGCAATTAATTTTGTAAAAATAATATAATATTTAAAAGTATAGTATCTTATTAAAATATATTCGAGCGTACTAGATTTTTATTCAGTTTCTAGTTTTATTAATATTTGATACTTTATTTGTATTTATTTAAATATTTTTGATATGGAGTACTTAACAGATGCACGTGTTCTAAAATGTATAGCTTAAAGACTACAAAATACTGGATCGTCTAGCAGGTATAACGTGTAATTAAAAATATATAAAAAGATATCTCTTTATATCATGTTATATTTTTATGTGTAATTAAAGAACAAATTTCATCTTAATATAATCTTCAGATTATATATATATATATATATATATATATATATATATATATATATAGGTTTGTGATTGTATGCATTTTTTGATGAAATGAAATTAAGTAAAAATAATTTAATACATGAGAGACTTTTCAAAAATGTATTTTTTGGTTTGTTCTGTTATTAATGACAGTATTCTAATAATTATTTTTACTGATCAAGTTTATGTATAGTTACTTATATATTTTGAAATTAGATTTTATTCTACAGTTTGAAGTAATTGAAATTATTTAAAAATATATTCATTTAAAACAAGAATAAGCAAAAGGAATTAAATATTTAAGTTTAATATAGAAAGAATAATTGATAGATAAAGTTTCTTCTTCTTGAGATATGAGCATTTTCCTGTAACTTCGCCTATACTGAAGCTCGGTGGATGAGGATTGCAGGCTCTTTGCTTTTTCTTGGGCGGTCGTCCAGATAATGCTTTCCCGAGCGAACAAGTCGCTATTCTACCATCCTATCCACGTGGTTCCTGTTCCGAGGAATCTTGCGATTTCTATGAGCAATCCTCTGTTTTTGCGAAAGGTAAGATGCTAACCTTTCCTTCCAACTTTCTTTCTTGATCCGGGCTTAGGACCGGGAACAATTGGATTCGATTACTCAATCCATCCGATACAATTGCAGGCGGAATTAATCTTAAGTTTGAGAGAGTAAAATATTTTTAATAAAAAATAGTTAAGTATAATTTAAAATAATAAAAAAGGAAATTAGTATAAATACATTATTATGTAGATATTATAAGAAAAAATATAAAGTAAAATTGAAAAAAAAATGTTTTATATAATTTAATATCAAACATTTTTTTTTCAGTTCAGTTCTACATCCGTGGCTAAATTTATATTTATGAAACTCTTTTCAACTCAAAAAAAAAATAGAAATTTCAAGATATTTTTGATTGTTTTGATGTTATGAAGATGATGAAATCAGTCAGAATGAGCACAAGTAGTAATAAATAATTATTTATTGGCGGTTTGTGGAACGAAAAAAAATTATTATATTTCCACAAAATAGATTTTATATAAAGCATCGATTTTATATTAAATTATATTTATTTATCTTTTCATATTTGCCTATAAGAATATCTTTCTTTATTGTAAAGTATATTTTCGGTTAACTTTGTTATATTTATTATGTTTTAGAATTTTTTCTCAAAAGGAATTAAATTAAATCTCACATATTATTTAAGAGCTTATTTACCTATCAGTATTTTATTGAAAAGAAGTAAATAATAATAATATAGAATAATAGATGTTCTTAAAAATTTCGCCAAAATATTTATATTTATGATTTCAGATATGATTAGCTGTGAATTTGAGCAATTATCTCATTAAAAAATATAGAGTTTTTTCCAACTATTAAACTTAGTGGTTTATATATATATATATATATATATATATATATATATATATATATATATATATATATATATATAATGTGCATAGAAACATAAAATAATTGGAGGTGATGTAGCATATTTGTAACATAGTCTATTTTTATTTATATACCTATCAAACTTATTTGATGATCGACCCGTTAATTTGATAATATAATTATTATTGTTTTTTTTTTTTTTAATTAGTGCCTCATATCTATTTAACTGTATATTAAATTATGATGTGTCAAAGTATTTTATAATTAGTTTTTAATAATAGGTTTTAATCCATTTTTTAAATTTTAAATAAGAAGAAATATACACATTTCTTAATAGTTTTCTGCAATATGTTACAAGTGACACAAAAAGCGACAAAGGCAATAATTTATAAGAAATTTTACCTTCATCTATTTTAGTCCACTCTTGTTTATATATATATATATATATGATTGTGCGTAAACGTTTATATTTTTTCAAATTCTTAATCATATCAAACGACCAAACCATTAAAATTACAAAACGAGAACAACCTTTTATTCAATCATATTCTAACACTTTATGTGCCGGTAAAAAGAAACCGATCTAGTTTTTTCGATACATCATAGAAACTTGGCGCGTTTGTTGCCATCGGCAGCAGTATAATGATTTCGTTTGACTTCTATTTCTTCTGTATTTTTTTTCTTAGAGAACTACTACATTGCTTATGAACTATCTGATAACAATAATGTGACGGTCCTACTACACCAACAGCACTAGTTGTTAATGTTGATGATGTTGCTTTTTTACTTTATTTTGGTCTAGACAGCAATCAGAATAGCAAGAGTAAAATCATTTTGCTTTCAGAATTACAACGTTCTTTTTTCGACGATGTTATTATACAATGTCTTTTAATTCGGTTCTCGGACGTATTTGTTTTTATTGCGTTTTAATCGTTGCCTCTTTTCACTTTTGGAAGAAATATGTGTCCGGTACGTGGTTATGGATAATTGATTTTTATTTTGACTATGTACTTAGTGTATGTACAGCGAGATATATCTTGAATGTATAAGACATTAATTTTTTTGAATTGCAATGCACGATTGCACACAAAAGGTTTTTTTAAATTTGTTTTAGCTAATACAAATTCTTTATTGTACAAGTATTATTTTTCAATGTCAATGGCACTTAATTACATTTAATATAGAAAGTAATTTCTGCATATTACAGTTAAGTTTTTGACAAATTATCAATCAATAAAATTAATTTAATTATTAAAATAGGTTGAATTTGTGTAAAGGAAATACCTCTATGAAAAGAATTGATTTTTTTACTTATATTATTGAAAATAAAATGTTTATTTTCACAATTTTATATTAAAAGTGAAATAAATGATGTAAACGTGTTATATTAATATATAGTTAGTAGTATATAAACACATACACACATTTTTATATATATATATATATATATATATATATATATATATATATATTAGGAGTAAAAATTAATTTTCTGCCTTTAAATTGAATCAGTCATTACTCTGTTTTAAATTAAAATATTTTCTTGTCGTTTTAGAATTTTGAAGTGCCAATTTTAACATTTAAAAACATTATATATATATTGGCCAAGCAGTTGGTAAAATATCAAAAAAGAGTTGTGAGCACGGTGGCGTTCAAAAATCAACATATTAAGCATTGCATACTTTTGTCATTTCAGTTGAAAAAAATGCTACCGAAGCTCCAATAATGATTTGTTTAGCTTCGGGAGAAGGTGTTATGACTCTTAAGATATTCAAAAAATGCTAAAAATTAATTACGTTTTCATCAATTCAAAGACGTCATCTTTTTTTCGACAAGAGATTCGTTAAATGCCTGACAGGTGGATAAAAAGTTTTACTAAATAATGGGGAATATTTTGAGGATTGCAGTACATGCCATTTTTCCGTAAATATTCATTTTCTATATTAAAAGTACCGAATTAATTTGTTCATATAATATACATACATACAAATATATGTATATATACAAATATATATATGTATATATATATATATGTATATATATTATAATTTATTATAGGCTAACTAAGATATGTTAATAAATTCTTTCCATTAAAAAAAATATCAACTGAAATTTTTTTGTAAATATAAAATGTTAAACATATACTTTTGGGGATATTTTGTATATCAGATATAAGTAAAATTTCTTGTAACTGATATAAAAAAATAACGTAACATTTGATTACTGAACTTGAACACATGAATGAATATAATAAAGTACGGCACATACATTGTTCGAAAAAAAATATAATTTATTAACAACTCATGAATGTAAATTGCAAATTATAAAAAAAATAATTAAATATACAGTAATTCATTATTTTTTTTCATTTCAATTTAATAACACCTTAATAATACCACTTAATCATTTCTATTTTGTACTTTACATATTTTTTTAAGTCTTTTACATTCATTTTACAAAGAATATATATATATATATATATATATTAAAACAACTCTCTCATCCACTTAAATAATTGCAACCTAGTTTTTGTAAACTAATAAGAATTTTATTACAATTATATTTTGATTTGTGATTAACCTCACTTTCAAAAAACTTATCATTCTCCACATACTACACAATTATGTACGAGTATTATTAAGAAGTTCAGTAATTGATCATTTTTTATGTCAAATTTGGTTTATAAATGAATAATACTAATAGTCTAGTTTGATTTTTCGTTTTAATGGAACATTTCTCTAGTTTTTCAACGTATCTAACGCATAAAAAGAGACTTGACTTTCTCTCTCTCTCTCTCTCTATATATATATATAGTTTTTGAAATGTAAGATTTATGAAAAAAATATTGTAATTAAAAATTATGTATAATTGATGCTATTATTGCATATTCAATTTGACTGATTGATATGATAATTTTAGGAAAGTCTCTAATTAAAAAAATAAGTTTATGTTAAGGTTGGAAATATAGATACGGTTAGAGCTTAGAATTGACATGTATTATGGAAAGTGTAAGATTTTTATAACTGTAAAATCGAAAAAAAAGAAAAATCTGTCGTTAGTTATGTTAATATACGAATTAATTTCTTTAATATTTCACAATATACACTATATTATAATAATATATTCAAATCAGATACGAGAAAATATTTTTATGCGTAGGAACATGTCAGACTATTGTTGTATTTGTGAAATTATTTAAATTTAAGAAATATTATTCAAGAACATTTAGAAATAAATATTTTCACAAATAAAGATTTTGAATATTCTAAAGAAAATAACAAATCTCAAGAGAACACAAATCTTGAAGTAATAATGTTTATGTTGTATTATGTTCGAGTAAGGGACAAAGTTTTCTATATAGTATGTAACTTGAAATGTTTACCATCAGAATACGTGACTGTCATTTATGGAACGAAGAATTGTAACATGAATATAAATACAGAAACTTACCTTGTTAAATATTTTATAACATCAGAGATACTGTTTTATGTATTTACATGTCTTGGAATAGAAACTGTTATCCATTATTTATTTCTGTAATATATATATATATATATATATATATATATATATATATATATAACGCACTTTGTATCGTCTTATTTAACAAACAAAATATTAATTAAATTAACTTTCTGTGACTCATTACGTCTCCATTCTTTAAAGAAGTTTTGACATTTGTTCAAATTTCAAGGAATACTCGTATTACTGGCAGTGTGTAAGAGTATTTTCAATGACAAAAGAAGATATACTCTTTTCATACTAATATATATATATATATATATATATATATATATATATATATATATATATATATGTGTGTGTGTGTGTGTGTGTGTGTGTGTGTGTATATTTGTATATATATATATATATGTATATATATACATATATTGAGGAAGCTTTTTTAATAAAACAAAATAGTCTTTTTATTAGGTTGGTACAAAAATAATTGCGATTTTTGTTTTCTGAATTCTAACTTTATTTTTTTCAATGAAAATGTCATTTCATCGTATTCATGATAAAATCATTTTTAAGTACATTTTTCGGTCTGTACTGGTCTGTTTGATGATAGCAACTTTGGTTTTATTATTCACTTTTCTTCAAATTGAGCAATTGAATTAAAGGCGGAAAAGAAAAAATAAGAGTAATTTTTTGTATGGGTTCAAAACGGGGTTTAGTAACGTCGACTTTGGTTTTAATATAAATTTTATTTCAAATTGGGTTAATGAATTAAAAATGAAAAAGTAGCAAATAACAGGATTTTTTTGTATAAGTAAAAAACGGATGGTAAAGCAACAGAAATTGCTCGTAAACTAAATAATGTTTTTGTTGTGGGTACTGTTAACACATCACTGTCCGGAGACATAAAAATGTGTTTTTTTGTTGACTGCTCGTGAAATTCCGGAGACATATAAATACGGTTTTACGCACTATGCATTAAATGCTGGCGATATATAAATATGTGTTACTATATATATGTTAAAGATGATATTTCTTATCGACTAGACTAATACTGCGTATTTTAATCATATTGAAAGAAAAAGATAACAGCAAATTTCAACCTTCAAGCGCATAATTCTCAAAGGTTTCTTTTAATCGCTTTAAAATAGACAAAATCACTAAAACAGGTAAATCCATATATTTATTGTTATTCTGGCCTATTATTGGAAAAATCCATGTACAGTTGGAATCTTTCCTTAATTACCGCAGTTAAAAAGGATTTCAAAAGTTTTAAAAACTATCCGCATCTACAAGAAACTCAGTCGTTCTTTCTTTGTGGGGCGTTTTCTTAAATTTTTTGCTTGTAGTGCAAAATCACTAAAATGGGTAAATCTACATATTTATTATTACTCTGGCTTATTACTGGAAAAATCCATGTACAGTTGGAATCTTTCCTTAATTACCGTAGTTAAAAAGGATTTCAAAAGTTTTAAAAACTTACTGCATCTACAAGAAACTCAGTCGTTCTTTCTTTGTGGCGCGTTTTCTTAAATTTTTTGCTTGTAGTGTATGTTAGACTAAAAATGGTCTCTAATCTTTTTAGTGTAATTGAATTCGTAATTTTTATGTACACAGTATCACTTGTGTGATTGAGATAAGTATTTTAACACCTGATTTGTTAAAATTGGTAGAGCCGTTTTGAAATTACAGGGAAACTTTTTTCGTTCCTGACGAAATGGTGTTTTACAACCGCTATCTTGATTTTTTTTAAAAAAATACATCAATCAAGAGATTAAGAAAAATCGTTTGATATTTTGGTTATCAAAATCTGTTTAACCGTTTGGGCACTATGTGGGAACAAATGAATATGGTTACATACATACATACACACACAAGCGAAATATTAACATGCATACACACGAAAAACATTACCCTTTTCCTTTTGGCTTCGCCGTAGTCAGGTAAAGGTTTCACTCCAAATTTCATAAGAAAGTATTTGCGATATTAAAAGTTATATCCATTTTAAAGTAAAGCAACATAATCTAAAACCTTAAAATATGCCGGCTTCACGCATTAATTTTTGCGTGGATTGTAATGTGTTAAGGAACGTACGGTGCAATGGTGGTTCCAAAAAATTTCTAGCTGGGGACGAGAACCTTGAAAATAGATAAGGTTGAGGGCATCCTTCTTCAGTTCATAACGACCAACTGAAAATGTTAGTTGAATCAGAACTACGCACAACTCGAGAGTTTGCACAAAACTTAGGTGTTAACCATCCAACAGTTCAGGACTACTTAAAAAAGAGAAAAATGTGTATGAATTTGAATGCCACAAACCGCAATTATTTTTCTACCAATCTAATAATTATTTAATTTCAAATTTAATCATCTATGTACTGTTAATTGTTTATGATAATCTTAATTATCCTAGGTAAGTTTTTAATATTGATTGCAGAAGATTTTTCGTCCCTAGGAATAAAAGACTTTCAAGAGATATTTAAGTATTTTCTAATAATGTATAAGATCAGTTTCGTTTAAAAAGTTTTAATAGTTGTAATCAGGCATTACAATATCTAGAGAGTATGGTGTATAAAGTAGAATTTTCCAAACAATATAATAATAAATCACTTATTTAATTTCTGCATTATTTTGAAGTCCATCATTATTAAAAAAATTGACAACTTTTCTGTTGAATACTAGTAGATTTTTTCACTTACTGACTTCCATTTGTCGAAGTACTATTGGAAACGATTAGTATTAGCTAGAGAAAAAAATATCAAAATTTTTCACTGATGGTATGAAGAAATGGTAGTGATTATGCTAAAAAATAAATATATTATTTGAAATGGTATAATAAAAAAATTCTGACTTGAATAGGAATGTCCTTCCACACCCTCCTTATTCCCTAGACCTTACCTCTGATTTTCATCTGTTCTGGTCGTTGTGAAACAGCCTCGATAAAAAAAATTTCAAAAAGTGAAGAAGTGAATTCCTTCTTAGTATTATTCTTCAGATCAAATTCCCCAGAATTTTACAAAAATGGAATACAAAAATTGGTTGAACGTTGGAATATAATTATATAAAAGGAAGAAAATTATCTATTAAATTTATAAAAAGAATTACCAAAAAAAAAATAGTTTCATTTTACCTATTGGCTACTAAATAGGAGCCAAACTAATATATTGATCTGTCTTTTTTGTTTTATTTCAAGGTGTAATATTATTTAAGTGTTATGAATTTTTTTTTGTACAACATTTTAATTCATCCCTAATTCATCGATCTAAATAATTAATTGCTTCTTTATTGAAATAAAGAACTATAATCAGTAGACTTTCTTATAATACTCGATTACAATAATTAAGAGAGATTAAATATTTTAATATATGAAAACAAAATCAGAAATTTGTCCTTTAAACAAAAGAGCAATTTTTCTATATATTTATCAATTCCAACGATCTTCATTATTACTACTTACAAAAGCATATGTACCAAAAATGATATTCTTTATTTTTTTTAAAAAAAATTTTCTTTGGTCTATGTAAAATTGGTGTTCATGGATTTTAGCACGGTGATTAAATTTATTTTAATAAATAACTTTGTTTTCTTTACTCACCATATACGAGTAGATTAAAAAAATTTTTTAGTCAGAAATGTTAAATAATTCATTATTGATAATTATTTTATGAGAATTTAGATAGAAATCTCATTATTTACATATACTAAAATACAGAAAAATCAAGATACTATTTTTTTTTATATATATATATATATATACGTGTGTGTGTGTTTGTACGTGTATAAATGCTTGTATATGTGTTGGGATATGTGTAATAAAAATTACATAATGATGTACTTACTTTTCTTGTTAGAATAACAAAATAACGATCTAAAATTTCCATATTTTATTTATTAAAAAATATAAATAATTTTATTATAAATACATTTGAAATTAATATTATAAAAACATATAAATTCAAAAGTTTACTTTGATCACAGATAGAATATTTATAAAAATTATAAATATAAGTTTCAGCAATTTATTTCTATATAAACATTAAAAAAATATATTAAACTTAATAAGTATTATCATTCTCAATATTTTGTTAATAATCATTTTAAATTATTCTATTTATGTTATAAATGAAGCAATAAAATACACACTTATTTTGTAATAAATATTTAAATATTTTCAATTCATTAAAATTCATTGATTTGTATTTCAATAAATTCATACTTTTTAAACTATATTGAATATAAAAATTGTTAATGATAAATAATTCTTGCATTTTAATATATATATATATATATATATATATATATATATATATATATATATATATATGGATTTTACTGTATGTAATCTGATTATTTTATTTTTAATATGCATGTTTGGAACGGAAACTTGTTTAATTCAAGTACATGTAAAGTTAATAAATAAATGTATGCTTGAACTGGTTTAAGAATTCTGAACATGTTTGAATGATAAATTTACTATTTAATTTTATTCACTTGGAAAATATTTTTCTTAAATCAACATATTCTCTTTTTTATATATTACAGAAAGTCAACCAACAAAACAGATTTTTTTGAATATAACATAAATATAGTACATTGAATGTTAAATTCATTGTATATATTGTATATATATATATATATATATATATATATATATATATATACATATATGTTAAAATTGAAAATAAATTTATCAGAGATATTTATTAACAGTAATTAATGTTTTATAAATAATCAAAGTTTATAATTAAAACGATATATAAACTAGAAGTGAATTCTTAAACTGAAACTGAAATAGGTATTAATTGGATTTATCTTAGCAGAACTCTTTTTTTATTAAAAAAGGAAAAGAAAGTTCGTTTAACAAGTTTGTTGTACAATAAATGTGTAAAATAAGTATTTTTTTTTCAAAAAAAAACTGACTAGAATAATAAATGTAACAGAAATTTCATATTACAGAAGAAAAAAATTAAATAATTATAATTTGTGTAATAAAATAAAAATTAAGAATATTATAAAAATAATTTTTAGATATATATATATATATTTATAGACTAAATGTATTTCCAGTTATTGTAAAGTAATAATCAAGTTAATTAATATTAGAAATATAATAATAATGATACATAAATGTAATTCAATTTTAATTGAACAAAATTACTTTAGAATTTATCAAAAATATTTTTTATATATATATATATATATATATATATATATATATATATATATATATATATATATATATACAGACTAAATATATTTCCAGTTATTGTAAAATAATAATCAAGTTAATTAATATTATAAATATAATAATAGTGACACATAAATGTAATTATTCATTTTAATTGAACTAAATTAATTTAGAATTTATTGAAAATATAACTTATATATATATATATATATATATATATATATATATATTAAATAAAAATATAAATTGTACGTTATTATTTTTTGTCCATAAATATAAAATTTAATTCACGTTTAAGAAATCTGTTTGTACTAGAAAATACTACAAATTCATTCACTTAATGGAAAGTATTTTAATCTACAAATGACTAGAATTTAAAAAAAATATAGTATTCTCAAAAACTGTGAATAGATACGATTGTTTATATGACTTCAATTGAAATGTTTTCATATCATCATCTCAGATCATGTTCATTACGAATTTATATTATTTAAAACGCTTGATATAGAAAAATCACTAAATTGTTAAAACACGTTTTAAAATTCAAATATTTTTATAGATTATTATTCTTAGCCGAAAATGAGAAATCGTTAATATTTATATGTATGTGAATCCTGAATATGGTAAATAATCATGATAGAAAAATTTTAATTTTTTTAATTATAATTTTATGTCACACAAGCGAATAAACAATACTGGAAAGTTTCAATTAAGAAAAATTAGCTTTAGAATTTTATTATTTATTGACAATTATGTATGTACATTATTATCTTTGTTGAACTTTCTAGGAGAAAAAATTAATTAAATTCCATATGTTATAAATTCAAGCTCATCATAAAATATTATTATGTAATATTAATAACATATTTTATTTGAGATGTTTTTACAAGTGTGATAAATGTTATAATTACATGTCAAAAAATAAAAAGATGATAAATGAATATTGCTCAGAAATTAATTTTTTTTAATATTTATAATGAAAGTTTATATTTTAATTAATGTGATTATACATATATATATATATATATATATATATACACATCTTATGTGTGTAAAATATTAATTAGTGTTACAATAAATTATTAACTCTGTATACTTTTAAAATATGTAACACTGATATAAAAATATTTTTTCAAATACAAAAGGAGTTTACATTTTTAAACGACTTTTCAAGTTAAATATCTTTTTAAGATTTTTTTAAATATTTAAATACTCGTGTTATTGATTTTTGAAGTATAAATTATTATTAGATAATATGAGATCAGAAAACAAAAGTACTTATCGAAATATTTGTCAATTTTAAAAGTATATATGAAGACAGAGTTATGAATGATCTGTGGTATATATATATATACATATATACACTGTATATATCAAGATGATTTAAGATGCAATATTTTAATTTTTATATTGGAACTGTATAAGATGAAAACAAGTTTTATTCTTTAAATCTGAAACTGAAATTCATTTAAAAAAATTGTCATCTCGTTTTAATAATGTAGTTAGTTTCCTTTTTTTGTAAGAGATTATCTTATTACTCATAATCTTAGCTGTTAATGCCGAGTAATGATTTATTTATGAATAAATTTCAGTAAAGTAAGAAATAAATAGAAATGCTATATTATTATTAAAAAAAATGAAATAAAATTTAGAATGATCAGAATATAAATATAACAGATGTGTAAAAGTCGAAGTTGAAAATAAATAATATAAAATAAAACATTCAGATTACATATATTTTAATTCTTTGCATTTTTTGTTGAAACTTACATTAATCAATTATGTTTGTGTCCACCGTAAGCAAGACGTTGTGCAACAGGTGAACTATGCGATCCGTACTCGTCGTGTCCTGCATCGTAACTATTCCAACCATTTCCGTAACCGGAATTACCCCACCCTGCAGCTCCGCCTTGCCATCCGCCATGTTGTCCTGCTACGTTTTCTTTGTGATTGTACTTTGATATCCAGAGTTTTTTCAAAGCGATAAATCCAGAAATGATAAGCGATATAAACGATGCCAGCAAAGCTTTCTTGGCAATAAAACCGATAACAAGGTACGCTAATCCCGCTAATGCTATCATCTTCATCACAAAGACCATTAATAATGGGAGGAGAGTTTTTAGCATTTTTTTCTTACCGCGGCCTAGATAGAAACAAAAATAAACAAGTATTTAAACAGTATGGCATTGAGAAATAACATTTGTGTAAGATAATGTTTTTGTAAGTTGTTTTTTTTTCTTTATTACATATATATATATATATATATATATATATATATATATATATATATATATATATATATATATATATATATATATATATATATACGTGAGTAGTTTAATAACTTTGGTAAATTTCTATGATGTAGCAGTGCAATTAATTTTTTTTGAAATGTCAGCCAGAAGCGACACGTTTTTCACGTTCTACAGATGTTTGAAGCAAGTGAAGCAGTTGTCGCAAGTATGGAAAAAATCGAGCAGGCCTTTTTGCGTCTATTCGTCACCGTGGATGAAATATGGATCAACCACTACACACCTGAGTCAAAACAGCAATTAAACCAGTGGACGACTGGTGAAAGTGCGCCGAAGAAGGCGAAAACCGTTTTGTCGACTGGAAAGGTGAAGGACAGTTTTTTGGGATTATACTGATTTTCAAGGAGTTATCCTGATCGAATATTTAACGAAGGGAAAAACGATAACAAAGCCTATTATGCAAAATAGACTAACCTATTATTAGACCGTTTGAAAGAAAAACTGAAACAAAAACAATCAAGATTGGCTTAAAAAACTGCTCTTTCATCAGGATAACGTCCCCTCCCACAAATCGACCGTCGGAATGGCAAAATTGCACGAATTGGGCATTGAATTGATTCCTTATCCAGCCTATTCTCCGGATTTGGTCCCGTGCGACTTCTTCAATTCAGACTCACTGGACCAAGTGTACGGCCCTCAATGGAGACTATGTTGAGAAATAAAATTGTTTTTCCAAAAAATGGTGTTTAATTTGTTTTTTTTTTACCATACTTATCAAATGACCCACGTATATATATATATATAATATATATATATATATATATATATGTGTATATATATATACATATATATATATATATATATATATATATATATATATATATATATATATATATATATATATGGTTATATATCAGATATAAATTTGTTGACGTTAAGTGAGAAACATTAGAATTGTCGGACGTTATGATCAAGTAAAAATGATATATGAAATACACTAAACACATTTTATTGCAAACTGCCGACATTTTCCACGATTTCATCAAGTAATGTTTGTAGAATAGTAACGATGAAATACTGTGTAATTTTTGTACACTTCCTGATAAAATGTTTTCTATTGTGATTGTATAAACAAAAATGAGTTTTTTTTCTTAATCGTTTTTATTTACTTCTTGTAAATGTTATATAAACATTTTAAATGTTTTATATTATTTTCATAAACTTATATAATCGTTTTTTCGTACTAGTTTTATCAGATAATTATTTAAGTCTATGGAAATTACTATGAAATGATATTTTCAATAATTATTCTAAATTTATAGTCTTCAACATTTATCTAAAGTTGGCACCAGTGTCGAAATTAATAGTGGAGCTGATACTAGTAGTAGTGAACAGACAGTTAGATGATCCAAAAAAATAGTATGTATTTTATATTACTTTTTATTACTATATATAATATTCAGTACCGCATATTTCCGATTTCTGTGTTGAACATGAATTTATGAAAATATATACTTGTCGGTGTATACTTGTAATTTTCCATTTCTCTCTCCATTTCCGAGTATTGTGTTCAGCGTGACCTGTCACGTAGTTCAGTGGTTTGTTCGTCGTCACTAGTCACGGTAAACATGACGCGTGGAAATGGTCAGACACACATAATTAGTTTACACACATACACACACACACACACACACACATATATATATATATATATATATAATGTCACTATATTATTGTACAATGTCTGTATATTTAAAGGTTAAATGTACTTGGGTATAAAAGAAAATTAAACATATGTTAGAAAGAAAGAAATTTAAATTTAATGAATACTGAAATTTTATTATTTGATGACCAGGGTGCTTTTCACCCTATTAGCTACACTTTGCCGACCCTCTATGGGCTTCGTTCGCATATATTCGCTCAATATCGTAATATATATATATATATATATATATATATATATATATATAACATCGTAATATATATATATATATGTTATATATATATATATATTTTATGTTAGCATGTCTATATCATCATTCTCGAAAATAGATTACAAAGTAGTTGTTTTATAAAGTCGCACATTTCATATTGTACTTTTTCGTGAACTTGGAATGTCATCTTTAATAATAATTTAATACAAAATCTCTACACGTTTTTTTTTAAAAAAATTGTCTATTTTTTGAAACTTTGCGGAATATATATATATATATATATATATATATATATATATATATATATATATATATATATATATAGAAAGAGAGAGAGAGAGATATTCTTTAATATAATGTGATAGATTACTGAAAATGAATGTAGGTATTTAATCTTGAAATTGATGTTTGTGATGTATCAGTTTATTTTCATCACATTTTTATCTGACTCAATTAAAGTATCTTTTAGGAGTTCAGTTACATTCCTTAAAGATATTTATAACACTTAAGAGATGACTAAATTTAATGTAATGAAATTTGAGATAGTGTCGTAATGAAAGGTGTTATAGATCAAAAACTTCATTTTATATTCATGAACCGCATTGTTCATCAGGCTGTTATAGTAATTAGTCAAGTGGGAAATCCTTAAAATAATGTTGAGTGGAAAATCAGCCTTTTACAATCATTTATAGTTGTTATTTTGGAAGAATTGGTTTTATACTGATTCTATTCGTGTCTTGTAGATGTATTATTATTAACAGTATTATATCTTCAAGTATTGAAATATAAACGTTTATTTATATTATATTTTATTAGTAAGTAGACTATTTTTTATATATTATTTGTGAACTATATATATATATATATATATATATATATATATATATATATATAAGATATTAGATATCGAAGGTCTTAAAAACTTTTTATGTTAGGGTGTTAATTTTTATATTTTAAAATAAAAATAATCATGTAATAAATATTTATGTTATTAAAGTTAACAAATATTAAACCTGTTTATATATATATATATGTATAATAAAAACAAATATTTTCACAAAGGTATCAATTATTTATGATGTTATTTAAATACTTTTATTGGTGAAATAGTAGAAATTGTTTTATAATGTGAGGAAAATTCATTAATGTAAAATACATTTATTTATATATACATATATATATATATATATATATATATATATATATATATATATATATATATATATATATATATATATATATATATATATTCAAACTCCAAACAACACAGAGAAGTAAGGAAAGATGGATGCTAGGAATAACAAGAATAAATAGGAAAATAGTAGAATCGATATGAAAACAGACAGGTGTCACAGATGTAATAAGAAGAGTAAAAAGTCTGAAATGGAAATGGACGGGGAATTTTACAAGAAAAGAAGACAACCGATGGACAAGAGAAATTATTAACAGGGAACTAAGAAAGACAAAATGATCAAGAAAGAGACCAATGAACTGATGGGATAATTAAATTAACAATTTTATTGAAAATCAGTGGAAAGGAGAGACATTTAATCGTACAAAATGGAAAACCATGGAAGAACCTTTAATCCAGCAGAGGATTGAGAAAGGCTGCTGCTACTAATGATACATATATACATATATATATATATATATATATATATATATATATGTGTATATATATATATATAACTTTAAAAAAATATTGTTAAATCTAATGAAACATTATTAAATTATATTTTTAGTATATATGTTAAGTTTTAAATAATGGTACTCGAAGAACAAATTTATATTTCTAATGCTGTCAGTGATAAATATTTTAGTACAGGATATGTTTATATAAACATACATAAATAAATGTTTCTGTAATAATATATAAAAGTAAAATCAAATTGAGGTCAAAAAATCATTTTTCATTTCATAAAAATACTTCTACTTTTTGTATATTTACAACAATCTTAATAAGAGATGCTTGAATTATTTGAACTTTCTATTTTAGTTAACAATGACCTAGGTGTGTCTTCAATTTTCCAGGTCGGTGAATAAGTAATGAACAGCTTTTGCATAATAATGACATCATTATTGCATCAAAACTGTTATAATAATAGCACTATTAAAATTCGAATAACAAGTATAAGAACAATTCTGTATTATATTTGCTGAAGACATATGGCTACATGCATTTTATTTAAACCGTTAAGTGTATATTTTCTACTTCAATTATTTTGTTTCTGCATACTAGAACAAACTTTTAAATTTTAAAGAGCGGCCTGTTCAATGAATTGAATTTGTTTAATTAACATAGCAGGAAAATACATGGTATAGATTCATTGCATTTTAATCGTTCAGCACGGAAGTCATAATTTATGACACTAAAACTACATTTAAGTAGAAAAGTGATTTCGTGTAAAATATGTTAAATTTAATCACTTAGTAAAACATGCACTTCATGCATTAATGGGTTGAGGTGCTGTTTTATTTATTGCCAATTATTTTTTTTAAATGTTCAAAGTTTATGTTTTTATAACATCTACATATGTAGTCCGTATATAAAATTTTAACTTACTTTAACTCACTCTAAATAAAATTGTAATCTATCACATTGATCATTCTATATTATTTTGTTATTATATTTTTATTTCTATTGAATGGCGGTCATCAAACATTTGTGGAAAAAATGAATATATTAAATATTTTTTATACACTTTTAATAAAAGTTAGTTTGGCACTATTTATATTCAAATTAATACTTTTTATATAGTATATTTCTCGAAAATTGTTTTTTATCGGTTGAATTTTATCTAATATTGTACAAGAATTGATAATAATGAAGGATTATATATTTAATTACAGGAATGAATGTATATTTTTTTTATTTTATTTTACTTGACAGTTTCCTGTCAAGTTTCCTGTATTAAAGGAATCTCTCTTTCTCTTTATATATATATATATATATATATATATATATATTAATTTATATATATATATATATATATATACTCGTATATATATATATATATATATATGCAAAAATATAAAATATATATTTCAGTGATCTGAAAGTATGTACTTAGGTTCAATGATATAAAATGAATGAAAATATATTTTAGTTATGTGATTGTTAAAAAGATAAAGGAATATTTTACTTTTCTTTTGTCGGAAATTATTCTTTTTACTCAATTGTATGTTAAAATAGCTTTGATATCTTATTAAAAAAAACATGATGGTTCATTAAAGAAATCCAAAATACTGTGCTGTAGAAACATTTACAAATATTTACATCAATTTTTCCATATTTTTCAAATACAAGATTTTTTTTGTCAAGACCGACGAACTCACAAATATTCCTACTCTCTTCTTATGTTTTTTTTGAATTATTGATTCAATTTTCAAGTTATTTTTAGGTATTTAGTAAAAGTACATAAAGTAAACTTTAAAAATTGCATTAATAAAAATCTAAATAATTAGTATCAAGAGATTTTTAGTTGACCAAGATATATTTGTTGCTTATTTGGCAATACTAAGTTTATATAAAAAATATTAATTAATTTGTGATATATATATATATGTATATATATATATATATATATATATATATATATATATATATATATATTAGATTTACAAATCTTACGGTTAATTATTATTTTTTAGGATTAGTCCGTTAGTACAAAAATATATTTTAAATAATAAATGTACCTAAAGTGTTATCTTTAAATTCCACGTGTCATTGCAATATATTTTTAAATGATATTTTATTTATTAAACATAAAAATAGTCTAACAAGAAGATTTAAAAAATACATATAACAATTGATTTTATAATTTATAACAGCGTGTACGTGAATAAATCGTTTTATTAACTTTTATCAGTTAATTGAGAACACTTATAAACTTACCTTCTTCCATAGATTGTGTAATTGTACTTTTGAAGTTCTCCGGTAATATTGACACTAAACTTCGACCCGTCTCGCTGGGGTTCCAGGATAATGATCGTTCTGCGAGAAAATTACGCCCTTTTTCCCACATAAATGATTCGAGAGCGCGTTCTCTCTCCTCAACTGTACTTGAATGTTCAATTTGCTGGTCGGTTATAATTGATTCAGATGATTTAGCGTTTTTGTTTGACTGTTTAGTTAATGAGATACCACCGAAAAGGTTAATTTTATCTTGGGAAAAAAAGTTCCGTGCCGTTCGAAATATCTGAAAGCAAAAAAATGTTAGTTATTAATTGATATGAATTAGATTTTTAAAAAAGATAATTATCACTTGAAATGTGTACATAGAAAGATAAATATTATGAGAATTGTTATGAAGATTTAATTTTGGGGTGAGAAGTATGATATTGAGAAGTATTTAAACTTGTTAAAGTCTATTTAATTAAAGAATTATTTTAGGATTGTATAATAATTTTACAATACTGGCAATATAATTCTAAACTTTCAGTACTTAATTACTGGAACAGAAAGTTAATGTAATAGATATTTCTGATGAAATAAAGAATTATTGCTATTTAATATTAGATATAATTATATATAAGTGTAAAGTTTTTGGTGTATATATATATATATATATATATATATATATATATATATATATATATATATATATATATATGAGTTCATATTAGTACTATTCATAGTAAAATGTGCATGGGAAACATGATAAAAACTTCATCTGTGAGACTTCTCTTTGATGAATTGATTTTCAGTAATTATTTTACATGCATGTTCTGTATGATAGAGGTTTATATTATGTTATATATATATATATATATATATATATATATATATATATGTTTGTATAAAACATTTATATATGAAATATATAATTGGAATATTGAATAGAATTGTATTGAAAGTAAATATAGAATTTAATATAAATTAAATTCAAAATTTTAAAATTGATTGGAAATTTAACAAATATTTTTTTGGGATAAATTCATTTTTTATATTTATGGTAATAAGCCAAAGGAGATTGTCTAATTTTTATAATTTAAGGTTTTAATGACGGTGTGTAGGGTTAACTTTTTTTCCACTGTAAAACATGTTTGAGTATAAATAATTGTATTTGGACTTAAATCACTCTTACATTGGGTAAAGGGGTAAAAAGGTTTGCCAAATGTTACTAAAACTTAAAATTCTGAACATAAGACGCGCTGAATTGATTTGATTTATAAATACAGATTTTAATGTATTTATATGAATATACAAATTTGATACATATGTATATACATTTCGTGATTAATCTAATACATATACTGAATTAAATTGAGTGTCGTGCATATTTTAAATTTATTGAGTCATCACGCAAACCTCTGATCTAGTTTATTGCATATTAGTAAAAAAAAGTGTCCAATTAGTCCTATTTAAAAATTGGTGGCTCGTGTAAGAATTGCTAAATGTTAAGTCGTATATTACTATATATATATATATATATATATATATATATATATATGTATATGTTGCAATTTATTTTAATCTTTAAATTTAACGTTCAACGCTAGTATAATTGTAATAATTATACTTATAATGATTTTTTTTTGTAACATTTTACATATAAATGTTGGGATTATAAAAATTGAGATGCTTTTCGTTAATTTATAAAAATCCTTTATTAATTTGGTTTTTAAATTTATAATTTATATATATATATATATATATATATATATATATATATATAAATATTGACAAATATTAGACTGGTAGAAAAATAATTGCGATTTATGACCTTCAAATTCATATTAAGCATACATTTTAAGCTTTCTTGATTTTCCGACTTATTTTAAGTGATCCAGAACTGTTAGATGACTAACTCTTAACTTTTGTGCAAACTCTTGAATTATTGTACGTGGTTCTAATTCAAATTACGTCTTCAGTTTCGTCGCGACCTTCTTCTTCTTCAAGGATCTCGTCTCCAGGACGAAATATTTGGTACCATCATTGCACCATACATTTATTAACAGTACCCATACAAAAAGCATCGTTTAGTTTACGAGCAGTTTCTGCTGCTTTAACACCCATTTTGAATCCATACAAAAAATTACTCTTATTTTCTTCTTTTCCACCTTTAATTCAGTTACTCAATTTGAAGTAAAGTGAATAATAAAACCAAAGTTGACATCATCAAAGAGTCCAGTACAGTCCGAGAAATCCACTTTAAAATGATATTAACATGAACACGATGAATTGACACTTTCATTGAAAAAAATAAAGTTTGAATTCAGAAAACAAAAACTGCAATTAATTTCCTACCATCTATCCATACCTAATATATGCAAATCAGTATTATATGAATATGAATTAAAAATATATATTTGATTATCATCCTCAGAAAAAATACATATACATTTATATGAATCATATAAGATGTGTTTTTTTAATGTGTATGGATGTGAGTTATAGATACATGCGTGTTAGGTGATGAACGTATTTGAATTTTTGAAAAAAATATTTAATATTATATTTAAATCGATAAACAAAAATAATTATATATATATATATAAGTATGTGTGTGTATAAGTTGTTTTTATAAATAACATGTTTATTGACTAGGAAAAACATTTTCTATTCAATTTATTTTTTCCTGTATTGGTAAAATAGTTTTTTCTTTGAATTTCTACCAATTTTAGTTATAAAATGGTTTTAGATTCTTATAAGTTAAACATTGAAATTTATTTAAATTTAAGAGTAATTTTGTGTTCATTGTATTCATATTGTGAATACGTACACTATATAAATATATATATATATATATATATATATGTGTGTGTGTGTTTGTATCAGTAATTTGTACTGTTACTACTATTGAATACATTTTTCTTAAATTATGAATTACTAAAGAATAAAAATGGTAATCGAACCTGCATTTGTAAACAAGTAATTGAATCTTTCCTAAAGCAATCTTGAAGCGTGATGTCATTTCCTTCTGCATTGGCGATCGATATCAGTGTAAAAATAAAAGCGAATAGCTCTCTAAACTTCATCTTAGATATTTATTAATACTACAATGACTATAAAATATGAAAACGAAATTTATAAACACAGTGTCACAACATGAGATTTATTAAAAAAAACTATTAACCACCACGTACACTACGAATATGACATTTATAAAAGAGCAACATTTGTTTTTAAACACCACGCTGAGGGATAAACCAGTGCACTATATTACGAAGTCAAAGACACCATATCCCTACCCTGGTATGTGCAAGAGGCTTTTATAATCCTACCATTCTGGCGTACTTGTACATGTTGATTTATATTTTAGTGGTGAGTTCTTGTCGGTTGTACATAAAAGAGAGTATGTTGATTATTCTTACAATCGCAATGAGGGTATCTTTATTTGTATGCGTACTTGTTCTTGTTAATTGATAACGACAACCTGACTATGAAATCCAGTTCTGTGCAACTTACACCAATGTTATTGAAAGCTTAGTAGGTGGTTTCATCCTCACTCATACATTATTTACACACTTTTTATTTGCACTAATGATTTTATTATCACTATTAGTTTCGTGTTTTTTTTGTAAATATATTGTATGTTAATAAAATTATCTGCAATTAAGTTACATTTGCATGGCATAAATGTAAATCCATTTAATTTCATCATTTATCACTTTTAACATAAATACGCCATGTCAAATAAAAATAAATAGTTTTGTATATAAAATACTTTTAATCACATATAAGTGTGCATATGATATATATATATATATATATATACGAAATAGATCTTTATGAATGAAATTAAAATGCAGTTAAAAATAATGAATGACAATAGACTTCATTTTCTGCTGAGAACCGTTCGTACTTTCTATAAAAAAAGAGTAGCGATTTTTTTATAATATATATGTAAATATATACATCTTTTGACATCAGTGTATTGACTTACTTTCTTAAAATTCTCATTTCACTTTAATAAACATACAGAATATTGATTTAAAATATCTTATCAGATTTGTATCCAATTAGTAATTTTATGCATTAATACTGGTTTAAATAAGGGATTTAATCAAAAAGAAAATAATTAGTCATGAGGAAATCAAAATTTGATTTGAATATGAAGGTAATTATTTATAAAATAAAAGTAAAAATAAATTAATACTGAAACCATGAATAATATTTATTCGAATGATTAAATTTGTTATTATTTTTCATGCAAGAAATCTACATAAAATAGTAAAACCACTGATAAAATACAATTTAGTTTATTATTTATAATTATGTATTTATTAATTTTTTTGTAGGTCTAATAGTTTCTTTAATTTTACTTTCAATAATCTTGAATTTTAATATTTATATAAAAGTTTATCCTGAAACAAGTGTATTTCAAATATTATATAAATGAATTATTTAAACTGATTCATAATTATATTAAAATTAAATCCTATATTGTCATACACAAATAACTTTATATAGTCACAAGTATATATATATATATAAACAATTAAAAATAAATTATACGATATTATAGATACTGAGCAAGAGAATAGCACGCGAAAGAAATTATGAATGAGAAAAAATAATTGATTAAAAAAATGATGCCATCTCCATTCATTTTTTTAATACGAACATTTAAATATTTAAATTCTGGAATAATATTAAGAAATATTATATATATGAGTGTTCCCAATATAATATCAAGAGATCATAAAATAAACGAAAGAAATGTATTTGCATATTCAATGTTATTAAGTGGAGACAACAAATGTATTGTATCCGGGCACCACCTGTTTGAGAAAGTGTGGTTTGTTTGTATGAAATCGATACTTTTAAAGATTCTTGGAAATAAATTATTATTTACAGAGTAACGTTGTTTATATAACGTATTTGAATACATTTTATAAATATCTCAAATTATTGTTAGTCAACAGATTGAAATTGTCGGTTTAGCATTTTTACAAAAATTGTATTTTATTTTAGGAAACAAATATTTGAATTCTAGTGAAAATCTAAAATGTGGAATTTGTGTTAATAAAAAGTATTCTATTTTTATTTATCAGTTAGCAGAATTTATAGGTTCATAATATTAAGTTTACTATTTATTTATTTACAATTAAATTTCAGAATATGAATATGTAAATCGGTAAAAAGTTAACTATTGTATATTAAAAGATTCATTAGAATTTATTTTAATGTCAGATAGAATTTTTGTTAATAAATTACTGAAATTAAATTTGATTTATTTATGGTATATTTGTAATATATATATATATATATACAATATATAACAAAATTTCGTTCTGTTAAAGAGTGTAATGTTAATATTATTATCATTAATAATAATAATAATTATAACATATTTTTAATTTCCATTTAATGTCTCCTCTATATTTTTCTAAAGGAGGTAAAACTATTCCTCTTGTAGGTATCAGGAAATCAGAAAAGGGTCATTTGGTAGTGAGATAGATATTCAACCAAAACAATTTTAATGAAAACAAATTTATTTACCTACTTGTTGCTTGTGTTTTGGACAAGCGAGATCCACAGACAATGAAATATTTGTAAGGTTTTTTGAAACTGTTACAAGAAATTCTTATTTTTTTTAAAAAAAACATGTCAACGAAGTTGGATTTAATCAAAATGTCTGCTATTAAAAATTTAATATCCATATTTAAACTGCATATTAATTTGTTATGCAATCGATGGTTTGGTTTATTCTTATTAAGATTTCATTACTATAAATGCACACACTTCCCTTGACTCTTATCTAATACACTCAAAAACGGTTTTTGTCTTATTTTACATCAGGTAATAATTTTGTTTTGAAAATCTACTAATAAAATATGATATATGTAATAATTCGAACATTATTATTAATAATAATTTTTATTAGTAAGATATTAATTATAATTATGGATTATTCAATAATCTCTCTCCTTCTCTCTCTCTTTGTATATATATATATATATATATATATATGTATATAAATCACTCGACTAGCAGGACAAAGGAATCGAAATAAAAGGTGAAAAATTAAATCATACCCAGTTCTTTGATGATATCGTTATCTTTGCAAGTACTCCGAAAGAGCTACAAAAGAGGATAGAAGAATTAAATGATGCTAGTAAAAAATTGGTCTAAACATGAAACACACCAAAATAAAAGTATTGTTCAATACGTTTGTCTGCTCAAAGAATTGAAATAAAAGGAACAGAAATAGAAGAAGTTATGAAGTGTGTCTGTCTAGGGCAGCTTATTAACAAAGATGGATCATTCATTGAAGAAGTAAACAGGAGAATAAAAATGTAATGAAGATTATTTAGATGAAACGCATTGATATTATATCAACAATCTCACTCTGTTTGAAGAAAAAAGTATTTTATCTATGTATACTATCAGTCCTCACCTACGGCAGCGAAGCGTAGGTGACTAAGCCAAAATCATTCAGACTCCAAACAACACAGAAGTATGGAAAGATGCCTGCTATGATAATAAGAAGAGATAAGAAAAGAATAGAATGGATAAGAAAACAAACATGAGTCAGAGATGTGATAAGAATAGTAAAGAGTCTGAAATATAAATTGGCGGAGCATGTTGTTGGAAGAGAAGACAACCGATGGACAACAGAAATTATTAACTAGGAACCAAGGAAAATAAGAATACCAAGAAAGAGACCAATGAAATGGTGGGATAAGGAAATTAAATTTGTTATTGAAAATCAGTGGAAAAGAGAGGCATTCAATCGTACAAAATGGAAAATCATGAAGAGCCTTTTATCTAGCAGTGAATTGACAATAACTGATGAAGATATAAATATATATGATTATTATACCACATATACTATAAAAATATTTAATAAACTTATTACAAAAGTGAAAAATATGCACATTTTATTATGTACATTTTATGCACATATCAAATAAAAATAAATAAATAATAATAAAAATTTACGATTAATACATAATGCTGTATTTATTTTAAGGATTCCAAAATAATATTATAAAATTTATAAATTTTTTGTCTTAATCTCAGAATTAATTTGAAAAAAAAAATTAAATGAATATTAAATTTTATATTTAACTGTAATCGTTAATTTAATAAGTAACTGTTTTATGTATTCGTTAATTAATTGTGAAACCTAATTATTTCAAGTTTTTAATTCAGTATATAATTTTATAACGCAACTAGAATATAAATTTATTGAAAATTTACTATAGAAGATAGTTATTAGCACGTTGAATCAGATATTTTTTTAATTTGATACTTAACTGTGTATAACGCTTATACAGTCTTAAATTTAATATTAAAAAATCTTTCTCTTTTAAATTATTGATTATAAATATAAACTATCTTGCTGTTATACTTGTTCATATTGTATAAAACGAATTGGTTTAATTCAGGTTTTTAACTAAAAATTCGAAAAAAATCTAAAAACATTGATAAATTTATTAATAAAATAGTATATAATTTGTATCAAATTTGTATCAAATTTAACTCTTTACTTAGATTGTATATCTTTGTATGTCTATAAAAATAATCAGAAATTAAATGTTGTAATTGAACAGTTTTCATTAATATGAAATGATTTTCAACATAAAAGGTAACTTTTATTTAACGCATATTTTAATTTATTAATTCGGATAATTCCCTTCATATTTTTTTAATAAAAAGAAAACTTCTAAATTAAGAATTATCTTATTCCACTGCGCTTGAACATATAAAAAATCAGTATTAAAGCTCATTTTTTAATAAAAGACTATATATTATAACAATAACAATAATTTTAATACGAAAATATGATAAAAAGATAATTTATCCGAATACAGTTCTGATACTGGCTTGATTTGTTTCTACAAACGAATTATTTTTTATCTCGGAAACTATAACTTTTTTTCAGTTCAAAAATGTTCAATAAATCATTACTGATCATTTGAATCGATTTTTATTCGAATTCTATATATAGCTAACAGAGAAATTGTAGTTGTGAAGGAAATAACCATATTGTAACATCCGGATAAAGAGAATGAAATCTCTTTGAAATAAAAGAAAAGTCTTTTTTGTATAATAATTTCAATATCATAACCTCAATTAAATAGATACTAGCCATGTGCATCGTCCTATTAACACAATATAAGAAACTTGTATATTATATTGAATATGTTTTCTCTACATGCATTTATGTTACATTTTAAAGCAATACAAGTACGAGGCTAGTAGTTTATTGATATACCATTTTTTTTTTAAAAAAATTCATGCATAAAATGAATTTGTTCTAAACATCAAACTGTTTTCATTGTATCAAAAAGTTTGGTATTATATATATATATATATGTATATATATATATATATATATATATATATATATATATATATACTTTCCATCATTTTAAGTGTTAATAACTCTTTTAATAAAAATTGAAAGTGACAAGCTAAATGATGTTTGCATAACACTAATTTTATGCTCGAGTAAATATACGGTCAGAATTTCACATCATACACAGCTATGAACTTCAAAGTCTATTTAAACTAAATGGAACTTTAACTAGATATTTAAAGGCACAAAATCTCATTGAAGTTTTTATCAATGAGTTATCTGTCTCTGTTATATGATTATGTAATTGTGCAGTTCATGTTAGAATTATTTTTTGGGTAGCAATAGAATAGAAATTAACACTGATGCTTTTGATTATTTTTAATACATGTTATAATTTCTATTAAATTGAAATTTGATTATTTACGTTAATTGTGAGATAGATATCATCATTCTTTGCACATTTCTACAATATATTAGGTTAGTAGAAAAATAATTGCAGCTTATGACTTTCAAATATATATACATTTTTCTCTTTTTGATTTTCCTAGCTGTTTTAAGTGATCCAGAACTGTTGAATGACTAACACCTAACTTTTGTGCAATCTCTCGAATTGTTTTGGGTGGTTCTGATTCAACTAATGCCTTCAGTTGGTCGTTATGAACTGAAGAAGAACACCCGCGCCTTCTTCATCTTCAAAGCTCTCGTTCTTTGCACGAAATTTTTGGAACCACCTGCATCGTATGTTATTTAAGAACACCCTCACCAAAAGCATAGTTTTTTTACGAGTAGTTTCTGCTGCTTTAGCACCCGTTTTGAACTCTTATTTGTTTCTTTTCCATTTTTAATTTAATAATTCAATTTGAAGAAAAATTAATAATAAAGCGAAAGTTGATGTTACCAAAATATCGACCGAAAAATGCACTTTAAAATGATATCAACATGATACATTGAAATGACATTTTTTTTGAAAAAATTAAGATAAGAATTCAAAAAACAAAAACCGTAATTATTTTCCTACCAGTCGAATATATTTGGTTGAACGTTTTTTATTTATTTTTTTTCAATTAAATAGTTTGAAGTAAGCTTTAATTAATTATATTTTCATTATATTTCTGATATCTTTATTTTAGCTGCACACTGGCTATTTTATGTAGATTTTTTACATTTTATAATTTCCAATAAATGAAATGTATTTATATATATATATATATATATATATATATATATATATATATCAAAATTTTATCAATAATTATTATTTAAACTATATATTCTCTTTGTCAACTACTTGTTCTTGATTAATTTTTCTCTTTTTATTTTCATTCTTTGTTATTTTATTTGTCTAACGAAAGAAAGTTTTGAATTTTAATTAAATTGCTTTCTCTTAATTACCAGAAATTTGTATTAAATTAACGAGATTCAAGTAAATACGTTTATATTTTATAATGTTTTAGTAGTACATTGTTATAGGAGCCTCGAGAAAGAATTGAAATATATATAATAATTTAATTATCATCTTCGATTAGTTATTGATTGAATTACAGTGAAATGAATTGAACTCTTATTAAAAAAAGTACTTGATTTCTTTGACTTTTCAAATTTAATTTAAAAAAAATAATTAAAAATCAAGGTAGAAATAATTAAATTATTTAAAAATATTAAATTTTATTATATACTTTATTTTTAATTTTATTCAATTATTTATATAAAACTAATCTTATTAAATATATAAGTTACTTTTGTTATACATTATAAATTGGAATCGTATCAAGAATATTTTTTTACAGAAAAAATAACAGTAATCATGTTATAAAATATGTTAAATATAATTATTAAAAGGTATGGAATGTACATAAATTTTGTAGTTGATTTAAATTTATATTTTGCTTAATTAATAACATTTATTTGAATTTTAGATCTTGAGGATGAATTGTAACTATGAATTCATTTAAATTTTATTCAGTATTTAAATTTGTTTTGATTTAAATTTAATTTTTAATCATACTTTTATTTAAATTTCTTTAAGAATTTCATCTATAATAATGTTTTTTTTTATTTAGATAAAAAATTGTTTAGTGTTGAATAAATTCGAAACCGATTTTGATATAATTTATTTCAAGATGATAATATTAATTAATATTAATAGCTAAAAATATTATTGTCTCATGCTATCTTTCTTCATTCATTCCGTTTCTCTGTTATTTTATTACAATTTTATCATTTATGAATAATGCATAATTTTTTCTGGAAAATTTCCTTAATATAGAATCGACCAAATTATTACTTTACCAGTTTTTAAATAGTCTTCTTACACTTTCTCCATTTGTACGGAATCTTCGGAATGTGACATTACGGGATTATGAGGGTCAAGGTAACATGCAGTTAACACCTTTTACTGTATATGATATTTTCCGGTTAACATATTCACCTTCTGTAAAACATTATTCTTATTATTATAGCAAATGAATGATTGTTACTTTTGTAGTTTTCTGAATGTTTCGTTTACTTAGTCAATGAGAAAAAATATTATCAGTTATGGAAACATGTACTCGAAACCTTATTCCTGAAACTAGAATAACTCAAGAATGTACGATTTTAACCTACTTTAGTGATATGTATAAAATATAAATAGCTTTATTAATGAACGATTATAAAAATATCTGTTTATTTAATATGAAGCATCAATATAAATATATATATATATATATATATATATATACAATATCTGTATCTATATATATATATATATATATATATATATATATATATATATAGATACAGATATTTGTGTAATAAATATCTACAAAGAGTTGCCATCAGAAAAAATTTTTAAAGCTTTGTTTACGTTGTTTAAAACAGATTTAGTCTTTTAATTTTTATAATGAATTTAACTTGTGCGCATCAGAAACATCCGGTTAGGTTTCGCCTCGTAAATTGCCACTGGTGTGTCGTAAAGTGAGTTATTTTATAAATTTAATGTGGATACTATACACATAAAACAGATATATATATATATATATATTAAAAAAAATATTATATAGTCATTATGAAAGATAAAACATTAAAAAATCATTATGCTATACAATTTTTTACAGAAGAGTTCAGAAACATATCTTCTGACAGTTTATATTATATCATTTATGAAATATGTTTCATTACACTAAAATTAAAATTTTTATAATATTTATTTAATAAGAATGGATCGGTATAAATTATTTGTTTAAGTATTTTGTGAATTAAAATAGGTAGATTATTACCTCCATAAATTTACTGTTGATATTAACATTTAGAATCTATTTTATTTATTAAATCAAATGAACATTTTCAAGAAAAAGATATGTTTGTATATAAATACAGTATTTTATTTAAAAATAATCTTAGTAGTTAAATATTCTCAAATTGCATGATTTAATAAGTTTTTCATTTGATAAACGAATAACGGTCGGCCATTAATTGCTAAAAATTACTGTTAGGCAATTTATGTATTTAATTTATTTCCTATTTAGACGTGTTCAAGTTATAAATTAAAAAAAATGTTACGGCTATAAAAGTACATTTATGTTTGTTTATAAATCTTTATTATTATAAAGAAATATTTTAAATTTGTATGGAAATATTTTTTTAATATATACTTAACAATAGTGTATTTACTTTTATTTAATAAAAATAATGTATAAATATCTTTTATGTTGCGTTTAATAATATAATGATCGAAATTGGAATTAATGTATTTAAATGTATTTTTTTTTAATTTGTATTTTAATTTATATGAAAGTCTGCATTGTATTTGTCTTAAAAGTATCATTCTCTCTTTTATATCTGTACGAAAAGAGATATTTAGCATAAAAGTACTATGATTTAAAGTTGTTAACTTTAGTTAATAACTCATATATACTGATTGTATGTATATCATACAATCAGAATATCATAAATGTATAATCATATATTTGCATATATGATTTTATATATATATATATATATATATATATATATATATATATATATATATATATCAGTTGTAATAGCGATGATATTAAACATAATGATTGAGTATATACAGTTAATATAAACTGAATTTATTTGAAGAGTGTATAAGGTGCACTCTGGTACGTTAAACTTTACTATAGATTATAATAAAACTTTTCCGGATGATAAACAACGCTACAGGCAAGACACTATGGAATGTTTTCAATAGATAAAGTGACAATAAATGACAGCAGTTGTTTTATAATAGGACCTTATAGGAGGAGGAGGATATTTATTGAATTACTTGAGAATTGTAAGATGAATTCTGTTAACTAAATTATATTTTAAATCTTGTGCATTTAATTTTATGGAATCTTCAAATATATATTTGTTATGTACAACATTTTTCTACTATACGATATTATTTGATTGGTCAAAAATCAATTGCGTTTTTTTTCTAATTGATGGACATACATGTCTTGAAATGTAACTAACTTCATTTTAAACCGCAAATTCATTATGTAACTTGACAGCTGATAGATCAAGCTAGTTTTAGAAAAAGAAAGTGCACGATTTTGTTAACAATTTTTTGATTCCTGTCGATTTTAAAATAGAAAATTAAAAGGAACATTTTCATCAAATTTGCTATATTACTTCCAAAAAAAAAACAGTGCAAGTTATAAAAACTAGCATGATATGCATGGTGATGATGTATTAAAACTATGGGAATGTCAGAATTTGTTAGCTTAATTTTAGTCTAAAAATTTTGATGTTAAAGATGAACCATGCTCAGAAAGGCCAATCGAAGTTGATGATGATCAATCAGCGTTTAACGACACAAGAGATTGCTGAGAATCTTAATATATCGAAATCGAGTTTTCAAAACCATTCAAAACAACTTGGATATGTTAGTAAGGTCGACATTTAGGAACCACACAAACTCAAAGAAATTTATCTCATTAAGCGCGTTGACATATGCGATTCTCTTTTGAAATCTGAAGAAAACGATCCATTTTTGTAATTTATGATAACAGGCGATAAAAAATGGATCATCTATTACAACGTCGAACGAAAAAGATCATGGAGTAAGCGTGATGAACTTGCTCAAAGCACTTCAAAATCAAATATTCACCAAACAAAGTTTTTGCTGTCAATTTGGTGGAATTTCAAAGTTATTGTTTGTTTTGAGCTGCTTCCGAGGAACTAAACTATTAATTCGGACGTGCACTGTCATCAACTTGATAAATTAAATGATATATATATATATATATATATATATATATACATATAAATTAAATTAAACAGAAGCGACCAGAATGAGTGGTGCAAAGGTGTCGTGTTTCACCATGATAACACTAGACCACATACAAGTTTGGTCACTCGTCAAACTTTGTTGCAACTTGGATGGGTATGTTGTCACATCCACCATATTCGCCAGGCCTGGCACTATCAGACTATCATTTGCTTAGTTCTTTGCAAAACGTTTTGAATGATAAAACCTTCACTGCTTATGAGCCTATCAAATCGTTCTTGGAACTGTTTTTTGTTGAAAAACATAAGACATTTTTTGAATGCGGAATCATGAAGTTGCCCGAAAGATGGCAAAAGATAATTGAATAAAATAGGCAATATTTTGTTTAATGATATTTTTGTTTCCCATGAAAAATTTTCCTTTCATTTACAAAGAAAAAACTAAATTACTTTTTGGTCAACCCAAAATTTTAAATAAAAACGTTTCAGTGTGTATTATGTATCGTTGTTTGATTGGACTTTTTATGAATATTGTGAATTTGAGTTTAATGTCAATATAAATTTTCTCTCTCTCTCTTCTATATATATATATCAAAATTATTTTACTCCTTAAGTGGGTATGACTGATATATCCGTCTTGCCTAATTCTTTATCCGCTCAAACTAGCCACATAAGTGGTTATGAGCTGTATGTACTACTTGTTTGTAAATAATTAAAATTAAAAATGATACAGCATAATATTTATTTTTTTTCGAATTAATGTCTTGTTTGAAATATATGTACATTTTCTAAATTCTATTTTTTCAGGAATAGTATTGAGTTAATTTTTGAATATTTTTTTCTAATATATCCAATATAGTAAAGGCATCTAAAAGCATGTATAGAGATATTTTTAACATATCTTTTTAGATAAATATGTTAATGTGTTTCTCGGAAAAAGAAGGTACTGAAATTAAAGAAATTATTAGGTACTTAATACTTACAACAGATGTATTTTGTATTTTATTTACGTTTATAAAATTGTTGACATTCATAGACGATTTCGAAGAATCAAATATATAACAGTAGATTTTAATTGAATGTTTATAGATAAGAGAATTTAGTATTATTATAATATGAATCTGCCTATATATATATATATATATATATATATATATATATATATATATATATATATATATATATATATATATATATTCGTATAGAAATTCTGTTCTATATGCTTATATTGTTATTATACTAAACATTAGTGGCTTATGTAATAAAGGACAATAGCGTTATATGATGATAGGATTAGACGCCTTTGTTGATAATCCCAGATACACATAATGGCGATGTCGTGTTTGTTATAGGATTTTATACGTATTTTTTTTTATATAGAGAACTAATTCTTAGTGATTTATGTAGGTTCATTTGTATTTATAGACGCATTGTATAGAAATGTTTTATTTTATTTATATTTATTTATTTATTTTTTGTATTTGTGAAACAACTGTAAGGTTTCTACTATATATATATATATATATATATATATATATATATATATATAAATATATATATATATATATATATATATATATATATATATATATATATATACATTAAGTTTACTAATTGGTCTATTTAAGTTTTAACCAATCAGTTGCGGATAAGCAAATACATCATCATAGTAAATATTAACACAGTATAACCGCAACTACGGAGAGTATATTAATTGGAAAAGTGATTTTTTAATTAGCTGCATTATTTTAAAAATGTGTGTCATTAAATATTTGAAAAAATATACGAGCTGTTATTTGGAGAAATAGCGTTAGTTTTTTTTATGAAATAATAAGATGTGAAATTAATATTACTATACGAAAATTTAAATCAATTTTATGAAGAAATGATCTATTAAAATTAGAGCTGTTTAGTAGTCTGTATAATACTTATATATATATATATATATATATATATATATATATATATATATATATATATGTATATATAATTGAAATTAAGCAATTTTAATTAGAATTTAATTTGGATTTTGTGTCTTGTAGATCGAATGAATGCAATTACCCAGTTACATTAATTAATCATGAATGTGATATAAAATTTAATGATTTAATCATATTATTAACTATAATTTTGTATTTCATAGAATTTAAATGAGTAGTTATTTAGATTTAGTGTCCATCAATCACATCGATGGGAACCTAGTTAAGAAAATATATGTCAAATGCATTAGTCAAAGTGATTTACGATCTAAAATGAATGTAAAAGTTATTAAATCAAAGTTAATTTCTGCTGAACATATTTATTTATGTTAATAATAAATATATACAATGTATAATAAATTAGATGATAGTACGAGAATGAGAAAAAAATAAGGAAATGTATGTTTCCCTGATTATGTTATTAACCCCTTGGAATAGGAATTAATTGAAATACGATATGACCAAAAAAGATTATTTATTTTTCAGGTTAACATTTTGGTAAGATTAATAAAAAAAAATTATTTTTACATTGCTAAATATTATAATTCAATACTAATAACCAAAATTAATAAAGAATAATTAAATAGCAAATTAAACAATAATTAAATAGTACTGTAAACTAGGAAACTTTGGAAATATTCTGGTAAATGTAGAGGTATTTGACATTTTTTACATTGCCAAGTCGTTTCGTTTCTTATATTATTTTCTGAGCACACGTGACAATTATTTGCATGATGTTGTTGTTTACCAGTGGAGGGTATATGTTTAGGAAAATGTACCCTCACTTGAATAGCCCATTTGGCTTTTACTATCATGTTCATAAAAATTCAGAACAGAGATATTACTGGGTTAATTTTTGTGGTTCACACTTTAACACTGAATATATTTAGTTATTTTTTTTCTAATATTTGCTTTGTGGTTTCACTAAAGTGAATTATATCTGCGTGCGGCTCAGAGACACCAATGATTAGAATGGCATAAGAAACACATGATGTACAGAGACTTCTTCTTATATCAAGTGGTTAAATATGTGCTTTCAAAGTTTATTAATTTCCAAGATATATAAATTTTGAATAATGATAAAAAATTATGTGTCATATTAAAATACAGTTATAGTTCATCTTCGCAAATCATATAATCAATGGAAACATAATGCGACTTAATTCGTTGACTTAATAATCATTGACAATTTCAGTGACTATTTATCCCGTCAAAAAAAGCAATCATAATGTGATAATGTATTTCTTTTTGTATTGATAACATTATGAAAATTATGCTTAGAGAAATACTTAGATGTTATTTTCATTCTTGTGGTAAAAAATTAGAAGTTTTTTCTCAATAAAGTTTTTATTTCTTTATATCATATATCTTTGAAATTAATTTCTTATGTAGAAAAAATATAGAATTAGTAAATGATTTGGAACAATTTAGTAGAAACACAAATATTTGATTTTTTTAAAAAAAATATTCTAAAATATTAGTTATGTTCATACTTTGTTCTAACATTTGTATTGATATATTAAAATACATATTTCAATTCATTGTTTAAGTAAAGACAATTCTTTTTTTTAATATTAAAATCTAATATACTTAAATATTTTAATATTAGTTCGTATTATATATAGAATGATTCAATTCATGCTTCCACATGGAAGTATTAGAAAGGGACGCAGTGGTTAAGAAAATATTTGTTATTTTTTATTTAGTATTTTAGTTCAATTCAATACTGAAATACAATTGAATTTAAATTTTAAATGAGGGATAACATGATTTTCTTAATTTTTGCGTTGTTTTTAATAGTTTCGTGCGGAAGCTTAAGTTGAATCACCCTCTCTCTCTCTCTCTCTATATATATATATATATATAAATATTCATATATATATATATATAACATTGCTTCAATATTTTAATTTCTTTTTATTCTAGGGTTTGTATTTGATTTGTTTTAACGTATTAATTGCTTCTAAATTAATTTTTTTCTTTCTTTAGCAACAGAACATTCTATTTATAGCACGCATTTAATTTTTTATTTAACAACGTTATT
>CM068320.1:27148980-27178980 GCA_034766995.1 Acanthacorydalis orientalis
GTATTAATATATCTTATTAACCTTTTTATTAAATTTAATCATCTAATTTATGGAAATTTCCTCGATTTCAAATAAGCATTTATATTTTTTTATAATTTAGAAATAATAAACAATATTGAATGATAACACACTAAAAAAGAGTCTTTTAATGCTTAATTGTTCTTCTGTTGCTTTAGATTAGAAAATCAATATACAACATTTTATTTGTTATTAAATTGTATTGATGAATTCAATCAATATAACATGATATCATATTGATATACCCTACAATCAGTTATTAAGAAAATATATTTATGTATTCTAAACGGTCTATCATTTTTATATTTTTGTTACTTACATTTTTATATGATTAATTTCTAAATATATTTTATGATTAATATCTAAATATTTAATTTCTAATATATTTTTTTATGACTAATTTCTAAATAAGTAGATAGCTTTCAAGTTAAATTTATTTAATTTATGTTATATAAATCAAATTAATTCTCAATTCATTATTTCTCGAATTATACACTTTTGATTTTCTCCATTAAATCAACAAGTTTCATACTTTTTAACAAATAAATCATCAAAACATAAGCTATGATTATTTGATTAGCTTAAGCAAGTCACTTTAAAGAGTAATTGATTCTTCAAATAAGTACAATATTAACAATATTTGTTATATTGATTGAAGAGATTTTTAAAAAAAAACAATATTTAAATATTTCTATTCTAGCAAATACTATTATAATGTTACGAAAAAAATAAATATCTGAGTTTTATTATATAGCATTAAGTGTTGATTATGACACAGCATTAACACAGTTAAGTGCAATAAATTAAAAAGTAAAATATGTAATCAATGATTGAACGAGAAGTAAATTAAAATCGTATTTAAATCCACATTTTTTATTAGATCTGTTAACATATTCTTATATGATCATATATCTGTATCTATAAAAATAACTAATTATGAAGAAAAAATATTGCTAGTACTTCTGAGAAATCTTCACGATCAGTGACCTACACTTGTGACCAACATACAAGTTCAAATTTCACTGAAAGCTATATAAACGAGAATTAGCATTTTGCCTGTTGAATTTTCATTAGATGTGTGAAAATTTATTTAAAGGAAATCTAAAAGATAATCGTGTTTAATATATAAATTGAATATAGATATTTATATTTATTTTTTTCTTTTTAGTGTGTAATCATTTAGTATTGTTCATTATTTTAAAATTATAAAAAATATAAATACTTATTTGAAATCAATGAAATTTCTGTTAATTATATGATTAAATTTAATATAAAGGTTAATAAAATATATTCATGCCATTTCAATGACTTCAATTCAATTGCAAAAAAGCATGAGATTTATTTATTAAAATATATCAAACAGATTTATTCAGAAAATATTTTTTTAAATAAATATGTAAAAGATTAGAGCATGAAAGAGAAAGAGAGCAATGTATATTAAAAAAAAACCTTTTTAATGCTATTAAACTAATATATATATATATATATATATATATATATATATATATATATATATATATACACTAATATTTATATACGCATGAAAAAACATGTAGTTAAGATATAAATATATATCCGGTTTGTATAAATCAATATTTTAAGCACAGTTATTTTAGAATATTTCCTACGAGATTTATTTGTTAAGTTATATTTATAATATTTAAAATATAACTTACATTATAAAATTATTTTCAAAATGTATTTGATTAGTTTTAGATCGAATAATTTTTATTTATCTTGGTTGGAAAAGTCATGCTTATAGATAATGCATTTGTATTTTACATATTCAGATTTTTAGTTTGAATTAAACTTTCATTAAACTATTTATTTAATAGTTTAAGTTTTCAATTAAATTTCGTTTTTTAGATTTATTGATTAAATAGTAAAACTAAACATCATTGGAATAATTTTTAAACATTTCTTCTATCCATTAGTATAAAATTTAATTAATTCAAATAATTTCTATTATTTAGTTCTATTCATTTTTAAATAATTTAGAAATGTCTGTTAATTGTTCATTTTATTCAAAGTCCATCCTTTTTTTTCAAATTGCTTAGTTTACTTATATATTTTTCTACAGTTAATAGACAATACGTCACATTATATTTCAGTTAAGTAAAATATAATTAATTTTAACACCTTTAATATAAAAAAAACGTTTTTAGCTTAAATAAGAAAATAAAAATTATACACCGTTAATATTGCAAGCATATGTAAATCATAATTTATATATTGAATATAACAATGTAGTTAATACTATATATATTTGAATGATGATATATTTTATTCTTTTTCATTATGACCTACTCTAAATTTATAGTACTATAAATTTATATAACAATATATATTAATAATTGTTTTTAATAAAGAAATATATCTTAATATATATATATGGTAAAACCCCTTTTATCCGGATCCCATTTATCCGGGTCCCGTTAATCAGGATTTCCGGGTAATCAAGATTATAAAACATAATCCCTGTCTCAGAAAAATTAAAGATAGACATACGGATGACACGAAAAATCAAAGAACTCCTAAATACATTCTTGTCTGAGTGTAATGTTGTAGCTTGCAAGAATAGACTTGTTTTCTATGAATCTTCATATGATGTTCATAGTTATGAATTCCGTAGGAGTGTTCTTTGAGTTTACTTAATATCTTGTTAAATTTTTTCTAATCTTTTACTATTTTCCATTATAGAAAAATGTTTTTTTTTCTGTTGAATAAAATTGTGAAAGAAATGGTTCGTTATGTTTTTGAGCTGCATAAAATTTACATTGATTTATGAAGCGAATGCTGCTTTTTATAGCAATTAAAATTCACAATTAACTGTAGATGCTCGCAGCTATAATGCTGGATTTCCCGTGCATCACGTTGTGCTTCTCGCGGCAGTCAAGGTGTTAATAAGTTTATAGTTTGTAAATTCGTGAGTTATTATTCACTCGACTGTTGTAAAAAAGTATATAAGATGTGTATATAAATAAAATAAAATCTGTATAAACTGTGTTATTTATGTCGTTAACAAATTTTCCGAATTATTGAGATGTTTGGTCATCTGAATTGGATCCGGTCCTGTTTGAGCCTGATAAACAGGGTTCCACTGTATATATATATATATATATATATATATATATATAAATGATTTTTATACATTTTTCAAATTTAAAATACTGATGGCTCTATACGTATAAAAAAGTAGAGTTTGAATTAATACCTATGAAAAGTTAAATTTTAGTAGATATGACATGTAGAGAGACATGAAAATCTTATTTTATATAGGAGGTATAATATTTTAAACTAGAACTAATGGAATAAAGTATGCAATTATTTTAATTCGGAAATAAAACTTTTTTTGACATGTGGATGTATAAACAAATTATGAAAATTATTTTTCTATTAATAACATATTTAATTTTTTGTATATTAATAATTAGTAAATATATATATATATATATATATATATGATTTTTATACATTTTTTTAATTTAAAATACTGATGGCTCTATATGTATAAAAACGTAGAGTTTCAATTAATACCTATGAAAAGTTAAATTTTAGTAGATATGACATGTAGAGAGGCATGAGAATCACATTTTATATAGGAGGTATAACATTTTAAACTAGAACTAATAGAATAAAGTATGCAATTATTTTAATTTGAAAATAACACTTTTTGATATGTGGATGTATAAACAAATTATGAAAATCATTTTTTTATTAATAAAACATTTAATTATTTGTATATTAATAATTAGTTCATATATATATATACATATATATATATATATATATATATATATATATATATACATAATAGAATAGAGACATATTCATTTTCGAATATTTATTATTGACTAAGAAACTTTCGATATGTATCAATAGCATATAGATAAAATTTATCATCTGTTAGATATGTTTAAAATGTTTTATTGAAAGAAACGGAAATTGAAACAAGAAAAAATGAAAATATTAAAACCACATGACCGTAATCTCAAAATCAATATGTTTGTACTTAATCTTGAAATCCAAAAAAAGATAAACAATTTATTAAAGTCATGAAGATGAAATAGTCCAATCACAATTTCTAAATAAATTAATCCATCTGTTAAAACTTTAAAATAACATTTGATCAAGGTCAATATCTAAACATCAATATATATATACATATGTATATATATATATATATATATATATATATATATATATATATATATATATGTATACGTATATATGTGAATGTGTGCGTTTATGAAGAAGAAATGATTGGACAAATATAGAAAAAAAGAAAGATGAGAGCGTTCGAGAAAAGAACAGGTACGACGACCCAATGACCTCCATCTTATCGTGTTTAAAGAACAAGGTAACACTTTCTGTTTATATCGACCGATTCTACAAAACTACCACATGCTACTCTGTTCTCGATTTATAATCATCACTTCCTCATTCTTGGCGGACAACATAAAAACAAACCGGTCCACATGTAGGTCACTATGCTATCGACGTAGACTTTTATGTGTGATCCAGGTCACTGAATCATTGATCTCGCCGTATTGAACGTTTCTCGTTAAGGGATTTTTTAATTTCATTTTATTTATATACATTTTATTCATTTATTTTTATACATTTTAGTCGATATTTAACATTTGTTTATTTTTTTTACATGATCTAGATTTTTATTGAAATGTCGATTCTTATCACTGTTGTTTTATGAAAGTAACTAATTGTCGAGTATTTATGTCTTATATGAATTCATATATATATATATATATATATATCTATATATATATACTCGCATACATGATCACATACACATACATACATATATATATATATATATATATACAAAAAAAGTATGTATGTGTGTACATTTTGTGTTGTGTATTCATTTATGTGATTGTATTTGTATGTGCATGTATAATATTTATGTTTATATGTGTGTTATATTTTATTTTATTTTATTTTAATAGAGGTTTTTATAAAGGATTGTTTTTAGTTAAAAGACAGATTTTGTAACACGTAATTTTTATTAAACAGACAACAAAATACTACAATAAATAATTAAATATTAAAATGAATTTCATTTACACGCATTCATGTTTTTAAAACATGAATTATCATAAGTCATATATATATATATATATATATATATATAATATTGGAGAGTAGTCAGGTTTCTTAGCGTCCATTTGTTGAAGTCTTTCATTGTTAAGTCTTATGTCATTTGTAATCTGCAACAAAGAAATAAACGACGACATGTCTGCCATCTATGATTTTTGTCGAAGTACAAAGTTTTATAAAATCCATCACGACGGATGCCCTCTAACGGCGAAATCTTAAAATACTTATGTTGTACACGTAGTGTAGAAGGAGAGGTAGGTAAAAAATATTGAGGTCAGTCGGTCTTCCTTTCAGTTATTAGATGCCTTAAATTAATAATACAATAAATTATTATTCTTGTGTGAAGTATTCCGCCCATCCTCTGTACGGGAGTGGGAGAATTTCATCAAGTTCAGCTTCACGCTTTCTCCTGTGATAGTCGTGTCCGTGTCCGTGGCCGTGGCCAGCGTAGATCACTTGATGGCCACCGTCATCGTGCCCTGACGATGCCAGTTTCTTAATTCCAATGATTGCCGATAACATCAGTGCTAGAGCTGATACCTGAAATCAATACATTTTTTTTGAACACTTACTTATTTGAAATATAATTTCACTTCTTTTCACAATTAACAGTCCACTAAAATATTTTCTACAATTGTTAATTTCTAGCTATTATATGAATACTTTTAATATTATTTGATTTTATACTTTAAATTGCTTTCTAGCAATGATAGTAATTTATGATGGTAATGTATACAAATCTATTAGTAAAACAAGTAATCTGAAATACATTACTCGATTACGAATCAACATAACATACGTTATTTTGAGACGGGACAGAAATTTTACATCAGTCTCATGCATATAAATCTGTGTGTACGTGTCTGAAATATGACTGTAGGAATTGATTTTGTACTGTATTTTTTCAGTGATATAAATGGAATGTCATATATATTTATATATATATATATATATATATATATATATATTATTATTATCGATCTGATTTTGAGATTCGTTGTGTGGAATTTTATTATAGATTATTTATTGTTAGTAAGACGATAAAAGAGCATGGGTTAGTTTTTTAAATATATTAAAATCTGGTGGAGAATCAAAATTATGATATTATTTTAATAAACTGAAGAAATATTCTGTATTTATTATTTACTTTTTTGTTTAATCAGTAAAATAATTGAGCCTTGAGAATAACTATCATTACTGTAAATTGTTATTTAAAATCCAATTAGAATAAATCAATAAATTTTTAACCTGAGAAAAAGTATCACATTCTTTTCAGTAAAGGATTATTTTTCTTATACCATAAAAAGTACCTAAGAGTGAAAAATTAAATTTCTATATTTAGTTTTATATGAAAAATACTAGACTTTGTAGTTCTGAAGTATACTTTTATATAGTAGTAATATTTTGTCACGTTTTTATAGGTTTGAAATACCAATCATCCTTTATTTTTATATAAAAACATTGATTATCAAAATATTGTTGAATTAAATATATTGGACGCGATATGTTGATATTGATACAAGGAAATCTGAAACTATTAGGTTGGTAAAAAAATAATTGCGGTTTATAACTTTCAAATTGATACACTTTTTAATTTAAGTGTTTTTAAATCGTCCAGAACTGTCGAATGACTAACGTCTAACTTTTGTGCAGGCTCTCCAAATAGTTGTGTGTGGTTTTGATTCAACTAACGACTTCAGTTGGTCGTTATAAACTGAAGAAAGATGCCTGCGACTTTCTTAATCTTCAACGCTCTTGTTCCCAGTACCAAATTTTTTGAACCACCATTGCGTATGTTCCATAACAGTACCCACACAAAAAGTATCATTTAGTTTACGAGTAGTTTATGTTGCTTTACCAGCCATTTTGAACTCATACAAAAATTGATTTTATTTGCTTCTTTTCTAACTTTAATTTAATAGTCCAATTTCAAGCAAAATTAATAATAAAACCAGTCGATGCTACCAAAATACACACCGAATAATGCACTTTAAAATGATATGAACATGAACACGATGAAATGACACTCATTTAAAAAAAATAAGTTTTGGATTCAAAAAAATAAAAATTGTTATTATTTTCGTACCAACCTAATAATATATCAACGTTCGATATTAATTCCTAGTAACCCATATAAATTCCATCTATATCGTCATATATATATATATATATATATATATATATATATATATATATATATATATATATAATTTAACAAACGTTAATTACTTGAAAATATTTCCTAAGTCTATTATTTTGACTACAAATCTGTAATTTTGATTATAAATAACTTTTTGAATATCTATAAGAAATAAATAATTTTTATGTTCACGATTTTTATTTATTGAAATATTTGTTAATATATTTTATTTAAAATATGTAATTTATGCAAGAAAATGTTGATTCATTCGTAAATTTCCTATAAAATATTCTTTAAAATTCATTAATTGCACTAGGGTTAGAAAAGTATCTCGCAATGATGCGATTGAAAAGAATATGTTAGGAAAAAATAATTAAAAAATATTTTTTTTTTATTTTAAATATAAAAAGGATATAATAAATTAACTGAGCAAATATTTTAACTGCTATTCCATTTTAAAAATAGAATTGAGATTTATTTTATTTTAATTATTATAGTATTTACGGTAAATATAATATTCCCGTCGACTAAAGTGGGTGTTGTATATTTTCAAAACAAAAATATTTAAAGTTTTATATCCATTTAAATTATTTTAAAATATATTTATGTATACGTATACATACACAATTTGTGCATATATATATATATATACATATATATATATATATATATATATATATATATATATATATATGTGTGTGTGTATATATATATACAGATATGTTAATTTATAGACTAAGAGACACATAAATTGAAACAGTGCGAATAATTGGTACAAAGTGATTAATTATGCAAATTAAAAAATGTAAATACATCTCAAAAAATTATAAAGTAATGACTGTTTTCTAGTTGAAAAAATATATTATTTTTTTATATTCAGATATTCCCTCGGGCATAAAAAGGTTGTATACCTGATTTGTGTTTGAATCGTATGCAAATTTTTATTGACCCTTACACGTGTGTTTTTTTTCTGTTTGGTTTTAATGACGATTTATCTTTAATTTTACTTATCTTTTATATTTTGTAATATCTAAAACGTTGGTAAGGTAAAGTACTTTATTAATTTATTGATATTGAAATTGGAATGAAAACTTTCTAAGATCAAGGATTGTTGTAAAAATGAGATCTTAAGAAAATTTAAAGATTTGGTATATATATATATACATATATATATATATATATATATATATATATATATATATATATATACATATATATATATATATATATATATATATACATATATATACATATATATACATATATATATATATATATACATATATATATATATATATATATATATATATATATATATATATACATTAGGTGTGCACATTAATTCCGTGCCTTCTTTATAGAAAATGAATATTTACGGAAAAATAGAATACAACCCAATCGTCAAAATATTCCCCATTGTTTTATATAATTTTGCTCTATTTGTCAGTTAAATGACGACTCTCTTATCGAAAAAAGGTAGTAGCTTTGTGTTAATGAAGTCGTAATGCTTTTTCGGAGCTTTAATATTGTTTTAGAATTTTTTGAATGTTTAATTCGTCATAAAATCTTCTCCAAAAATTAAACAAATCATTCTCGCAACTTCGGCAGCTTTTTTTCAACTGGAATAAGAAAAGTATGAAATGTCTAATATACAGCTTTCTTAATATAATGCTATCGTTTTCATGACTGTCTTGTGAGGTGATATCAATTGCTTGGAGAAGATATATAATATTTTTAAATATTAGGGTTTCAATTCAAAATCCTAAAACGATAAGGAAATATTTTTGTTCAATTCATTCAATATAAAGGAACCGAATTAATTTTTACACCATATACATATATATATATATATATATATATATATATATATATATATATATATATCCAACCAATTAAAACCGAAGTTAATATGTGTATTTGATAGTATGTTGGTTTATTATTATCTCGGTTTGTGATTGTTAAAATAAACATTCATTAAATTTCAGTAATTGGGTACGTTGTCAAGCATTCTAAAAATAAATATATTTATTTTTTACAGGTTTAGGTGTCGTTTTTTGTGATGTTTGTCGTCGTCTAGATGTAAGTACTATTTTGAATATTATTATTTTGGTTTATTATAATAGATTTTTTATTAATATGAAGTTTGTTGTAGTTTATAGGCTTTATCTTTATTTACTTTTATTTAAAAATATGACGAATGTTTTAGAGAATTTTTTTAAGTAATGAAATGAGTATATATACATATATACATACATATATATATATATATATATATATATATATATATATATATATACATATATATATATATATATATATACGCACATTTATATTTTCATATTTATATATATATATATATATATAAACTCATTTCATTTATAAATTGAGTATTTATAAATTGAAAAAATCTAGTTATAGATAAAATATGGATAATTTGAAATTCAGACCTAAATAAATATCAGATAAAAGATGTTAATATTACAAAAGACGATCTTTAAATAAACAATGGAGAAAAAAGTAAAAATATACACTTGAGATTCTATACTCTTTATATGTATATATAGTAGTAAATCTGATACTGTAAGAATGGAATTATTAGAAGATTTCTTTAATCATATAAATTAATTTTTACATAGTTTATTTAAAAAAAAATATGTGTATAATTTAATTTATCAGTATGCTTTTTTATTTAAGTTAATGAACTCTGATATTTAGTTATGATGAATAAATTTGGTGTACAGAGAATTCGTTTAGTAGTGAAGTTAATTAATTTGTATTTAAAAAATAATCATTTATATATTCTTTTAATTTTCTTTACATTTTCACCTGTATACATATTTTCGCTCATTTTCACATGTAGGTGTACTTTTACACACACAGACGTATATATAGATATGTGAATTTTTTGTGGATACTTTTGATCTTATATACATATATATATATATATATATATATATATATAAATATATATATATATATATATATATATATATATAAATATATATATATATATACACATAAAAATGTGTGTATATAAATCTTTTTTTTTCTGATTAGAAAATAGCAGATATTTTACCATTATTTAATAATGTAAATAATTAAAAACGTAAAATTACTCATTTAAGTGTGCTCCTGTTGGGATTCATTGAATAAAAAATTTTCTTAGAAATATGATGAGTTGATTTTTATTAATGAGTAATTTGTTATCTAAAATCATTTACTGTTCTTTGAGGTAAGATTAGATTCTATAAAAAATGAGCGCAAAAATAATGTTATTTGTAAAAAAATGCTGAATTTCTAGCCATTTGGTATTGGAAATTATTGAAAATAATTCAATTTTCATAAGCCAACGATTATTCTTTAACAATGAAGAATATATATTCATGAATGACACTACTTGTCATAAAAAACCAGATTATAATAGAATTTTATAGTCCGAAAAACGAAAGGTGATGCTATGGTAAATAAATAAAATTTGCACAGAAAAAAATTCTGTATAGAATTAAAATTTATTTACACAACCCTAAGTTGTCTGAATATACCATTATTATCAACACATTATTGTCAGTTGGTCATATTATGTCACATTCAGCATTCTTATTTAAATTTTCTTATTTAATTTTGTAATCAATATTATACAAATTTGGATTGATAAATCTGTTTTTTTTTTTTTAATTGAAGTGTATTTAAATGTTGACTTTTAATTTATTTTTTTTAAGACAAATAATATTTACGAACGGTAAGGAAAGGTAGACATACATCGAATAGTCTTCATCTAGACTTTATATATATATATATGTATATATATATATATATATATATATATATATATATATATATATATATATAGATAGATATATAAATATTCTTTACAAAATAGCACTATATTTGAAAAGAAAATAGAAATATATTTTATTTTATAAATATATAAATATATTTCATACACATTTCAAATATATTATCGATGAATAATATATAAACTTATTTCCAAAACTTTCTTACTTAAATATTTATATATGGAAATAATAATCTTCTTATATAGTAAACATTTTTTTTAAATTGTTTATTATTTATTTAAAATATTTTTAAAAATAAAAGAAAATTTTAATACATAATATTATTGAATTGAAATATGTTAGGAGGATATATATATATATATATATATATATATATATATATATATATATATATAAGTATTTTTATATTACAACATATGCTGCTACTGAAACTGTTATTTTTTTAAAAGTGTTTGTGAAATTTATTCCAATTTTCAATATTTTTCAAGTAAATGTTTTTTACTCAAGCTTTTACTCCTTTGTTTATCAATTTTAGTAGAATCGTTGTTTGTTATTGATATATATATATATATATATATATATATATATATACATATATATATATATATATATATATATACATTTTAATGCCCTTAAATTGAAATTTAAATATTATGTTAACAGAAATTAAAATTTGAGTGAAATGATAAAAAAAATATAAATAAATAGTACTAAATAAAATTTAAAATAAAACAAATAAATATTATATATAATTGTGTATTTATTAAGAAAATAGTAATAGAAATATTAGTAGTAAAATCAAAAAAGTGATTATTTTTATCAAAGAACATTGTTTATTTTTTTGCTTGAATTGTAGTACGAGTTTTAAAACACAAACTCATTGACTTATTTTCTTAACTAGATATTGATATTTTTTTTAATTGTTATAAAAAATAAATATAAATATAAATAGAAGTATTTAATTGGAATTAATTAAGTTATTGATGAATGAATTTTATTCTATTTTTATACAACATTTAAAATTCATAAGTTATTGCGTGATTTGTTTATTTAAAAACCTTTTTCACAGGTCGGCATGTAGTCTTTTAAAAATGTTAGTGATGTTTAATTGATAAACTAGTTTCTCTTTCTTTGAAGATATTCGTGAGATGTGTAAATTGACGTTAACTATTTAACTGACCAATTAGGTTTTAGTTTATTATTTTTAAATTCGTTTTCACTCCTCTAATGCGGTTTCTGTTTCGTTTTTAATAAAGTCGAATTATTATAATGCAGTTCAGTTAAAAATATTAGATTTTATCACCTTTTTTAAATGAAAAGTGTTTTTTTATATTATAGATATTATTAATCCTTTTTAATTTTATATTATATACAATTATTTATGAACTATTTTTGTTTGGAATTAATCTGGAAGTTGTCTTTTCTAAGTATAATTTTTGCATGGTATTAGTAGTTGAAAAAAATAAGTTTATAATTATATTAAATAGTTTTAATTTCATACTATCAAGTAAATTATTGATCTTCTGGCCAAAGATATTTTTTAAAAAAATAGTAATGAAATTATATAAATAGAAATAAACTACACAAACATACCATTAAAGCCTTCATTGCGAGAGCACCAATGGATCCAAAACCAACCGCTGCAAGAACTTTTCCCATCATGAGAGCCATGAGCAAAATGATACCACCGCCTTTATTTTTTTTGCCTCTTGCTGATTCAGCTATAAAATAATATATTTATTATTAATAATTATTAATAAAGTTAATTTTAATATTTTTTTACAAAAATAGGTAATAAATGATATTTGATCGAATAATTGATGAAAATAATTTATTATGAATCAATACTTTGTAAAAAAATTAATGATTTTTATGATTTATTGTAATTTTTCGGAAAAAACTTGAATAGGAATTTTAAAAGACTATACTATATTCTGATAATAAACAAGTTGATATATTGTAAGAATTTTATTAATTTTAAAACTGTCAGAATGAATATTAAAACAAGTATTAAGTTTTAAGGGTTGTCATTCAGTCAGATTGATTTTACCTTATCTAAGTAGTGGTATAATAAAATAAGAGTTATTTTTATACGGTGATTGAATTTAGGCTTCCACATGGAACTATTAAAAGGGGTCGCAGAGGTTAACAAAAATAATGTTATGTTTTATTTAGGATTTTTGTTCAATTCAATACTAAAATACAATTGAGTTAAAATACTAAATTGGGGATATCATATTTTTTTAATACGTTCGTTTGCAAGTCTAAGTTGAATCAAATTTTTTTGTTTTCATTTTATTACCTGTATATATTCAACAAATTAAAACTGTTATTACTTTCATACAGTATTAAAGTATAAGAATAAACTATTCATTTAATTTTCAAAACTCTAGTTTCAAAATGATGTTTATTACAAAAAAAAAAAACAAAACCATTTTAATATGATACTTTGATTTTTTTTAAAAAAAAACAGTTAAATTAAGATATTTTAAAAATAGATAAATTTTTAATAAATAATTTACCAATTTTGAATAGCTGAGCAAAACTTTAATAACTGGCAGCCATGTACTTCAGAAAATGTGTACATTTTTTAGCAAGCCTTATATATAATTCATCAGAAAATGTTAAGATTAGTATTTGAGAATAAAAAAAAATTAAAGAAAATATCTTTTTAAATGATTCCTTTAAATTCGAGGAGAAAAAAATGATCTAATTATCCCTTTCTCTCTCTATATATATACATTTAGAGAGAGAGAGAAGTAGATTACTTTATATATATATATATATATATATATATATATATATATATATATATATATATGCTTCGTCATCGAAACAAAGGTATTTTCCATTGATTATTATGAAAAAAATTAATAAATTTAGGAATATTATTTCATTATAGATGCAGGATGAATACACTTATAAGTTAAATGCCTGTTGTTAATTGATTCCATATTAAAAAAAACAATAATATATATATATATATATATATACATATAAATATATATATATATATATATATATATATATATATATATATATATATGCAATAATATATATATATATATACATATAAATGTATGTATGTATTATTATATTACAATAATATGTCAGTTACAAAATGTAATTCTTCATATATTTTTCTAAATATTTTTTTATATTCTTTTGAAAAATAATTATTTACTGTAATTTGTAATAAGGGTTAATTCTTATATTTATAAATGTATATTATCATCATTATCATCAACTTCTGTTAATCCATTTCTGGATGAATACCTCATCCAAAAGTTATACATAGATATACATATATATATATACATATATATACATATATATATATATATATATATATATATATATATATATATATATCCATCTATATATGTATATGAACGTGTGTTTGTCTATTAACTATTGTCTGATTTAAATGATAATATTACTTATCACGAATAGCATTAAAAATGAATACTTATTTTCGTTTTTTACGAAATAAATTAATTTTAAATATTCAACACCCTTGAACAGAATAATTTTTAATCCTTTAACGTTAATTATTGGTTAATAATACTTTTGGCAGTAAAAAATTACGCAATATATATATATATATATATATATAATATATAGAGAGGGGGGACAGGGAAGAGTTATTCAATTTAGGCTTCTACATGAAAGTATTAAAGAAAATCGCAAAATTTAAAAAATCTTATTATTTTTCGCGTTTATTTTTTTTAACAAATCATGTGCAAGACTAAATTGAATCACCTTATATATATATATCACCTTATTATATATATATATATATATATATATATATATATATATATATATATATATGTATATATATATATACATATTTATTGTATATATATATACATATATATATACATTTGTGTATTGTTTCGCTTATATATTTTTGTTAAAATTTTTGCGAATAATAATGTATCTGGATGTTTTCTCTAATGTGTTCTTAATTAGATACGTGCACTTATTTCATGTCTTTTGTTATTATTGTTTTTTGTTATTATTGTAGATTAAAGTACATAGCTGAAAAGATCGATTTTTTAAAAATATATTTTCTTATTATAAAATGATTTTATGAAATTCTCTGACATTATATTTATAGGAAAATAAAAAATATAAGTCAGATTGTTTTGATACTTTTTTGATACTTCTGAGATATATTCAATAAAAAAATTATTATATTTTAAATCTGTTACGTTTTATACAAAATGAATGCTACTATATTTAGAATTTATTTTTTTTAATATTTTATATAATTTATCTCAAAGATTAACTGAGAGGTATTATGAAAATTTATTCAGGAATATTTTCGAAAAATATGTTATTATGTATATGTATATATATATATATGGGGTAACACAATTTAGGTTTCCACATAGAAATATAAATAGGATGCGCAGGGATTAAAAAAGTCATTTTATTTTTTATTTAGTATTTAAGTTTAATTCAATTCTAAAATACAATTGAACAAAAAATACTAAATGGGGGACAACCCTTTTTTAATTTTTGCTTTTTTTAATATTTTCGTGTGGAAGCCTAAGTTGAATTAACCTGTACATACATATATATATATATATATATATATATATATATATATTTGTATGCAATAAATCGATTTTTTTCCAGTAATTATTGCATGTAGTAACTACACGTACCAATAGTCCTGTCCGAAAATTCATCGATGACTTTTTTTAAAGTAGTTTTGATTCCGTCCTTGGGCATTAATTCTGGCAGACTGATTCTCAGTTCGTGGTTAAGGAAATAATTTTCTACTGCTCCGGAAACGGATCCATCATCAGCACTCCTTCCATTGCCGACTTTGTTTTGTGTTTCGACTAGATGCACTCCTTCAGCGATCTGTACGTCTGTATCCTGAGCATCGATAATTTGCCTTACGACGCGTTTGAGCATTTGAGCACCGTGACACGCGATCCCATCATTTTTTCCGCATTCCGTCGAGTCCGTCGCTGGAGCGTCGTTTGCGACGCCGCTAGACGTAAACAATGCAATCACGACGATGCAGGAAATTAACACCCGAAAAGTTAACTCCATGGTATGAGCGTGTGTTGTTACTACACAACTGGATCGAAAAGTGACTGAGTGATTATAACGACGACCATCTATATATAGTAAAATGCTTTCGATGTCATATAAAAAGAAAAATAATTAGGCGTATCTTTTCATTTGTGCAGAAATTTAATGGAGCGTTGCTCTTGAAAATAAGACCGAACTACGCATTGTATGTATCGACGGTGATTTTAATAGACCTGCAGTGAATTGACCATAACACCTGTGTACAATCACTTCTTCATTAACGATGTTACAGTTATTTTAGACGGTAAAAAATGACCACAGAGTCAGGTGTAAGAGCAGCCGCTCGTTATTCTGCTGTTCTAGTTTATTCAGAGGTGACCAAATATTCCTCTTATTTGTTCTAGATATGTCAAGCAAAACGCTAGACAGAAAGTCGATCTTCAATGTCTGTTGTTTTTTTTATCGATTTTATTTTTGGTATCTTGTAACCAACAAATGATACACAAAAGCGAAGACGATTTCATTTTGATTACTTTTGGTGAAATTGATGTCTTATATATTTTATTTTTCGCGTGTGTGCACGACTACCGAAAATAAACAGATGATTCCTTGGAGAAACATTCAAAATATTTCTTTTTTTCACAAAGCGTGTATTATGTTTTGTTGTTAAATTTCTATTTTTTATATATATATACATATATATATATATATATATATATATATATATATATATATATATGTATATGTGCGTGTGTGTGTGTATTGTATTATCCTTACAAATTTAAATTTGTATTTGTTTGCATTTGATATTAAATCAACTCTGACTGAGTAATTACAATACATTTCAAATCAATAGAATTCATGTTTCATTTTTCATTGTTATAGGTAAATGTATATATATATATATATATATATATATATATATATATATATATATATTGTCACAGAAATGTTTTAAGATTTATCACGTAACAACTGAACGATAAAAGTTGTGTCACGTGCTGTGCTACAAGATTGTTCGGTTTTTGGTTTCATGTTTTTCCTTCTTTCTATTTTGAAGAGGGTAACTACTCAACCAACGAACGGAATCGAAGTGAAGAATTCGTTTAGAAAAGGAATTCGTTTTTGTGGTTCGTAATTCCAACAAATATAGATTCTCATTCAGTTTCAATTTTAAAACAGTCTGTTTTAGTGTTTATTTAAATGTTTCTTTGAAGATTTATATGTGAATGTATAAACAGATGGTGCATTTATATTTGTTATTATTTTGATTAAAAATAAACTTGAGCTATGTATTTATATTCATATATATATATATATATATATATTTATATATTTATATATATATATATGTGTGTGTGTGTGTATATGTATTCTACATTTTTTCTAATATTTTTATACTTGTATGTAGGAATATGTATTTATTATAATTCAATATTAAGAGTAAATATTAAATGCAATATATATATAAACATTCGGAATTAATTTTTCTATGTTAAGTTTATTGACATTTTTTTAAAAAAAATTGTATTTATATATAGATTAATGTAAGAAAAGTAGAGATATGTAACATACTTATTAAAATTTCCAAATGTATGTACACAAAGTACATAGAGTTCACCTACAAATTACAGACATGTACGAGATATTTATAATTTTATGTTTAATATTTCGAATTAAAACTGTAGTAGGTTATACATACTGGACAGATAAAAAAGTCAATATTTCAGACGACTGTAACGTTTTCACTTATCGCGATTGAATGGAGAACGTTTTTTATTTGTTTTATAAAAAAAAGGCTTTCGAAACTGGAACACATATTAATCCGATTTTTTTTGATACGGAAGTATCAATTAATGACATTTACATATTTTTGTATGTTGTCCCCTTAAGGGAAATTGCTGACAACTTCAATGAATGTAATTCATGTATAGTTAGGCATTTAATTGTAAAATGTGCGTCCTCTTTTTTATACACTGACCAGGACCGGTATTAAAAATAAACGGTCTGAATATGATAAGTAGATGTTATTATTTATTTTTAAACTACTAACAACATTTTTAAAAAATTAAATCATATAATAAGGAATTTAAATTAGCATGTCACATATATTTAAATAATATTAAATTGTATTTAAGTAGTTTTTTTGATATATGAAGTATGAAAAATTAAAAATAATATTTTTTTTTAAATACATCATTAAATATATGATGGATTTTAATGTTAATATTTATTTTATATACTAAATATCAGGAATCGAATATTATTATAATAGAAAATTTAATTAATATTTCTTGTTTACTCTAGTAAGCCTCAACCTTATATAAACTATATAAGGACCATATAAATTCACCTTATACAACACCATTTATGGTTTGTATAAGGTAAGGGTTAGGGTCACTATCATTCATATATGATTTTTAAGCCCATGAAATGTGACCTTCTTTACCATATGAAGATCATATAAAATCACTTATTTATTATATATCTTATAAGATTAATTTAAAGTATATATAAAGTACCAATATAAGGAGTCTCATCCTTATATGGATTACATAAGGAATATCTAAAACTTTATAAGGAAAGTATAAAGTTGAGGATTATTAAGGTGTTTGTATAATTTATAATTTTTTTTTATTTTTAAGTTGTTACTGTAAAGGAAAATAATGAGTGAGTTAAAAACTAAAGTTGAAAAATGTAAAAATGATGCGTGGTTGTTGTCAGTTATATGGTTAATTATGTGAGATTTAATATATATATATATATATATATATATATATATATATATATATAGTCGGCAAAAATATGAAATTATATTTATAAATTACAAAAAAATGATCGTTGGTACGGAAGAAATGGTAATTATTGAGTCAGGTAATTTAAAATAACGAGTTGGATTTTTGTGAAATCTTTTATACAAATTGAATTTTGCGAAATTAAACTTAGTCCAAATTTCTTAATCAGCAATATAATTATTTTCTAGTAAAATTTTGATTTTAACTTTAATAAAATTCATTTCATAAACTTTAAATTATACCCCCTTGCATGATAAATAAAATATAAATAAAAATTATTATCTATGAAGTAATTGTAGAAAATAATATCATTATTTATAAGAACTTGAACGTAATTTTTTAAAAAAGTACATTAAATTTCATATGAAGGTAGATTATATTGATTTTATATTTTCAACAAATTATTTTTAAAAGTGGTGTGTGAAAAAATTGTATTTTTTTTAGAAAAATAATTGTCCAGTGTTTAATATTTTTGTTATTATATAAGTGTAAAAATATTGATAATTTATCGTTCAAATAATTATATTCTGAGCATAATTTAGATTTTTGAACAAAATTACTTTTATTTTTTGTTACTTTCTCATTCGTAATTAATGGTTTTATGTAATATTTTCCTAAAATACTAAACATGTTAATTTTTATTTCAATGAAAAGTGAATATGAATATTTCAAATATTTAAATTATTAAAAAAGTAACATTTATTTAACACATCTTAAATATATAATATATATTTTACTTCATTTTGTAATAAATCGGGACTAATTTAAAATATAAGCAGCATTAACTATTGTTGCAGTACTTTTAATTTTTTAAATAGAGCTCTTATTGGTTTTAATTATTGATATTTTTCATTTTATGATTGGTTTTTTGGTCTGATCTTTTGTAATGTTTTTTTTATGATAAAAAAGAAAAACTTGGTAGAAACATAACGCATTATTATAGTTTCTGCCAATGGATTTAGTATCCTAATTAAATTATTATTGTTATTACAATGAATGTTATAAAATGTTAATCTTAGTAATACTTTTTCTTACCGATAGTGAAATATGGTATTTTATAATAATTTCAGTTATAAAAAAATATTAATTATATTATTATAATTTTTATTGATTTATGATTTTTTCAAGTGTATGATTCCTAATTTATATTTAAATTAGAAATGTTTACTGACCAAAATAATTTGAAAAAGGTGTTATTACTACATGCAAACGGATATAATAATTAAAAAAAAACATTTATTTTTGACTCATATCAAATTTATATTCACAAAACCGGTGAATAAGTGAAAATTAATACATTCAGTAAAAAAAAATAAATATTTCATAAATAAAATAGTGCATTAAAAACGAAATACATTTAATTACAACTATACTTAACATAAATAGATATTATCTGTAATTAATTTCAAACACAATTAACAGAATCATCAGCGAACAATGAGACTAATTGTTTTGATTATAAATTTATAAATGTAAATAGAGCGTAAAGTTTAAAATCAGCTGCTGCATCACTTATCGTTTTATGTTGCATATGGAATTTAAATAGTATTTCATATTAAATTTCCTGCATAGTTTCTTATGACCATTGTTTATATTTATTGTAATGAAATCTGGATCACTATCCATTTAAAGCCGGTTCTGATGTACACACACGTGGTTTTGTGAATGGACATGGGGCAGAATGCGATTTTTAGAACAGATTGTCTCGGGTCGCTATAAGTAGGTTAAAATGTCGTTTACTTTTGTTTTCAGGTAGTCTTTTTATTTGTACATTCAGTTTTCATTATTTTCAATGAACGGAATTTACTCTTGTAAGTGTATATAAACGAAGACATGCGTGTGCACGTGCTTACTTTAATATATTTCTTGACACAAATGTTTTTTAAATATGTGTAGGACAGGTTTTTTGACATGGTTTTTGTGAAATTAAAATTGCTCTGATCATACATACATACATACATACATATATATATATATATATATATATATAAATACACATACATATATATATATATATATGTATATAAGTTTGAATTTTCTAAGAAAATTGGTATATATTTAGAAAAAACCTAAATAACAGAATTTTTTAATTTCTGGTTTAATAGTATTTTCTCTTATATGATATTTCAGGTATTTATTATATATTATACTAAAAATTAATATTATTTTTAATATTATATTTGGAGTAAATTGTGAAAGTGTTGCATATTTTTGGTTATTGATGTCTTTCTCAAATGAAATTCTTTTCTTTTAAATCTTTTTTTAATAATTTAGATTATATTTCCAATAAAGTTGATTAATAAAAATTCGTTCAGTGTTAGAAAGTAGGTTATAGGATATAATTCAGTACATAAAAAAATAATTGTTAATAATCATAAAATAAATTTATACTGAAATATTATCTTGCTTGAAATGAAAATTTTTAATATCAACAGATCAATAGAAATACTTTATATTTCTTTTGTATATTTTTCGAATTTCATTACATAAAACGTATGTTGAAATAATATATATATATATATATATATTTAAACACATACATGTATATATATATATATATATATATATATATATATATATATTATGTCTACTAATTAATTCAGTGTACTTTTTATAGAAAATGAATGTTTATGGAAAAAAGGAATACATTTTAATCCCAAAATGTAGTATACAGAACATAAAAAGTAGATCTATTTAATACCAGTTTTATTGATACACTTTATTTTTATTTACATTTCCGTGGAAAATGTACCAGTGTTTCATTTCTTAAGTGTGTAGATATTTATTTTCAGGAAAAAATGGAAAAAAAATGTAAATTTTTATTGCTGTTGTAAACGAATATTATATAAAATTTTTAATAAATAAAATGCAAATTTTAAGAAACATTTAGTATTATGTAGTAATAAAATTTTTATTTATTTTATGTGTTTTTATTATTTTTAACAAATTAAAGATAAGGAATTTTATTTTTATCAAAAAGTATGAAGATCAGGAAAGTGCTTAATTTTTGATAAGATAGTAAGAAATAGAGAGTTATTTGAATTTAAATATATATATATATATATATATATATATATATATTAATAAAAATATTTTATGATGGTGTTAATTTATATGAAATTAATTTGGATGTTATATTCAGATATTGACATTTATGTTATGATTTATACGATTTTTACTTAGTTGATTATAAATAGAATAGTTTTTTTATGATACTTAAATTTATTTTTTGTATAGAGAAACAATACTATTTTTTCAAATTAAGTTGTTGAATTATATAAATATATTGTGTGTTTTCCACTGAATTTTCAATTAAACTTTTCATTTTAATATTTTATTCAATAATATAGAGTCCTTGGATACTACTTTTACTCATTTAATTTATACCGAAATAAAAATAAAAAGTATATTATTTAAGTTTTTTTAGAAGTATTCCTGTGAAACATTTAAGTTTAATTTATTATACATTTATTTTAATTGAATAAAGTTTCATTTTATTTTTCAAACTTAAATTTTTTTTTAATGAAGTATGAATATTTTAGAGAAAGAATTATAATTGTTTATTTTCAAAGAAAATATAAAAATGGCTATATGTACGTTTATAAAAAATTAATGTTTATATATAGGGTGATTCAACATAGGCTTCCACACGAAAGTATTAAAAAAAATTAATTAATATTATCCCCCATTTAGTACTTTATTTAAATTTTATTTTAGTAATGAATTGAACTCAAATACTAAATAAAAAATAACATGACTTTTCTTAACTTCTCTTAATACTTCCATGCAGAAGCCTAAATTGAATCATCTGTATATAACAATTCGTCCAATTAAGAAAATTGACTACTTTAGTATATTGGTATTTATTTTAGAAAATATGAAGTGAAGTTCATTTCACTTTTTGAAAAAGAATCAAAGTCATTATAAAAATAAAAGTAAGGTTTTATAACGGGAATGAACATCAAAGAATATGTTGAAAAAATTTATAGCAAAATAACTTAGTAATAAATTATTATTAATAGAATCTTTTAATGTTCTTCTTTACATTCAATACTGATATAAAGAAACATATTATTTGTATATATGTATATATATATATATATATTCTGTTCTAGATTGTAAAACATAATAAATTATAATCTTTGAAAATATTGTCCGTAATTTATATTGTTGCTTCTGGGAATTATCTGTTTATATATAGCCATAATGTCATTATTTTAAGTACTTTAAAGATTAAGAACGTCTTACTTAGCTTTGAACTTTATGATAATTGCATTTTTAATTTGTTACTGTTTGTTTTGTTTTAAGATACTATTAAGATTTTTAATTTATTTTCATATATCTACTTTCTAAATAGGTACTTAAATTAACGTTTTCCAAAATATGTCACATTTCTTGAAAATAATTTGATTTAATATTGATATGAAATATTTTTTTCCTCGAGTAACAGACTTTTAAAATTCTGTTTTATTTGTTTATTGTTTATATATAATACATATTTGAAGAAATATCTGTTACTAGCATCAATTGAAAAAACTGTTTACTCACAACTGTTATATTTAAAAATAGTTATTTAAATATGGATATTTATTTTTTTTTATAACGAATTAAAATGAAAATAAGATTTCAATATTTTTATATTTATTGTCTATTTTTGAATGTGTATTTATTTAATTTTATTCTAAAAATAAAATAAATTAAAATTTAAAAAATATTCACAAACATTAATCTCTTTTACTTGCACGACAAAACGTTTTCTGTATCAAAATATTCAAGTAAAGATTTTAGTTAATTTTTATCATGGTTTGGTATATTATGAAGGTGATTCCATTATTTTTAGAATCTAAATCCACTTTAACCATAATCAAAATAAAAAAATAATCTATTATTATACATTTCAAGACAAACATTTTTGTGGTGTGTGAGGAGAGTGATAATTTGTGAAAGTGAATTTAGCCACAGAAACAAAAACATATAATTGTGGTAAATTTTGAATTGTTAATTATTATTATTATGTCTACAAACTATTTCTGTACTAATAATAGAAAAATATTGTTTTAAAAACAAAAAAATAATTCAATTTCTTACATAATTGCCTTCTTTAATGAAATTTATATCATATTTACATATATATATATATACATATTTGAATATCGTTCAATAATACAATTTGGTACTCATTAGAATAAATTATATTTTTTTTGCAGTTTCTTTTTTTTAAAAAAAGTACAAATATTAAAAATTAGTAATTTGTGTTTCGAAATGTATTTTTGTAAAATATGTTAAAGTCTGACAGATATTTGATAATTTTGTACTCTGACAGATATTTGGCAATTAATTAATGGAAAATAAATCGTTTATTTTCAATGTATTTGCTATATTGAGTTTAATACTTAAGTTACTATTTAATAATCTCATAATTCATTGAATAATATCAAAAAAAGTGGAATATGGTTCTTTTCAATTTTCCCCACATCTTTTCAATTTTCCCACCATTTTTGATATATTTGTTAACAATTAGGTCTTTATTAAAAAATAAACAAACAGAAAAGTTATGAAAGTCTTTTTTACCAGTTGACAAATTTAATACATTTAAAATTTGTTTCTAAAAATTATTAAATATGATATACTAGTGTTTTCATTAAATATTTAAATTATATTTTTTCTAGTTTAACAGACAATGATCATATTTTAATAATTTTTAGAAACAAATTTTAAATGTACTAAATTTGTCAACTGGTAAAAAAGACTTTAATAACTTTTCTGTTTGTTTATATTTTAATAAAGACCTAATTTTTAAAAATATATCAATAATGTTGGAAAAATTGAAAACATGGGGAGAAAATTGAAAAAAATCATATTCCACTTTTTTTTTGATGTTAGGCAATGAATTATGAGCTTATTGTGGATTAAAAATACTAAAAATCTTCTTACAATAGTATATAGAGATTTTATATCAGAAATAGTTTTCAGTAAAGTTTCTATAAATATAATTAATTATACTCAATTTAAAAATACAATAAAGTTTAAATTTTCTTTATCAGAATATAAATTTGAAAAAATATCACTGTTTGCAACGAATAATTTGAAACATTATATAAATTAATAGTATATGAATAATAAAATGTTATTTTATTATGGAAAAATATTTTATAATTAAATAAATTAAAATAAATACAGTCGTGTAGTCTATTCGTGTAGAATAAAACTGTTCATTATTTATGACTATTATCATTAAAACTCGTTTTTAGATTTAAAACTAGATTTAAGACATAAACAAAAATGTGTAATTAATAAAATAAACAAACATGTCACAGTATTTTTCACACAATTCTCACAAATGTTTCAATAAAAAATTATTTTATTTGTTTGGAATTCCAGAAAATTTTGCTGAATATCAAAGTTAAAAAACGTATGTACTCGTTTCATTAATGTCTATTCATTCATTTGGGGTTACACACAAGCACTGAATCACAGATATGATCAATAATCCATTTTATTTGAGGTTACTGTATATTCAGTGAAACATATTAAATTTGTAAAGTCTGAATGGGAAAATGATTGCCATTATTTGCAATATCAAATCAGTAAAGATAGAACCGAATGAAATGAAAACCAAATGTGCTTTTTAAATTTGAATATTTAACAGTTAAATAATGAGGAAAAAATGTATTAATGAATTATAAATTCAATATACGAGTATATATATATATATATATAAATTATACAAATTAAAAATATTTTATTCTTCAGAATATGCGTTTTAAATTACAAATATTGTTCCAATGATGTAATAAAATGAGTATTAGTAAACAATTATTTTAAAACGACTATATATAATAAATAAATTAATGAGATTAAAGTAGGTGAATCAGTTTATTCGAAATCAATTAAGTAACTAATTGTGAAGATATAAAACGTATAAAAAGTAAAAATAAATCAAAATAGATTAAGACAGTGGGTGTAACAACACTTTTACTAGTCATGATTTATAACATCAGTTTTTAATTTGATATTTCTGGTTTTCTTTACAGCACTTGTTTTATTTTTAACTTTCGCTCGTCACGATCTCAACATAAATGATTTAAAAATGAAATAATCGTTTAATATGAAGATGTTTCGTGGGAAGTTAGAATAGGTACTGTTTGAGATTTCATGACGAAGTTACAGCTAGAAAAAATATTATTTGTTCACAGACATATATATATATATATATATATATATATATATGTATATATATATATATATAAATATACATATATATATATATATATATATATATATATATATATATATATATATATATAGTAGAGTCTCGATTTAGTGAATTAATTAATGCACAGTCCATTCACTCTAGCGAGGTTGTGCACATTTTTTCGAGGTATATTTCCTTACTAAAACTATATGATGTTTGTTAAAACTTTATTCAAATAATTTAAAGTTTAGTTTACAAAAGGTAGTATAAATGAAATAACTTTTGTTGTTTTCTCAGATTTTTGTAGAAACGAAGTTATTTTCGGTTGTTGTGTTTTTATGTTTACTTCTAGTTGTACTAATTTATTCTATAAATTATGTAACACACTCACGATGGACTAATCAATTTCATTCTCATGTTCTTCAGTTCACTGCAAAACATTGTTAAGAGACCTTAGTCCATCCATTGTGGAAACTCATTTTATTTCATCCGATAAATGTACGGTCAACTCTTTTTTAATCCTTTGTCTTCTATATCTTATTGCACAAATTATTGACTTAATGACTGTACTCTTGCTAAAAATATAATCTCTGTTCTTTTATTTAACACTTCCATTATTTCGACCTTTTTACTTAATTGTAAATGTTTTCTTTTTGTAGTGGATCTGATGTATTCACTTTAAATTCCAAATCTAAGCAATATATTAATCAAATTCATAAGTTTATATATTGTCAACAAACATGTAATCACTTAAGACACTTGCATGCAAATGACTAATTTATTGCACAACCAAGAAAATTACGAATAATAGGAGAATTCCATAATTATGTGGAAGATGGTTCATTATATTGGGTTAATATTTGTTTACTTGTTCATTATATTAGGTATTCAATCTAAAGTGATGTGAGTTCACTCTAAGGAGTAGTTCACTGCATGCAGGGTTCATTATATCGCGACTCTACTGTATGTATATATATATATAAATATATGTATATATATTTTGTAAAATTAGGTGCATAACTATAAGTGTTAAAAAAATGATTTAAATATATTTTTAATTAATTTAAAATTATTAAATTTAAAAATTAATTCGCTGCCTTTAATTGAATCAATCATAACTCTGCTTTAAATTAAAATATTTTCTCGTTGTTTTAGAATTTTTAAGTGCCAATCTTAGTATTGAACAGTACTATATATCTTGATCAAGCAGTCAGCATAACCTCACAAAACAGAAGTGAAAACTATGGCGTCCGAAAAATTGCATATTAGGCATTGCATACTTTTCGCATTTCTGTTGAATAAAAATTCTTCCAAAGCAGCGGAGAATGATTTGCTCAGCTTTGGGGGAAGTTGTCGTGACGCATAAAAATGCAAAAAAATTCTAAAACAGTGGAAGTTATCCAAAAATGCATTACGAATTCATCGACTCACAGCCTTCATTTTTTTTTCGATAAGACATTCATTAGTTTAACCATAGATAGAGAAAAATTATACAAAATAATGGGAAATATTTTGAGGATTGGAATGTATTTCATTTTTCCATTAACATTCATTTTCTATAAAAAGACACTGAATTAATTTATACAACTCATAGTTAAATATTCATATGGAAAATTGTAAAAATATGCTAAATATTAATAAACTTGTCATTTATGATACAAATATATTGTAGAATAATAAATATTTTTATTATTAAAAATTTTAAATATGAAATGTTATACAAAAAAATAAAGTTAACTTGGAAAGGTTTAAGAATGTACTTTAAAATATTTTATGTTGAAAAATGAGATTTGAGTATTCATACGTATATAATTAAATTGTAATACAAAGAGAATGAAGAGGTTAATAGTTTTTACATATAACAAAAGTAAATTGTGTTTGTATGGCAATATTTATTACTACTTTCAGTGTTTCTCTAATGACTACTTAGTACAATAAAACTTATAGTCAGCAGTAAAACTTTATGATTAAATTTATTATTACATTTGTAGATAACAAAGTGATTGTTAATCAAGTAGAATTTCTTAAAGCACACATATGTTTTTAGTACTCATTTACATATCTTGAAAGTTAATAGAAATGTTATTGAAAAGTAAATAGTCTCTTATTTAGTTTAATTTTCTCTATGAAAATATTTATAATGCAAGATATGATCATGCATATTTTTTTCGGGTTTATATATTTAAAAAAATATTTAATTTGAAGATTTGAAAATAAAAAAAATACTAATAATATATTTTTTAGAAATATAGAATGCTGAATATATATATATATATATATATATATATATATATATGTATATATATATATATATTTATATAATGATATATATATATATATATATCTATAAAAATAAATATGTAAATTATGATTAATATTTACCATTTTAAAAATAAATTTTCGAATTTGATTATACTTTTCTAGGTTATTTTGGATTTGTTTAACTCCTTAATCGTTTTATTTTATTTTGAAAATGTGCACTGCTGTGCTCAATTATTTCAAGGCGATGATGAGTATGCTCGACGAAGACAGAGTAAATACACTTGCTGTAATATTGAGTTAAATTATAACAAAATGATATTTTTTTGTTGTTTTTTTGAAATTTTTTTAATTTTATTGGTAAATAATTCACAAATCGTATTTAATTACTGTTTATTGGCAGCCATTTTTTAATCTTGAATGTTGTTTCAAATTCACTTTCCAAATATTGCTCAGTATATAAAATAGTTTGCTCCACTATCATGTTTAGTAAGTCATAATCTAAAAAAAATTTTATATAGAACACACATTTGGTTTTTAACAAATGAGAAATAATGTAACTTGGGCCAGGATGAGCAGTAAATTTAAATGGTTCTCGCTCTCTACCTCTAATATTCCATTGTACATAGAATTTTTATTTTCTTTATTGGGTTCATTACCTTATTCATTCTTATCACTATTTTCATTAGAAGACGTTGAAATAACTGATATTCTTTTCTGTGTTCTTTTATGTAAAACCGCATCTTCTTCAACCTCATCACTATTTTCATCGGAAGACGTTACAGATGTTTTCGATCTTTTCCGTTTTCTTTGATGTAAAAATATATTTTCATCACTATCAGTAAAACTAATCTGGGATCATAAATAAAAACATTATTCACTTCACAAGTTTTTCTATTACGCCCTATAATACCTTCTCTAGATAGCAGATGTAAGAATCGCGAAACAAAGAGAAAATTGTTTAGAAATATTCTAAAATATGATGAAATTACAAATATATATATATATATATATATATATATATATATTTACCTAAATTTTACAATAAATTACAAAAGCGAATTTTTTTATATGACGAGTATACTCGACATTAAATAAAAAAATATCAACTTTTCATGACGAGCATACTCTACATAAACGCTTAAGGGGTCAACTATAATCGTTTCTTTTATTCAATTATTTCAGTAAGTAATTTTTTTCTGGTTTTAGGTATATATTATAGCTGCTAACAAATATAAATATTTTTAACCATTTGTTAATAAATATTAATTGTTTTTATTTGTATTTATTTAAAATTTATTTATTTAACATTGATATTTAAAATTTAGAGAATACATTATAATATATAGGACATAATTCATATTTTCTGATAATTTATTTTACATATATTTTTAAATTATCTATGAAGTTCATATTAGTTAAAACAGTACTGTTATGTAATCCTTAATTAAAATATTATTTGATTATGATGTACATATCTGAAAAAACTAAAAATCTCTTTTTATTTTACCCACACTTAAAAGTTTGCACATTTATATTTTTGTACAATTTTATTAACTTTTTCGTTTAACAAATAATATAATTTAACATATAATCACAACATATTGTTTTTTTTAATACTGT
>CM068320.1:27181480-27216480 GCA_034766995.1 Acanthacorydalis orientalis
TCATTCATCCAGCAGTTCTGGATCACTTAAAACAACTATGAAAATCAAAAAAGTTGTAATTGTGTATGAATTTAAAGGTTATAAACCGCAATTATTTTTCTACCAACCTAAAATTTTATATTGCAAAAAAAAATTAAAAAGGATTTTAAGTATTATAAATCTAATCTAGATACAAACACACACACACACACACATATATATATATATATATATATATATGTATATATATATATATATATATATATATATATATATATATATATATATATATATATATATATATAGATAGATAGATAGATATAGATATAGGAGTATTAAATTTTTAAGTAAAAATATAAATACTGAAATATTATAAATGATAAAATAATTCTTATACACTATTTATATTATAATAAATTCAATTTAAACATTAATCAAATGCAAATAATATATTATTTAAAATTATTAACATTTACTGAATATTCAACATATAAACAAATATTTTATTCTTATTTTTATATTTAAGTAATTATTTAAAAAGGGAAAAAATATATTTTGTACAAATACTGCGCAAACGTATATTTTTCTTGCAATTTATAAATGTGGGCATCTTATTATAATTTATACTAAAAGAATATCGTATTTCTTTTAATTTTGTGTACTTTTTTAAAGTATTTATGTTGTAAAATATTTACTTTGATATATCACATTCTTATACCCATACATGTGTATACATATGAGTATAAAGATGAAACAACTCAGGAATTTTATATTTTAAAATGTTTGTCGGTATTTCATGTAGATGCATTTTTATTTTAATTTTGAGAATAATTAAACGTTTATTTAACAGTAGTTATAAAATTGGATATATTTGTATTTTATGTTAGAATATACCGTTTCATTTTATTTAACGACGTTATAAAAGTAAATACTTAACGAAACGAATAACCAATTCTTGATAAACTATTTAATCCTAATTGATTGATAAATACGATATAAGTTAGAACATTATTATTAAATGAGATATTATTTAAGTTTGAAAAAGTATATCTAATTAACTTGTTTAAAAAAATATTTCAAACTTTTATTTACCAAACAGATTTATTATGTTATGATGAAACTTACAAACGACAAAAAATAAACAGGATAGAAATTGAAGATAATGACGAATATGTGAAGAAAATCGTTTCAACACGAACTGTTCTAATAATAATTTAAAAATATACATATCCGTGAAAATCACAACGGTAAGATTTTATTTAAACAAGTTGAAAACCGGTCATTAATATCGCTGTTTTCATTACGATTTTCAATTTTATTTCATCTTTGAAGTTTGCTTGATGCTCGATGATAAAAGGAAATTTACTTTTATCTTTTATTTTCCATCATTCATAATGTTCACTGATGCGAGATATTAATGAAAGACTTTTGGGTAAGAATAAGGTATTCATACATAATGGTATATGAATCGATTCATATTGAAAAAAATGATAATCAGGCAGAGAGTATGAATAGAAAGATGTCATATTGTATATAGACAGTTTGATTTTAATACTTTTGTAATTAATAATTATATATACATATATGTATATATATATATATATATATATAAATTTATATATATATATTGGGTTGGTAGAAAAATAATTACGGTTCGTGATCTTCAAATTCATGTACATTTTTCTAATAATTAACTTTATTAATCGAAATAAGAACCATTAGAATCAACACATTTTTGTCAATTAGGTATAAGTGTATTTATTCCGCTGGTGTAAAATTTCGGAGTATTGATAAAATTTCGAAATACACTTTGGGGAGCAGCTTGGATGTTGAATATTTTACCATGTAAGAAATTGTTGAAATGCTTAAACGAGTAATAATCTGTTGGTGAGATGTCTGGTGATTGTAGTGAATGAGGCAATGTTTCATACCTCAATTCATTCATCTTTTGAAGGGTCAATAGTGCGATATGTTGTCGTGCATTGTCGTTCATCAGATTGGACCTGTTCGATTGATCAGTGAGGGGTCCAGACGTTGCAGTTCTTGGTGCGTTTTGTCGATTTATTGACAATAAATCTCACCTGTAACAGCTTCGCCAGAATTCAAAAAAATGTAGTGGACTATACCGATCACAGACCACCAAAAATTCACCATAATTTTTTTTGGTCCACCATAATTTTGGTTTCGCTACAATATATTAATATATTATATTCTTATAAACAATTCGTTTCTCGTTAATACGAATAAATTATTTGATATCAATAAAAAGCATATTATTTGGCAATCTAACATTATTTATAATGTTAATATTTTCTTCTTTTTTAAAACTCTAATTAATGTACAAGTATGTACAATTGATTCATTTATACATTTTTAACCATTGTTTGTGAATACGTTAGTTTAAATGTATTTTAATTTAATCTTTCTGAAACATACCTTATTGTAACAGCTTTATTGTAATATAAAAAAAGAATTTATTATTCAGCGGAATGATATTGGAAAATATGTTAGTTTTTAAATATTTTTATATCGAATAGTATTAATATATATATATATATATATATATATATATATATATATATATATATATATATGTATGTATGTATGTATGTATTATATTAGGCTGGTAGGAAAATAATTCTGGTTTTTGTTTTTTGAATCCTAACCTTAAGGGGACCCGGTGGTCTAGCGGCCTAAAATTTAATCTATTTTAAAAATTTTTTTTCTATATGAGGGTAATGAATAATGCTTTCAAATTTTTTTACACTTATTTTATTACTAATAAACTACACAAAAATGAAAATAAAGACAAAAAAAATTTTTTTTTAAATTAGAAAAATGATGCTGAAGTCTCCCTCTCTAAAAAAATAGAATTGCGTGGTGAATGATGATTTATCTCTCCCTCTGATCTGAAATAAAACAATTGACGAATTTTTAATTAGTATAAGTATAGCTATCGCAGGAAGTAGAATAAAAAAAAAAAAATTAACAAAATGGCGCGTAGTCAAAAGTACAAGTTTGAAAACGACCAGTATTTTTGAATGTTTTGTTAATAAAAAAAATATAAATATTTTACGGAAACTATTAGTTAGCTAGAACTATTGAGCTAGAACTATTCAGAATAACATATTAAAATTTCAGACAAATCGGTCAAGTAGTTTTTTTTTCTGGCCCCCGCAAGGCGAAAAAAAGTAGTTTCGAGATATATTATATATTCTTCTTCGATATATTCTTCTACCTACCTGACCTTCTAATGGGCTGTAGATCCTGAAATACTCTGAATTTCGTCATCAAATTTTAACAGTATATTTTTAAGATACTATACTTTCGAAAAAAAAATCGATTTTTCGAAAATTCTAGACCACCGGGTCCCCTTAATAATTTTAAAGGGGGGTGTCATTTCATCGTGTTCATGTTAATATCATTTTAAAGTGCATTTTTTGGTATGTATTTTGATAACATTGACTTTGGTTTAATTTGGTTCAAACTGAGTTATTGAATTATAGATGGAAAAGAAGCAAACAAGAGTAATTTTTTGCATAAGTTCAAAAGGGGTGACAAGCAATAGAAACTACTCGTTAACTAAACGATGCTTTTGGTGTAAGTACTGTTAAGGAACGTACGATGCAATAGTGATTCTAAAAATTTCGTGCTAGGGACGATAGCCTTGAAGATGAAGTAGTTCGTGGGTGTTCTTCTTCAGTTTACAAAGACTTATTGAAAACGCTAGTAGAATCAGAACAACGCACAAAAATTTGATAGCTTGCACAAAAGTTAGACGTTAGTATTCCAACAGTTCTGGACCACTTAAAATAATTAGAAAAATCAAAAAAGCTGAACAATTGGGTGCATAAACTGCAATTATTTTTCTGCCAACCTAATAGGTTCAAAAAAATAAATTTGATGTAGCCAAGGTATCTTTATTTACTTAAAGCTAAAAAGTGTTATTAAATTTTCTAATTATTATGACTGTATCTTAATATACGACTTTTTTGCTACCATAATGGAATTAGAAATAACAAATAAAATAATTATTTAAAAAATATATTTAAATAATATATTTATACCTCACAGATTAATATCTTGATTTAAAAACATATATTTTTTGGTTATTAAACTTACAAAAAATATTTTTCTGTTATACTTATTTTAAAAGTAAATATTTATTAATTTATATACAGAAAAACAAAAGTCAAAACATGAACTTAAATGAACACATTTGTAGATTATTCACTAAAAGTTCTTTACTCTAAATGAATTGCTGAAAGGCATTGGGTTAACTTCTTTGGAATTCAACCCTCAATAACTATTAACTGTTATAGTTACTGCAACAATTATCATTCCAAATCCCATCATATGGATACTTGTACGTTTAGTTAGTGAAACATGAACATTTTCAAGCAAGAAAAATAAAGTTATTAGATAGAAATTTAAGTATACATTCATACAATATTCATTTAGTTGTTACACTAAAAATTAGATGATGAAATATTTATACGATCAAATATACATTTGTATTTATTAAATGTAAAAAATATTTCTGTTCTTTTTTATAGAAAATGGATATTTAAGGAATCTATCATACTCCATTATTTTGTATAACTGCTCTATCTATCGGATAACTGACAAATTTCTTGCCGAAAAATATATAACGACTTTGAATCAATGAAATTGTAATGCATTTTCAGACCTGTTGCACCGTTTTAACATTTTTAGCATTTTTTATGTATCATGGCATATTCCCTTAAAGCAGAACTAAACATTCCTGCAAAATTGGCAGAATTTTCTTGAACTTCAATGCAAAAAGTGTCCAATGTCTAATTTGCTACATTCTGGACGCTATCGTATTCACTACTATTCTGTGAGGTTATGATAACTGATTAGCCGAAATATATAGTGTTCTTAAATATTAAATTTGTCACTTCAAAATCCTAAAACGGTAAGAAAGTATTTTAATTTTTTAGTACAGTTACGATTGATTCAATTTAAAGGGACAGAATAATTTGTATACTTAACATAGTTCCAAAATTTAAATGAACTTATAATTGAAATGTATAACAATTAAACACACTTTTATTTCCATTCTCAGTTTCAGAAGATAAATAGACAGGAAATGTGTTAAATTTTATATAATGAACAATTCTCAACAGAAATGTAGGTATTTCTTAAACTATATAATTAAGAACAATTTACACAAATAATATTTATATAAACATTAAATCACAATTCAAACAAAGGAAGATAAATATATTATATATATATATATATATATATATATACATACTCATATTTGTCTGATGAAGTACATAATTTATTTTATATGACATTGATGTTAGAATAAAATGTCGTGGAAATTCAAATCATTTAACTAAATAAGAGAAGTTTCAAACAATGTATATTTACGTATTATATGCTCATTAAGTTTAAATAACAATGTGACAACACGATATAAATTAATCCACTATATAAACATGTAGACATTTGTATCAGTCTTAAGAGTTGCGAAATGGGATTAATTTGTGTATCCCTGTAAGACAACAATGCAACCTATTTCTATTTGTAATCGGAGCGTAAAATATTAGATGTGTGTCGATACATAAGAGAAAATTATGTGATTAATATAATAATCGTCTACCACGTACATACTGGCAATTACTGTACACGAATCAAAAATAAAACCTGCGGTTTGTTTATTTATGAAACGGCGTTTCTTTTTTTTTGTTGTACAGAAAACGAAATTGTTTTGACAAGTAGAGTGCGACAATATCTGTATTCTGAGGATGAAATAAAATCGATGCATGTCCTTCCCGTATTTAGAACGTATTCTGTTTAAACAAACGATTTAATTAAAATTCAGGTCGAGTTTTCAATTACAAAAATATGCTTTTCACAAAACGTGCATGACTGAATTTTATCGTATATTGTTAAGATATAATTAATAACATTTTCTCATTCTATGCAAAAAACGTGTATTTTCTATTATTACATTAAAAATTACATTGTTTGTTAATTTTTGTTGAGGGGACTGTTGTTTCTTTTTTGTATTAATAATTTTAATAGATTCAACTTCACACTGATGTATTCAATTCTTTAACTGTTCAGATGTATTGTTTTTCGGAATCAATTATTAAGAAATTAAACCCGAGAGGAGGTTCAAAAATTCGCGGAAAAAGGGAGGAAGGGAGTATTGGAGCCACTTTTCATTAGTTAAGATCGAACAGAGAATTTTTATTAGTGTAAAAGCGAAGTATCATTGTACTGTTATCAGTACTCATCAAAAAACAACTCAACTCGGAGTAACTACGAAATCATGGAGAAAATTGAACTATGCACTGTCGTTAAATTTCTTACTAAACAAGGAAAAACTCCAAAAGTCATCACGGAAGAGATGTTTGTCTTTACGGGGATCGTTCACCAGGAAAGATCATGGTTTATAAGTGGCATTCTCTTTTCAAACAAAGAAGAGAAGACTTGAAAGACGATTACCGCTCTGGAAGGCCCGGTCGAAGCAACCACCTCAGATATTATTGAAAAAAAGTTAAAATTCTTGTATCAGAAGGTGGTTGACTGGAGAAGAAACAACTCGCAGAAATGACTGGACTATCCGATACCACCATTATCAGAATTTTGCATGTTCATCTTGGCATGACTAAGGTGAGTGCCAGTAGGGTACCGAGAATGCTTACACCGGTGCAAAAGAGTCAACGAATTGCGTGCAGTCAGGAGTATTTGAAGCTGAGTGGTGATTATTTTCATGCGATTTTGGACAGAATTGTTACCGGAGACAAGACTTGGATCCATCACAAAGCTTAGAAAATACTCTCCCGTAATCGTTTGATCCTTTGGAAGGTAGTCAATTAGCATGATCCCTTTAGTATTTAAAAAATTGAAGCCATAAATTTTCTAATGGGTCAGGTTGATTTTGCTTCTTTTTGATGGCGGAGAATCATCGTGATTCAATTGTTTTGACTCGGAAGTGGATGATGAATCTAAATCTCATCTATAGTCACAAATCACCGGATAAAGTCAGTCGTATCCCTCCTAAATCGATTCAAAGAATGCATTTACGATCAATTGTCAGTAAACGCGGCACAAATCTTTCCAATAGCCTTTTTATAACTAACTCTTCAGTTAGGGTGTGATATGGACGTTCGTCTGAGATACACACAATCTTAGAAATTTCAGACACCTTCAATCGCTGATCCTGTAAAAAAATATCATGCACTTTGTGACTGATTTCTCCTGTCGTTGCGGTTTTCGGAAGTCCATTATACAGGTTATCTTCTAAGCTTTCACGGCCACATTTAAATTCAGCTTCCCACTTCTTAACGGTTGTACACAAAGGTGCACTATTATCCAGTACATTTTTCATCTCGTCAAAGATTTCTGTTGGCGTTAAGACTTTTTTGACAAAAAACTTTATCACCGCACGACGTTCAACTTTTTCCATTTCAACAACACAAAAAGAGCTTTATTTAAATAGGTGAGTGCAAAAAACTGTTCGAAATATTAATTATAGACTTCAAGGTTATGTATAAGATAGATATCGTTATGAATTGCGCTATAAATATTTAAAATATTACCGTCACTTATATGTACAGCTGCGAACTTTTCGAATCACCCTCGTATATTAGTTTTTAAACTAAAAACAAGCCATAATATATTTATGTATTAGCTCATTTTGAATTAAATTGAATCTATCTATTTATCTCTTTTTTTTAATATATATATATATATATATATATATATATATATATATATATATGTGTGTGTATGTGTGTGTGTCTATGAGCAATTTCAAATGTGAACATTTTTTATTTATAAATATCTTTCTTACTCATATACGACTATGTTATTTATAAATATGTATTCCTCTTTTAACAAAATAAACACAAACGGTTTGTATGGAACTTTTATTAATTACTCAAGATTTTACTAACGTTTGAAAAGATTAATATCAACATTCAAAATCGTTCTCAAGCCGTGAATTTTTAATAAATACAAAGATACATTTCTGATCTTGAACTTTTCGTATACATGAGTTTTCTTTGATTTTATTAATATTTCTATATTTTGTTTATTATCGAGATAATTAAAATACTGTTTATTTTAATTATATCGAAATTAAATTGATTTTAACATTCAACAATTTTTCATGATTGATCAATATTGGTATCAGTTAATTTGTAAACAAATTCAAATATACTTCACTTATTTTTGTAAGATGAAAAGAAGTCGAGTATATTTTTGTATTTCCTTCATTATATATATATATATATATATATATATATATATATATATATATGTATGTATGTTTATATCTATGTGTGTGTTTGTATTTATTATATATATATATAATATATATATATATATCAGGAGTGGAAAACTTCTTCGATAATAAGAGCCAGGTATAATATTTTTCATACATTTTTGAGTGTTCAAGAGCCACAGAAAATTTTATTTTAAAATTGTATTCATTAGGTTGATAGAAAAATAATTTCAGTTTATGACCTACAAATTTATATATAAAACCGCAATTATTTTCCTATCGACCTAATATAAATAATAAAAAATTTAACTATATATTATTTCTACTCACTAAAGCAGAGTATGTTTAATCTCTACACATTGAAGACTTTGAACCTTCATTTTTGCAGTTAGAAGTTGTCTGTGACTAGAGAGTGTGTTAAAAGTTGCATTTTAAAGATATTTTTCTTAAAAATTTACACAGTAACCCGTCAGGAATTTGGTTTTTATTGTATTCAGCAAGTTTTACTTAACAAAAGTGTTTAATTTTATATCTTTTTTAAGGATTGTCCATAGATGTTTGAAGAGTTAATGTGAATTATCCGTTTATATATAAAATATACTAATATTGATACATACTATACTACTATAGATTATTAATAAAAACGTTTAGGAAAAATGGCAATAAAAGTCAATATTGTCTCGGGAGCCCCACAAATTATTTTTGTGAGCCGCATGCGGCTCGCGAGCTGCAGTTTATTTATCCACAAATATATATTTTACTAACGTCAGAATGATAATTTATTTATTTTTGCCAATAGGATTGATTATGGGACAGAGTTTATGTGCTTGATTATTTTAATTTGTTTATTTCGTTAAAAATTTAATATTTTATTACTTAATACAAATTCTCGTTAGGAATTTGAACGACATACTTTATATTTGATTCAAATGAAAAGTATAAAAAAATCTAAAAGATTAATTTGTATAGCAATGTTTCTATTTATTTAATTTCTTTTATAGAAATTGACACGTAGATATAGATATAGAAATGTAATTTAAAAATAATTATTAATCTAATTATCTATCTCTCTCTCTCTCTCTCCATCTCTCTCGCTCTCCATCTCTCTCTCTCTCCATCTCTCTCTCTCTATATATATATATATTTTTCATAAAAATTTTGATTAGTTATTTAATCCTTCTTCAAATTCCTGTTGAAATAACAAATGTAATAAATTATTTTATTACTATTTAAAGTATGCGATGAAATAATTGTTTCCATTTAAACTGAAAGTATTTTTTAAAAAATGTCGAAAATAAAAAATGAAAACTAGTTCATCTCTGAAATCAAAGTAACAAAAATCGAATTATATATTTAATAGAAATATAATGTATGAATATGTAAATAAATTGTATTAAGAATTATTAAAGCATGTGTAATTGTTAATTGTAGATATTATTTTTTAGTTTTGGTAATACTCATTATGACCTATTAAATCGAAAATGTTATTGAACATTCGTTGTTCGAATAGTAAATATTAAGGTATTGAAAGGAATACGGCCATTATTTAGTACTAATTTTAATCTATTTTTTTCTATTTATTTATTTAATATCTTTTATAGAAATTAACACATAGATATAGATATGGAAATATGTAATTTAAAAATAAATACTAACTTTTATATAGTTTATATTATTGTACATAAATCTATTGTATACATACATACATTTATATATATATATATATGTGTGTGTGTGTGTGTAGTTACATATATATATATATATGTATAATTTTATTTAAATTAATAATGAATGTTTATAAATTAAAACTATAAAGCCAACATTAATTTAATTAGGAAATATATTTAAAATAATGAAATTTAATATTTTTTATTTCAAGTGTAATATGAAGTATGAGTATAAAATAAAAAGTATTAAATTAATTGGTTATTGGTTTTATATAAATTTTATACAATTTAGATAACAATATGTTTTTTTTTTGTGTATGAAAAATAACATTTAATTGATCTTCAGTTAATCTGTTATGTATTTGTATATATCGGTCATTTATTAATACTACTTTTATTATAACTAAATAAATTAATCAAATTTGCATGATTAATAAAGGAGAGAAAGAGATTAGGTTGCTAACAAATATCTTTACTTTTATTTTAGAATTATTTTGAAAGTGATGGACATACAATTGTAATTTTAATTTAATACTTATAACGAAATATTTTAATGATTTAGTATAAAGAGTGAATCTTTCGAAAATAATTGTATGATATAGTTTTGTTTATAAAGTCTGTATTTTTAAAATATTTTAAATTCAGTAAAAATAAGCAGAGATTACTATTAAAGGAAATAAAAAAGTTAGTAATTATAAATACTTCATATTTCATTCACACATATTCTACTGAACAGCATTAGAGCATAAAAACTGCATGCAGAATATAATATGTGCATACATTTTCATGTTCAATGCAGTTTTCATTAATTAAAATACGAATCATATATTTATAGAATTATAATAATAATTTAATTGTGTTGTTTCAACAACTCGTTTAAGGAATAGTTTTAATTATAAAATGGGATGAATTGATGAAACTCAATGATTTATTATCCAGTACTTATGTTATTTGCTATACGACTAATAAAATAAAATGATCATAATTAATTATTGTATATAAAAAATAATATATTTTCCACACATTGTAGTTGCATTTATTGCCAGTAGTATTTTAAAATAAATTGCTTGTAAATAAACGGGTTTTAATTATTTATTTTTAATTAAATAAATATTTTTTGCTCAATATCTTAATTGTCTATGTGTATATCTATATATATATATATATATATATACTTTTTCATAAACATTTTTATTACTTATTTAATCCTTCTTCAAATTTCTGTTAAAATAACAAATGCAATAAACTATTTTATTACTATTTACAGTAAGTGAAGAAATAATTGTTTCCGTTCAAATTGAAAGTATTTTTTAGATAATGTCGAAAATAAAAAATGAAAACTAGTTCAGCTTTGAAATCAAAATAAAAAAAATCGAATTATATATTTAATAGAAAGATAAATTTATCAATATGCAAAATTGTATTAAGACTTTTTAAAGCATGTGTGATTGTTAATTTTTGATATTATTTTTTTAGTTTTGGTAATAATCAGTATGACTTATTACATTGAAAATATTATTGAATATTGTTTGAATACTAAATATTACGAAATTGAAAGGAATACGGCCATTTTTAGCACTAATTTTAAAAATGTGAAAATTTGGAATTCATAATTATTTTTATTTTAAGGATAATAATTTTATAAATAAATAATACACACACAGTCATATATCTATATATATATATATATATATATATATATATATATATATATATATATATATATGAATTTAAAGATTTAAAAGAACTAAAAAATGGATACAAGTTCATATATTTGTCATGTCGTTTAAAAGTTAAACATTATCTAAGATGAAAGAATATTCTTTATTACTTAAGTTTTAGATTTAAAACATTTTTCTAATAAACTGAAAAAAAATATATGACAATATTTTTAAAAGAGGGTGGAATAAAACTGTGCTGTTTCCTTATCTGAATACATTATCTAAATTATTGATATCTCTTTTTATTAAACATATACATTTATATATATATATACAAAAGATGTTACATTTCAGATTTAAAATATAAGTACGAGCATGTCCAAAACATTTCCAATGTCCGCATCAAATGTCCCTTTCGTTATTTATTCATAAAGAAATGTCTTTGAAATGGAAAGAAATAAGTACAAGGATATTTATAATACCGTTTATTTATGTTAAAACGTTAATAAAAAATTCATTCTTTCATGATGGCGGTATAAATAATTTCTTTTTTTATAATAAAAATTGCATGAATTTTTCAAATATAACTAAATTTCATATTTAGAAATAAACTGATTTATTTTATTTTAACTACTAATATTTTATTTATTATCATATCTATCCACCTATACATATATATATATATATATATATATATATATATATATATATATGTGTGTGTGTGTGTTATATATATATGTGTGTGTTATATATATATATATATATATATATGTATATATGTGTGTGTGTTATATATATATATAAATTTATAAATATTTAAGTTAGCCCATTAAAATTTGTAAACTCATTAGAAAATTACTCACGCATATAAAATGATTCGTGTAAAGAATTTATATTTAAATTTATAATTATAATTATATATAATTAAATTTATAATATATTATTGTAAGAATTTATATTTAAATTTATAAATGATTTATCTTTACGGTATTTTTTTAAATATTAATTAGATTTTAAACAATGCTTTAATAAAAAAAAATATAAATTAGATCCAGCTAAACACATTTACATCTATTTTTTATGAACTAAACTCTATTAATGACTTTTATTTGTTTATTATAGTCATTGAACTTCATGGCTTAATTAAGAAGTTGGCACGTGGGTTATCTAAACTGTAACGTACTTATGCATACATAAACATATGAATATATATATATATATACACACCGTATATCTCGATGTATAAGGCAACCCTTAAAAGCCAAACAAATTCTTCAGAAAATATGGGGTCGTCTTATATGCCCAATACAAAATCAGAAACTTAGAAAAAAATAACATAATATTTATTGTGTTTATATAGAAATTAAATTCTTTATTTTTTTAAAAGGAACTTGAACTTTGATATATAACAAACTCATAGACAAATTCATGATTCAAGTAAGTCATTTTAAATCACGTTTTTTAAAAATAAAGCACATAGCCATAGCCTTTTAGATACAAGACGTGCACGGTGTTTTAATACACAATATATCAGGAAAAGGTGATATTTCATTTTTGAAATTTTAAATCGAAAAATGTAATTTCCATAATTTTGATTTTGGATATAAAATTGTATTATAACATGTGAAAGAGATCTTTAATGTAGAATTGTCTTATACGATCGATGTATGATAAATATATAAATTTTATTTTAAAATTTCGACCTCATCTTATAAGTAGGTCGCCTTTTATGACGTGATATACGTTTGTATATATATATATATATATATGTTAATTCATAATAATTAATTTGTAACATAGATATATTTTAAATAGAGAGTTATTTAAAAATATTTAAATAAATTTCGTAAAAGAATATTTCAGTATTATATTATTAAAAAAAATATTTGCTTCAGTAGATTTGAAAATTAAATTTACTTATGAGAATGAAAAACAAATATAGTAATTAAAAATATGAATTTTTACTTATTTATAAAATGAAATATATTTTTTTAATGCAAAACATAACGATACTACACATAAAATTTTTAAGAAAAATAAAATAATAATACAAATTCTAATATCAAAAATATTTATCGATTTTTGAAAAATGTTTGTTTGGTTTTTGTTGACTTAATTGTGTACTAATTTTGTTTTTTGTAGATTGATATATAAAGATTTTTTAAATTTGAGTTATCTAAATCTTTATATCAAAGTAAGTGTATTTGTCTACAGGTGAATTGTTTGTTTTTAAATGAAAATATTGTATTTATATTCCTTTATCATTTTTATAAATTTATATATGTTAGTTATTCGATTCTTTTTTTACTTATTAAGATTTCCCTATATACAATAAAGTACTAATCGTTAGCTATGTATTATATTAATTAATATTTCCATTTTTAATTCAAGAAAGCTAAGTATATTTAGAAAAAAATATACTACGTACATATATATATATATATATATATATATATATATATATATATATCCAATGAACAGATGGGATAAGGATATTAAAAACTTTATTGGAAAACTGTGGAAAAGAGAGGCACTGAATCGAACAAAATGGAAAGTCATGGAAGAGGCCTTTATCCAGCAGTGGATTGACAGGGGCTGAAGATGATGATGATGATGATGATATATATATATATATATATATGTTTGATACGTTTTACCAATATTTATTGAAGGTAAACGTTTACAGCAGAAACTTAAACATATATTTCCAGAAAAAAAATCAATATTAAGTACAATGGGTGTTTGGCATTGAAGTATAACCCCTGTTGACATGGTCGTTATTTTTTTCAATGTACTATTATATAAAGGTTCTAACTTATAAATAATTGTACAAGTATTTGGTCCACTATAAAAAATAGGACGTTATTTCGCCAGGCTTCAGTAAAGATTGAACAATATAACAGTTTACATTTGTTATATTTTCGTGAAAAATAGATATTTATAATATATTTTATTGAATTATGCATGAAAAATGATAAAATTGAATTTATTGAATGTATTGGCTTATACATAATTAAATTATTGCTAGTTAAATAAATAGATTAATTTTATAAAATTAAGAACATTAATGATATGAAAAATTATATAAAGGTTTGATAATATTTCAATTTATATTAATTATTTAATGATACTTAGTGATATACAGATTCGAATGGAAAACTTATAATTAATAAATTTAAAAATTTAAAATCCATAACTCAATTGTGGAGTAAGTTTGACAAGAAATCAAATTTCTTTGATTGTGTGAAATAAGTTATTTTGATAGCAATACACATACATAAATACAATGATATGGACCATTTTTAGGAAATTAATTTTATTTAATTGTTAGTTTGGATAGCCAATGTATATATGTTAGTAAGAGGGTATATAATACTGAATTCATGGATTATTTATTCATTAATTCTCTTAGAAAAAAAGATACTTACTTATTAAAAAGTCATTATTTCTTTTTATTATTTCTTCTCCAATTTTCATTTCTACTTATGCTCTTTTATAAAAATTTTTTCGATATACTTATCATAAATCAATTGACTAATCTTTCATACAAATATACTGATTTATATATATATATATATAATTAATATTAATTTATAATATTTTGACATATTCGAATACTTCATAATATATAGTGTAAAATAGTCACAGGAAAAACATATCGAATTAACAACGCACTTCATCCATTTAAATGAACACTAATTAATTAATTAACTAACTCATTATTCATGTACAACAAATTATTTACTTCATACATGCATTTTTTAGTTACTGATTAATATAATTAGATTGTTTTCATTTAAATGTTCATGCTTTAATAATTTTTAAGCTGTATTTAATACAATTAATAGCTATAATTGTTTACTGAAATATCAGTTTTAGAGTAGAATGAGTTAGATAATATGAGTAGTTGTATATATATATCTTTATATATATTTACAATTTAATAATATTAAATATCTCGAGCTTAAGATATAAATGTGCATAAATAAATTTTGTATTTTTCAAAGAGCTTATTATAATTATTTCGGTACAAAATTTCATATTCAATTGAGAAGTCTGATAATAAATAAAATACTTTTAGCTTAATTCTGTATTAAGTTTGTTTTTCTTGAAAGAAATGATTCTTTTTGAAATAATTGCTTTGTATTTTTTAAATTGAGATTAAAATTATAATATCTTCTTTTATACATTATACTAAATGTTTTAGATGTAAGGTTTATTATTTTAATAGATTTTAATTAGTTTTATTTTATTTACAAACGTAAACATTTCTTGAAATGGTTATATGAGCGAAAGAAATGATTTCGTATAAAATTCATCTTTATTTGTTCCTCTATAAATTCTTAATAGAATTTTTTTCCTTATATCATAATGTGATACTCTATTATATTAAATTTTATTCTAAAATATTTATGAAGAAATTTATTCTTTTAACTCAAATTATTTTACAGAGATAAAAGATATATTAATACATTTTATTAAGTGAAAAATTTAATTCTGTGCCTTTAAATTGAATCAATTATAAATCTGTTTTAAATTAAAATATTTTTTCGGCATTCTGAGATTTTGAAGTGTTGACCTTGATATTTAAAATATTATATATCTTGGTCAAGTAGTAAATATAACCTCACAAAATAGTAGTAAACACAATGGTATTTGAAAATCAGGATATGATGTATACCATACCTGTCGCATTCTAGTTGAAAAAAATACTACCAAAGCCTCGGGAATGATTTGTTCGACTTTGGAGGGAAATTTCATGATGTATAAAATGTGCAAAAAATACTAAAACAATAGAAGAGGTCTGAAAATGTATTAAGATTTCATCGATTCAAATCCGCTATATTTTTTTTACAAGGTATTCGTCAATTACATGACAGATAGAGCAAAGTTATAAAAAATAATGGGGGACATTTTGGGAATTCAAATATATTCAATTTTTACATAAAAAAATGTTTTTTTATAAAAGATGCACCAAATTAATTTGTACATTTAATATATTAAAGTCATATTTTTTAATATATCTTTATTTTTGTACTGTTCTCTTCGATTATATCTGGTTAGGTCACTGTTATCGTAATCTACTATAACCTAGCCGATATTATAGTCAGCTAAAGATGGTTTAAGAACCGATATCAGTTCTAATAGAATAGTGGTTAGTTAGTCTGTCATAGTGATTTCCAAAATTTTGTCTACTCACGGAAACCTTAAGATTAAAATTTTTTTGCGGAACCCCTACCATCCCCAGAAAATTTAAAATGCGTACTTCACAAGTTTTGAAAATCAGCCATCTTACATGACTAAATTTTACTATTTATATCTAATTGAGCGAGGTCGTAATGTTTACTCATAAATACAATTTTATTACATAATTCTAGATAATAAGTCTTTATAGCAATAAATAAAATTATTATAAATTAACTGTTTTGAATTTTTAAAAGCTTTTCGGGTTTTTTCTTCGAAAATTCTTTTAAATTTTAACTTTGTCTAACTGAACTTCAGGATTTCGCAGAATACAATTTGAATAACACTGGTCTATCAGAAAATTTTGTTTAATATTTAAGTAAAATTTTCTGTTGGAATTTATTATTTCATCAATAAAAAATATTTCTTTATATAACAAATTACAATTTAATTCTTTAATTAATAAATCAATTGAATCATGTTAAGTATATCGAGAGGATTTTAATAAAACAGTGTACGTAAAAATGTAAAATTGGAAAAGAAATAACAAAAAAACTGAAGTCGAGTTTTGTAATAAGATAGTATTTTCTGCAAATAAAATTAAGTAATAATCCAGGGTCTCAGAATTATATACCTTTTTACTAACATATATATATATATATATATATATATATATATATATATATATATTTAGGCTATTTGAAATAATATTTTAATAAAATAAAAGTAATTATTCAAAAATAATCCTTACTTTTTTTTGTATGGCTTTTGAATCATGTAAAATGTATAATATTTGTTATTCTTAACATTTATAGGTTATGCATATATATATATATATATATATATATATATTTCTTAAATGGAAATGTCTGAAAAATTTAGAAAAATGTATTAACATATTAATTTTAAAGCATATTTATATATTAATTTTTAGAGTTATAATATTTCAACATATATACAATTATAATTTAGTAATTTTTGTCCGAAGTTATTTGAAATATTTTGTATGTAAAGACTAGTTTATATTTTCTAATACATCTAATGTATCTAAAAAAAACTGCGCTCTTATTTATCGCTCAACCAAAAAGCTGCATGTGCACGAAATCATATATTTTTCTAACACGTCAGGGTAAATCAACCACTGTGACTATGGATAAAAATCAAGTCGTTACGCTTATACCTACCAGTTCACATTCTGCTTTGTCAAGTTTCAATACAAGTGTGAAGTTATAATTTTCTCATCTTGGAATTTATTCACTTTAACGAAAAAAATGTCATTAGTATACAAATTTTAATTTTATTCAAAATTATTGTGTGTGTTTTTAAGATTTTTCAAATACAATTCAAATTTTTATCACTTGTTTTTTTTTTTAAAAAAAATCTTTACAGTTAATTAACAAAATACGAATATTGTTTTCAATACAATGAAAAAATATATGATCATTCTTATTTTTGCTTTTATGTTATCAAATACATTAGCTGAATTAAATGATACTTGTAATGACGGAGCATGTTTAAAAGATACTTTGAAGTCAATGTTGTCAGATCTGGAGAATTACCGACCGGTAACGTTAATTTCCGGTATAAGTTTACAAATAGAGAAAACTGTCGTTCAGGATAAAACGAGAGATACAGAAAATGTACGGAAAGGAAAAATGATATCATATTTGACCAATCATGCTTTGAAACTTGATCTTGGGGTTTTCACACTACGTCTTGCACGAAGTGAAGAGTTTCCTGATAAATTAGAGATGGCGGTTTATTTACCGGGAAATGAAAATGACGGTATGTGAAGACACTTATAATGATTTTCCGGAGTGTATTATATTGTTTAATATAAGGGTTTGACTAATTGATCTTCTAACATATATGTATGTGTGTACGTGTACGAGGAAATATATATTTAGAAATATTATTTTATATATATATATATATATATATATATATATATATATATATATATATATTAATAATCATAAAATAAGTGTATACGGTACCACAATTTTTTAAAAATTTTTGAAAATAGATACAAAAATTATCAATTAAAACATCAAAACTTCTTTGTTCATTCTGGAAGAAATATAATTCTTTTCTTATAAAAATTATGATTTTCATTTTTTGATTCGGTTTGGAGATTTCTTCTTAACAACGGTGAATAAAAATAAAAAATATTTGTTCTTTAATTTGGAAAAAATTTAATCATTTAAGGAGTAAAAAAATCATTTCTTTATTTATCTGCATAGCATTGGTAAATTAAAGGAATAAATTCATTTATATCTTACACAAGAATATATATTCATAAAATGTAAATTTTAACATTTTGGATGATTTTTAATGAATATGTGAATGTTAACAATGTATTTGAATTCATTTCATGAAAAATTTATTGTTTTATGTGCATTCACCAAGTAAATGGCAATAATTAAGAGAACAAGCTACAGAAAATACATATAAGCACACACACGTATATATATATATATATATATATATATATATATAAATATCATATATATATATATATATATATATATATATATATATATATATATAAGTGTGTTTGTGTATATATGTGTGTGTGTTTGAATAAGATGTTAATTTTAAATATTTACTAATATTAAAATTTTCTTCTAAATTTTATTGTTGGATATTATTTTGTTTATAAACTTATTTAGGAAATTTACCAACTTCCTGTAATTAAGCCATTTAATATAAGGAAGACTAATTGATCTCTAGTTATTTATATGTTATATATATATATATATATATATATATATATATATATATATATATATATATATATATATATGTGTGTGTGTGTTGAATTATAAATCAAAATTTATTTGTTTATTGTGTACATTTTCGTTATAATTAATATGTACAACAGTAAAGATAATATAATTTTTTACCGATTATTTTGTTATTTAAAACTTTATTGACTTTTAATAATCAATTCTCTAAATAATAAATCTAACACTAATTATAAAATATATAAATTAGTGAATGTATAAAAATCTAATTATGGCTGATAAATTATTTATCTAGAATAATATAAATTTGTTTGTTTTATTTCAATTAATAATAATAACACTACAATTGAATTTTTAAATTAGCACAGGGCGTATTTCATTATTTATAATAAATATTCAAGAATTGATATCAGTTAAAACTAAATGAATAACTTATTTCTATCAGTATGAGTACATAAAAAATATTAAAAATCATTTAATTTTTACTATACAGCTGGCAGGGAGTCGTTTTTGGTAAATATTTCATTTAAAAATTTCTATTATTGAACGTAGTAATACCCCTCTTTTCTATAGATGCTTTTTATTTAATTCCTCATACACATATTCATATCCTGCTTATTTATTGATTTCTTCTCTCTCAGTCAACAAACTATGTTTTCTAGATTTTTTTCTTATTATTGACAATATCATCATTTCTAAAATTATAAAATAAACTTTTATTAAAGAAAATTATTAAAATTTAAAATAAACTTTTTGTGTTTTTTGTTATGACTTTCTTATTTCAGTAGTATTTTAGGTATTTTTTTAATAAATTTAACATAAATATTTTTATTAAAGTTGTTGCTGTTAACAGTCAATGAATTCGTGAAATTTGTTTGGAAATAATTATAATTTAATGCCAAAAATTGTAAGAAAATATATTATGTAAATTAAAATTTGAAAAATATTACAATATCATATAAAATTTTATTTTATATATAAAACAAATTTATGAAAGCTTATACTTTAAGTAAACGATTTTAAAATCTGAAAAATTAATTATTCTTTTAAAATACCACGGCCTCTGCCCCCTTTTCGATGCGCCCGCCGATCCTCGGGCGTGGCTTTTGCCACTCACTTGTCGACTCTCGCTCTCCCCTAACAAATAACAGAAATTAACAAATTTATGCACAAATAATCGGTGTCAAATTCAAGTCGTAAAATTTTTATTGGAAAAGTTTATAAAAATTATCAACAAAATACAATGTTAAAATGTGTAACAATTTTTTACTCTAAAGATTCAGAGAATATAATATTATGAATAAATATCTTATTTGCTTTACACTGAAATAGTAAACCCTTTTTCGTTCTCCACCTCAAGGGAGCTACATTCATGTGACTGATGTCAAACAATCAGAACAGACCATTCGATAACCAACCAATCATTGATGATCGGAAATGGAAATGGTTAACGTGTTAATTATAGAGTGTAGCGCAGACAGCAGCGTTATGTGAAGGTGGTTTACATACAAAAAAAAAATTTATGAAAATTTTATAATGGAATTATTTTATATATATAGAAATATACTATACACTAAAAAAATATTGCAAAATAATTTTTATTCAACTTAGAAATTCAAATCGATAAAATTTTAAATTAGGCTTAAATCAGAAATGTGGTATTTATTAGTGAATGAAAAATCTGGAAATATAATGGATGATAAATATAAAATAATTAATATATATATATATATATACATGTATAGATATATATATATATATATATATATATACATATATATATATATATATATATATAAATAATTTTTTATTTTTTTTAATCATTGAATTTTGATATATGATTTTACATAAAATTTGAATTATTTATTATAACCGTTATTAATATTAATTAAAAGAAAAATTAGGTAATTGAGATTCTTTTCTCATACATTTTTTACTTAAATACTAAATACTTATAATAAATAATTCGAATATACTTATTTTTAGTTATAACATATTTACTGATTTTTTATTTTTTTGTAATAACTTGCATGCAAACATTTTAGTATCTGTTTTATGCTTTTTGATATTAGTTTAAATAACAAAAGATAATATATATATATATATATACTGAAATTAATTTGAGTTATTACTGAATTTTAAAAAATATAAATGATGTTTTATTAATAAATGTTAACATTTGTGAATATAAAAATAGTTCACTTGGAAGTATAAATTTAATGTACAAATGCTTCTTTTAATGATGTGATATTACATTATTAAAATGCTATAATTTGATTAAAACTGTCGATATTTTACTAAATTATCAATAATAATCTAACTAATAACATTTTTAAAACAGTATAAATGATAAATCTTTTCATTTTATAAATTGTAATTTAATATAAAAAATCAATTTTAATTTGTATTGATAATATTACTATATGAGGTTATTTAGTTATGTTTCAAATTTCATAAAACTGTTTTTATAATTCAATAGTAATATTTTCTGTACTAAATGGCCCGTATGATTAATTACATATAACAAAGTGTACTAGGTGGAACGATACTTATATCTAATTATTTTATTGAATGTGCATGACTGTGAATGTGCTTATTAGTTCATACTCGTCATTGAAAAAAATAAACAATCGTATATTTGGTTTTCTTTACATATATATATATATATATATATATATATATATATATATATATATACACATATATATATATATAATATATATATATATATATATATAAATATATATATATATATATATATATATATATATATATATATATATATATATGAATGCGAAAATATTAAACCATTAAGAAAGTTATTCTTCCAATTATTGTTTTCTTTTTTTTCACAAGACATTAGTGTCTGAAAATAAAACCATATTTTATTTATTTAGATGAAATTTATTTTCTCTTACATACTTGTCTTACTGTTCAACTATTAATTAACTTTATTAAACATTACTTATCATTATTAAACCAAACTTCTTAGCAGGAAACAAATTACAGACGATTTATTATTATTTCAGCTCGAAAAAAAAATGGTAAAATTTTATTACCAATGATAATCGGTTTTAAGGCAGCTAGCGCACTAGTCGTTGCGATAATTGGCGTTGCTCTAATAACATTTAAAGCACTATTTATTGCAAAACTAGCATTGAGTGCTGTAATTGGTCTTGCATTGAAAAAATGGCTCGAAGATTCATCAAACGATAAAAATATTGATTCTGAATTATATAAGGAACATCAACCATTGCTAATGTCAAATGTAGCGTATGATATGCCAACCGGTCCAGGTAATTTCTTTCAGATTTATACAAACAATTCTATTTATAATTTAAGAAGAGTAAAGTTTTATTAGTAATAATAAGTTTCTTGTTATTTATTTTGATTGAAAAATGATATATTTACATATGATTGTTATCGAACTGTAATTATATAGATTGATTAAATTTAGGGTTTCACAAGAGAATATTAAAAAAACTCAAATTAAAAAAATCATATTATTTTTATTTGGTATTTTAGTATTTTTTCAACTCAATACTAAAAATCAATTGAACTATGAGCAAAATACTAAATAAAAAATAACATTATTTTTAAAATTTTGTTCCTTTTTATTACTTTAATATGGAAGCCTAATTAAATCATTCTATATATATATATATATATGGAGAAAAATAGAAAGAGAGTAATAGATAGGGAGAGAGATATAAAAAATAAATATTAAATATCAGAATATGACATTTAACATATATATCAGTAAACATAAATGTCCGTAATTCATAATAAATAGTAAAAAAGTTTTTTTTCTGTTAAACCATTAAATAAATTTACATGATTGTCTATATTTCCTCGTAATTGTCCTGAATTTAGTTTTAGTTACATATTATCAAGTGATTTGTTGTTAGCTAATTCAAGAACTCATACTTAGCAGTCATTGCATTCTATCTTTTATTATAAAATCAACCTATCACTTAATTTATTATTTTAATTAACTTGTATATATATATATATATATATATATATATATAAACTTTTTATATATAGCAATTCTATTTTGAAATTAATTTTAGATAAATTAATAATACGCATTTTTATTAATTTATAATATTTTTTCACTCAGTTATTTGAACTGTCTCTAGAAAAAATATATATTTAATAATTAAATTTCGAATGAGTTTTTGTCATATGATAAACATACCTATATATATATATATATATATATATATATATATATATATATATATATATATGGTTATTAAATTTAGGCTTTCACATGAAAGTATTAAAAAAATTACAAAAACTAAAAAAATCATGTTATTATTTATTTAGTATTTTAGTTCAATTTTAGAATTGAATTAAACTAAAATATTGAATGAAAAGTAATATGATTTTTTTTAGTTTTTGGATTTTTTTAATACTTTCATGCGGAAGCCTTAATTGAATCACTCACTATTGGACTGTTAATTTATATCTTTATTTCTCTCTCTCACTCTCTCTCTCTATATATGCGTTTGTATATATAAGTGTATATATTTATAAGTGTATATAATTATATAAAATATTGATATAATTATTGTTTCGAAACTGTAATTAAATATATTTCGAAAAACAAATTTAGAGTTCCAAAAAATACAGTTTCTTCCTGATTTAAATGTTTAATAATTCATTGTAAGGTGCCAGATACCAAAAAACAATTTTAATCATGATGAGTTTGCTATTTAAATGATAATAAACAACAGATAAAATGATTGGTCAATAATTAGTCATAAAATAATTTAATTTGATTTTTTATATAAATTGCGGAAGCGAAAATTGATTTATGAAAATAAAATTACACTTAAAATATTTCTAATATTTTCAAAATTTATTGCTACAAGACTTAAACGTTAAACTTGAATTATTAATTATAATTTTATGAATACCAAAATAAAATTTAAAATAGTTAAAACTACATAATATATATTTAGTTATAGTAATTTTAATTACACTATATTATCACGTAAATATATAAGCGATTTCGAGCAATATACCCTAATCTAATAATTTTGATAGCAAAAAGATACAATATATTATAATAAGTGATATTTATTATCGATCCTCTATGACATATTTCAATTATGTGATTAATTAGTGTTACTCAAGTAAACTGTTATTTATTAAAGCTTACAGTGGTCTGACTGGTTACGAAGGATATTCGAACATCAATGCTCTTAGCGGTCACGGTATGGCAGAATCTGTATTAAATCCGTCGTTTGTTACATCTCCAGCTTTAAGCGCGATAGCGATGCCTAACGACAACGGAACGGTACATCAAGCGGCCACAACGGCCGCTAAGCGCCGCCGAGACAGTGTACGTCGTCGGCGAATATATACAAAACCTACCGTTTACAAATCCTCAACAATCACTTTCCGGAAAGTTTCCAGTCCTTGATTATTTACAACACAAAACTTTCCGTTTGGTTTTGTGGCACTGTTTTCAGCCAGTCGTTCGATCATATTTTATATATATACATATATATATATATATATATATATATATATATATATATATATATATATATATATATATATATATATATAGGTATCTCTAAATTAAACACTTTAAATATGAACAAATTTTACTAATATTTTTGTTTTGATTGAAAAAAAAGTGGAATTATAGACTAACAGGCAATTATTTTAGAAGTTAAATAAGAAGAGAAAAGTAAAAGCAAGTTCAAATAGTATATAAATAACGTAAAGTATCATATTTTTAATACTGAAAAAAGATTTATTTCGACATCAAAAGTATTAAGTTATAATAAAATAACTAGTATTTTGATGTGGAAAAATATATTACAAAATATATTAACGAGTTATGTCTCTATTGAATTTACAGAGAAGTATATTTACATTGTAGTAATTTGATATAATCCATGATTCGAAATTTTATAAATGAAAATATGTTTAGTAATAAATTAATATTTAATAAATTAATAAATCTTGATAATAGTGTATAAGATCAATTGAATTTATTTGAGATGATAAATTTGGAAGGTGTATTTATATATATATATATATATATCTTATATATATATATATATATCTTATATATAAAAAAAAATATATATATATATATATATATATATATCTTATATATAAAAAAATCAAATATTTAAAAAGTAACAAGAAAAAGAAGAAATGAAGAAAAATTATAGAAGAAATTAATTGGATAAAAACATAAAAATACTGAGAGAACAAAGTGTAAAAAGATGATGAAGTTGAAGAAAGTTGATCCGATTATCTCTTTCAATCAAGGATTATCATGTACCGAAATACATATTCTTATATATATATATATATATATATATATATATATATATATATATATAAGCAGTTTGTATGTGTACTATATGTAATACTATTTATAAGTAAACACAAACATTTTTACAAAAACAGTCGTCGAAAGCAAATAAATCTATTTTGAAAAGACATACGATGAAAACTGTGAATAGATTGATTATTATGAGTGAAAAATAGTCTGGAAGTATTTTTAAATTGTCGATAAACAATTTTACTCAACTGTTATAATTAAACTATTCTAATATAAAAGTATTATATAAGTTGTAAAATACAGTTCTGAGACTATATTAAATTCACTTTTATAAAAAAAAATTTTCACTCCAGAAGATACAAAATTATATCTGGTTAAAATTATTCAGTAAAGTATTATTGATAATTTTTAATTTTTACTTATGTGCAATGCAATTACAATGACGATGCTATCATCGTCAAAACGTTAAAATACAAAAAAATCTGTTATCCAATCTCTGAGATTTTTCTGAAGATGATGATGTTTCCATCGAAATATTCATAAGGAAAAGTAAAAAATAATCAATTATTATTTATTGAAAATTTTCTATCAGATGTTCTTTGGTTTATGGAATGAAAAATATAGTCATTTGTGAAAATAAATGGTTTATCTTAATAGTTTAATTTAATAGCTATTCCAGTTATATAAAAATGTTATTCTTAATAGGAAAATAGAATAATATTGGATATTTTATATATTTTATTAGATTGGTAGAAAAATAATTGCGGTTTATGACCTTCAAGTTCATATATATGTCAAACATTTTTAATTTTCATAGTTGTTTGTAGAAAGACGTCCGCGACTTTCTTCATCTTCACGGTTCTTGTCTCCAACATGAAATTTTTGGAGCCATCATTGTACCGTACGTTCTTTAACAGTATCCACGCCAAAAGTATCATTAAGTTTACGAGCAGCTTCTGCTGCGTTACCACCTGTTTAGAATTCATACAAAAAAATTGCTCTTATTTGCTTCTTTTCCATATTTAATTCAATAGCCCAATTTGAAATAAAATTAATAATAAAACTAAAGTTGATGTTACCAAAATACAGACCGAAAAAACACTTTAAAATATTATTAACATGAACACGATGAAATGACACTTTCATCAATAAAAATTAAGTTTAGAGTATTAAAAACAAAAACCGCAATTATATTCCTACCAATTTTATAGATAGAAGTCACAAGATTGTATGTGTTTAAAAAAACGAAAAAGCAGATTGTTTACACATTGTAATAATATGCATTGTACTTTTTCATATTTTTTTTTTATTCACACTAGAATAGAGTTCAATTAATAATATTTTTGTTTTTGTTTAATTAGTAAAATGTTTAGTTGATGTGGAAATTGTAAGTAAAATAACATGTGAAGAATATTGATGCTTTATATATATATGTAAATATATATATATATATATATATATATATATAAATATATATTTATATATATATATATATATATATATATATATATGTAGAAAGAGAGAGAAAAAGAGAAACATTATATCCTTTGTATTGAAACTTTGTTTCATTGCTGGGAAAAGATAGCAAAAAAGTAGTTGGAATATATTAATACGAACTTGTTTCTTAGTCGGAGCTATAAAGCGAAATATAAATACAGAACGTGTGTAATCAAAGGACGCCAATAGATAAGATTATTTATACCTTTTGTGCATGTGTGTATTTGAAACGTATCCATTCATTCATTCATTCGTTATTTCATTATTTCATCTATTTATTTATTTATTATTTCACAACGAATTACTTCCAATGACATGAGTTATATATTCTGTTTATTAATATGACTATTTAAACTGTATAATTGAAATAAATTATTTTTCTATTTGTATGTAAATAAAGAAAATTTATATGAAAATAAATGTTGTGTAGTATAGAAAATGACATTGTACTAATAATTGCATTTCAGCATAAATAATAAACGAACAAGACCAACTATAATAAATAAAGTGTTTACCTCTCAGAGAGAACTGTATTGTGAATTATTGCAACTGGTATAATATTGATTTTTGTTGCAAATGAAATATGAATAACTTATGTTTCAGGTTTAGTACAATGTAATAAGAAAATATTCAATTTTGTTTTACGAATATAAGTTTATATATATATATATATATATATATATATATATATATATATATTATATATATATATATATATGTGTGTGTGTGTGTGTGTGTGTGTGTGTGTGTGTGTGTGCAATGGCATACTCAGGATTTAATCTGGAGGGAAGAAGTGAGTTGAACATATAAAATGTTTTTTAATGCGAATACAATTAAATTTATTAGGTGGTAATAACAAATTATTTAAAGAATAAAATTCAGTTTTCTTTTCTTTTTACAAAGCACTTGAATTACTTCAGTCGTGGTTACATTAATCTTTCTGTTTAAACATAGGAGATAGTGATAGAGGGTTACATTAATCTGTCTGTGTATATAGGAATTTTGGGGGTGCCACGGTTTGTTAGCTCCCCCTCCCTGGGTGCGCCATTGTGTGTGTATGCATTTTTATCTATAGATAAAATTATTGCAAAGAAAAGATAAAGAATATTTAATAAACTGAATTGGTTACAAACTTATAATTTAATATTTTCTTTTCGTTAATAGTTTTAATTTCAGATATTTCTTAATTCTGAATTAAATTTTGTAATTTTTAATAAAATATCGTTTTTGTTTTTTTGTTTTTTAAAAGATATTTTTGGTAGTAAATATACAAATGCAAATTTGGTTATAGCAAGAAATCCAGACCAACTATATTTACTCTATCTAGATGTTATTTTATTCCATATTAATTTCAATAATTTAATCTTATGTTTGAAAGTGATACATGTATAAAATTAATAAATCTTAAATTTAAATCCTACAATTATATATGTATAGAAATTGTACAGGAAGTGTTCATTATTTTATTTAACTTGCAACCAAATTTAAGAAGACTTTAAAATAACAAGAGTATAAACAGATAACAAAATATTGTATTTGTAAAAAATAATTATTTCTTACTTCTTATAAAAAATAGGATTTACCATCAATTAGGAAAAATGAATTTTTAGAAAAGACGAAATAAATTTAGCGCAACGACTTCATTAACTAATTTTTACTAAAACTTCTTCTCTATAGCCAGGTATTAGTCATCTCCGTGTTCGTTATGAAAGGTTCAGTTGTATGTAATATATATATATATATATATATATATATATATATATATATATATATATATATATGTGTGTGTGTGTGTTTTGGTTAGTTCCATATAAAACATTAAAATATTAAAATTTTATATTCTTATATGTTCCTTAGAATTATTTTTAATTTCTTTCAAATTGTATTCCAGATTTAATTACCTTTTAATATTCCTTAGTAGGTAATTTAAGAATTTTTTTTTGATTTTAGAGCACTTATATTAGTATTATATATTTTTTTAAAATATTTTTCTGTCAATTTAAAATATAATTATCAATAGAGTAACACATGAAAATATATTGAAAAAATTACCATTTTTATAATTATTTCAATATTTTTTATAAGTTGAGCAATGTATTTTTTTCACACGAACATTTAATTTCTTTTAAGGCATTACAGATTTTAATTATTTATTTTAAACTTATTTTTCCTTCCAATCTTCTAAAAAGTACATAACAAACAATGAGTTTTACTATGTTATTTTTTAAAAAAATAATTTTTCATTCAATAATATTAAATAATTATTAATTAGAATATAAAACGAATTAAGTTTATTGATTATATACTTTTATATTAATATTTATATTATAGATTTTTATATGAAAATAAAAATATTTAGAAATGAATTAAAATTATTTAACTGAAAATCAATAATATGGTAGAATAATAAATATATTAATATATAATATTACATTAAGGGTTAACTTACCTGAAAATGTTATCATTTATCTAACTGTGTAATCGTATCCTTCTTTTTTATTATTAATAATTTAACTAATTTTAATTTTTTAGTTACTACATAAATTTTCTTGTTAATTGAAATGAAACTGAAATTCTTGATACGATTAAAATTTGAAAAATTCATCAAGCCATTTCTTTATCTTGAAAATAAGATCTTTATCAGAAAAATAATAAAGTATTTTTTAAATTAAAAAATAAAAAATTAAAGTAATAAACATTTTTCTTTTATTGTTTTAGCTGAAAATATATGTTTGTTATTTATGAAATATAATATTTCTTAGTAATTCATTTTCCATTTGATATTTAAAATAAATATATCAATTCTTTTTTAACATTTACAAATATTTGGTATAAAAAAACATTTATTTTAATAAATAATTTTACAAAGAATATCAGACTTATATTAATGTTACAGATATGTATTTTAAATATAAATCTTCGAATAAAAAGTTCTTCTTTATTTTATATAACAATTAAATACGTATCTAGAAAAAAGAGAAAGAAACGAATCGAACAGAGAAGTTATTTTTAAATTCTCTGATAAACATTTAAATGAAATTAAAAGTACAGTATTGTATCTTTTTTATATCACAGTTGAAACTGAACATTGTAATTGATAGATTTTAATTTAGGAGCGAGAAATAAAATATTTATGATATCCAGTAAAATATAAACTCTTTAATAATTCTCTTTTAGATATTTTTAGTCAACTTGGTATTTCTATTTTTATTGTATGAAGAAAATAGTTGAAAAATCCTGAAAATAGCAAGCATTAAGTCTCTATGTCAGTATTTTAATAATTTTTGTGTAATTTGCTTATTAATAAAGTGTGAATATTTAATATATTATAAATAATTGATGACAAGTATACTAGTTATAAATCATATGTGTACATTCAGTATATTATCATTTACATATATATATATATATATATATATATATATATATAAGAAGAAATATTTAAATTGTATAAATAATATAATATCCATAATTAAAAAAGTTTACAACTAATAAATAAATAATACCTTACTATAAATTAATGGAACAATGTACTGTATGTATATATATAAAATAATTAAAACAACCGGTATGAGAAAAATTATAGAATTAACTGTTTTCTAAGAAGATGAGGTAACTGGTTTGTGTGCAGAGTATGCAATTTCATGTGCTGCACTTTGTACGGCGGCGTCAACAAACTGGTCGTCAATACTTCGACCCCAACCTGAAGAGTAACTGTCATGTCCACCAGTGTGTTCGTGTCCAGCAGAAAATGAATGTGAATGGGTATGGTGTGGATGTGCAACAACTTCGTATGTAACATGTTTTTGCTGCGAGAATAATTTCTTGATTCCGATTATTCCAGCGAGCAATAAGGCAATCTGAAATTATTCAATGATTTTATTAATCATAAACTTGTATGAGATTATACTTGTAAAGTATATATATATACATATATATATATATATATACATATATATATATATACATATATATATATATATATATATATATATATATATATATATATATATATATATATATATATATATATAAATTGAGAGAGAGAGAGAGAATTACAAAATATTAAGTTTTAATGTTATAGTTTCAATAAAATACCTTATTGTGTATAAGATGTAAATCGATATGATGTTAACACACTTGACATTTATAGTTAATTGTAAATAATGTTTTTCTCGTTTTTATTTGACATAATGTCAATAATTTGAAATAAAAAATATGAGCACAAATCTAATAAGGCTCATGTTCGTTTTATACTACAATATAAAAACAATGGAGAGAAAAATAATCTATCAATAAAAAAGTGAACATTTTTCATTTTTCAAGTTTAATAGTAAATCAAATTTATATATATATATATATATATATATATATATATATATATATGCATATATTGTAATTAAATAATTATGCGAGATATTGTAAAAAATATTTTATATATTTTAATTGTATATATATATATATATATATATATATATATTTATATAACCCTCGTTTAAAAATGCATTTAAGCAAATATTATTTTAATATAATGATAATATAGTTATTCAGTTTTTAAAGATTCAAAGGTATCAGATATTTAATCATTTAAATGAAAAATAGAACACTTTTAATCAGGATTATTAAACTTCTAAAGATTCAGAATTGTACCAATTTATATATATATATATATATATATATATATATATATATATCACTCTCATTTAAAAAAATGCACTTAAGAAAATATTATAAAAATATAATTATAATATAATTATTCAATTTGTAAAGGTTCAAAGGTATCAGATATTTAATAATTTAAATAAAAAATTGAACATATTTAATCAGCATTATTAAACATTTAGAGATTCAGAATTCTACCAATTATATATATATATATATATATATATATATATATGGAGAGAAAGAGAGAGTGAGATTCAACTTAGGCTTTCACACGGAAGCATTAAAAAAAACATAAAAACTAAAAAAACATGTTATCCTCCATTTAGTATTTTAGTTTAATTGTATTTCAACATTGAATTGAACTAAAATACAAAATAAAAATTAATATGACTTTTCTTAACCCCTGCGTCTTTTTTTAATACTTCGATGTGGAAGCCTAAATTGGATCGTCCTTTATATACACCCGTATATATATATATATATATACACCTAGAAATATATATATATATATATATATATATTAGAAATTGCATCAACTTTGGTATTTGATCTTAGATTATTTATTATTTGTTTGTTTATTAAATAATGATAGTTAATTGTATATTAAACAGTTAAGTTTATATAAAAATATTTCTTATTAAAATCATAATATAGTTGAAATATAATAAACGTTTAATCGATTTAAATTAGAATTGAAATGTTTAAAATACATATTAACTAATTATTTTTGAAATTTATTTTTAATTCAAATGTTATTTCACGTTATCTAAATTAAAACTTGATTAAATAATATTTTCGGTTTATGATCTTCAAATTCATATACATTTTTTAATTTAAGTGGTTTTAAGTTGTTCAGAACTGTAGGATGACAAAAGCCTAACTTTTCTACAAGTTCTCGAATGGGTGTGCGTGGTTATGATTTAACTAACGCATTCAGTTGGTTGTTATGAACTGAAGAAGAACGCCCACCATATCTTTCATTTTTAAGGATCTTGTCTCCAGTATGAATTTTTTTAAACCACCATTGCACCAAACATTCCTTGACAGTATCCACACCAAAAGCATTGTTTAGTTGAACAGCAGTTCCTGCTGTTTTACCACCCGTTTTGAACTCATACAAAAAAGTGCTCTTATTTGCTTCTTTTCCATCTTGAATTCAATAGCCCAATTTGAAGCAAAACTAATAATAATATCAAAGTCGATGTTATCGAAATACAGAACGAAAAATACAATTTAAAATGATATTAACATAAACACGATGAAATGCCACTTTCATTGAAAAAAAAATAAGTTTAAAATTCATAACACAACAATTATTTTCCAACCACTAATATTATTACTCTAAATTAGTTCAGATTTACTTTATCAGGAAGCTAGTTTTATATTAACAATTGTATTCACAACATTGTGTCCCAATTATTATGAGTTTATCTCAGTCACACCTTGAAGAGTGATTTGTTTTTGGATCACTCAAGGAAACCTCTTGCCTATTAGAAATTGGTACCAGAGTGCGTCAAAAACAAGTCATTCTTTAATGCTGGACTATGTTGAGTTAGGTTTATTTTACACAATATTTGATTTTGATTTAAATTGTTTATTTTATATTCAATGTAGTGAGTATAGTACTTTTATAAATTATTAATTGTGTATTAAATCATTCATCTTTTTTTTATTTTTCTAATCATTATACTTTATAATTAATTTGAGTATTGTATTTATAAAATATTTCTCTATTCGTTAGGTGGATCTGTTTGACTATCTAAAATTCTTGACTTATTCCCAAACGTGAATGATATGTGTATATAAGTAATCTACGATGAATAATTTTGAAGCTTTTATTAAATTTTCACAAAATCCGTACTAGGAATCAAAGATTTGTAGAATAAAACTTAAATTTAGTAGAATTAATAAAAGTATCATAAAAATATATTCTTTAAATTTTAGATTAAGAGAATAAAAGTTATAAATTTATATTTATCTTTAAATTTAATGAATTCAAAATTGAATAGTTAAAAAAATAATATAGTATTATTTTATCAAAGAATGTTACATTAAAACAAAAAAAAAAAAAAATTTAATAGTTGTATTAGTAGATTTCACAAAAAAACATTTTCACTTCTTCATATGCACAATTTCTTGGTGAAATTGAAAGATATTTCTTCACTTTAACCCTTAACAAGTTTATACTATTATAAATATATGTACAGTCTATATGGTTTTTGTAATTATTATTATTTTTTATCATTATTATTCAATTAAATGCGATTTAAAATAATAGCTAGGGTATATTTATCAACAAATTGATATTATATATGAATTTCCAATAACTTAATATTTTAATTAATGTGTTGAAAAATTTTGAATATATTTTATACAAAATAGTTTAATAGCAGTTCGTGCTGTAAGGTAAATATCACATCAAACGTTAATTAACAGTATCATTATAATATCTGCTTTTACACATTAAAGACAGTTGCTAAGTCAAACGATATCATCTTAACATGTCTGTAATTACAACGCTGTGGCTTTTACGTACCTTGCTTACAATCAACGCTTTTCCAACGAGTAAAGCGAGTCCCTTGAACGCAAGCGCTCCCAGTAGACCTATTTTCATAGCACCAGCTGCAATCAGTGGTCCCATGTTCTTCATTTTACCACGACCTTTCTCAAGTGCGCGAGCTGCTTTTATCGATAAACCTAAGTTCAATGTACCTTCTTTATCAGGATTCGCTGATAAAACCAAATCAGCGTCATCAAACAACTGGAAAAAAAACGTAGGTAATATTATATTAAATGAGGTTTTACTAAGAAAAATATTTCATGAAATTTTGCTTATTTCAAATATATGAAAAAAAGATGAAAAAAATAAACATTTTATTAACAACCTGTACGCTCATAAAAAAATAATACTGTATTCATTTCCCAACATTGCCAATTAAAATGTATAAATGTATCTTTTAAAGGTGCTTTGAATATTAAATTTATAAGTGGAAAAAATAATGATTTGTTTATAAG